>BSBM01000174.1:9432500-9854317 GCA_027924585.1 Larix kaempferi | reverse complement strand
CAATTGGGCTTTGGGTTTGCTTCTTGACTGGTTCAATCCCAGCGTGAGGGTTTCGTTGGGAACTGTTACCTTGTCTCGGCTGTCAAGAATGTTATGATAGTTTCTTTTGCTCACCCATCTGATGAAGATGATGGGGCTTCTCTGTTTGTTCAGCTTGTAGCTACCGATTGTCCACTGTTAACTTCCTCCATGTCTCGGTAAGATAAATCACAGTCTTTTTTTTTTTTACAGTCTTTATGTTTTATAATCATTAATTATATTTACGTTTCTAATTCTATTCTCTGCATTCAAAGTGGTGACTAAAACCCTCGGCATTTGTTAATTAACAGGTCACGCGGCTCTTGATGGTGTACAGGACTTTGTCACCCACGCAGGCTCCTCCGGGTAAGCCTGGTTATCCACGGCTGTCTCTTCCTTTGCTGGTTTTAGTGGTTAGGGTTGTGTCTCGGAGGGCAACTCCTGTGTGTTGAGGTCATTATCGACCTGATGTTTGTAGGTGCAGTCATATGTATGAAGTTGTTTTGTTTGAATGAAATGGGGTTTGAAACCCTGTTAAGTTTATGGAGAGCCATTCACGGCCAAGACTTATGAGGCCAGGGTTTCGGTTGTTGTACTTTGTAATGGCTGAGCATGGGGTTTTTAACCCTCGCCATATGATATTTATACTTAATATATACTGGGCCTGGTATGGTCGTGTTTATGTTTTGTTAAATTATTAGAATGTGTTTGGAATGTATGGATAGATGTATTCTTCAGTACGTGCAATGGATGATAACTCTGTTTATAAATGAAACCCTAAATTATCTCTCTGCGTTTTTATTCTATTGGAAAAGTTAGATAGAACATGGTGAAAGTTTATCGACTGTGCCTGTAATAGTTATAATCATAGGGTTGTTCTGGCGAAATGGGGTTCTGTTTTGTGTTCAACCTATATATGTGGAGTTTGTTAACTAGATAGCGACCCGGGAATGAATTGTAACAATGTTTATTTCGATTCTTGTATTGTTATTAAACAACACTGTGAGTAGAATAATATAAACATAGAACTATGTAATAAGATACTATAAGTCTGTCTACCATATAAGGCATCCTTCATTTATTTTTAAGTCTGTTGTAGAGTTATTGTATGGCTACGGCCGTGTAGGTTTTTGAGAAAACTCCAAGAGAGACATTTAAATTGATTAAATATTATTACTGTGTATAAATTAGGATGGTTTGTAACAGCCAATGATGGTTGCGTTCGTCGACTGTTTCTCTGTTGTATTAATATGTTTGATTTGTTTAAAAACAACTCTGTTATTTCTATTATAATGACATGACTACTGTGTTCTAAAACTAGATAGAAGGAAAATAATAATCTACAGTTGCTAGTGTTTGTACTTGACTACTGTGTAAATGTTTGATATTATGTGGAAGCTGGTAACAATGAAATATTATCACAGTCGCCCCTTCAGTTAATCAACAACTGTAAACATGTTCTGAGTAAGAACAATACCTTAAGATAAGTGTTGTTTATCTGTTAACTCGATAAAAGAATGACATGAAACTAAAGTTAACTGAAATATGCAATATATATATATATATATATATACAGGTAGCTTACTCTAACAGGAAAATAACTCGAAGTAAAACTAAGATTTATCTAGATTTGTTCTTATGATTGTTAATAGCTATAAATCTGGAATATCTACTGTTTAACATTTCTGTCTATTATTTAACAAATAACAGAAATTCTAGAATATGCATAAACTTGGTATTGTTAACTGTAACAGTAACAACTAGGTTCTGTATAAGATAAATACTCCATTTAAATACAAATAGGAATTTTCTACAACATCTGCATTCTGAAATTTATACTAAAAGAAAGTACAGAGACTGATTTACTGAAGTTGAAAACAGTCAAAATATAGCTGTGCTAGAATATCTCATATGAAACTAAATTAAACCAACAACAGGAAGAGTGACAGAACCTGTAACTATGGTAGACAATAACAGCAATGGGAGGCTGTTCCTCCCTACCAATTCCTGGAGAGTGCCCAGACAGCACTTCTCAGGACCCCCGAGCTTGCTCTGGTCTAACTGGCTGGAATCTAAGTACGGTCAATAATTCCCTCAGCCAAAACAGCTATACTGGAACCAAGTTACTGCAACTTCCTGCTCAAAACACTTCCTTACTATTTTCCCACTTCCTCAATGGGACTCCTGAATAACATTCACCTGAATGTATTCTCCCTCTAGAACAATTGCTGAACCCCCAGCTCAGTTCATTGAGTAGTATTTAAAAGATTGCCTAGGTCTTAGTTGGGCTAACTGTCATTAATGAGCCACCTGCTCAGATTCCACTTTCTTGGGGAATCATGACCCCAAAATATAGGGAAGTTGCCACCTGCAACTCAGGAAGTGTTTGAGGATGCTGCCACTTGTCTTTTGTCCTTCCACCTAATTCCATCCACCAGTTAGACCAGTAACCTCTTTTAACAGCTCTCCCATGCTGTTGTCTCCATAATTTATTTATTAATAATAATTATTCAGAATTTGCATTCCTTTTTTGGAGACTCTGCTGAGTCATCCATTCCTACTTAGCATTAAATTTAACATAATGTTCTCAGGAATATTAAAAATAATTACATTATTTTAATAAAATTGGGGTATGTGACATACACACCCCCTTAAAATGTAACATCGTCCTCGATGTTACTTATTCTTCTTCTTCAGCTACCTGCTGGAATAGATGGGGATATGCTTCCCGCATCTTACTTTCCAGCTCCCAGGTAGATTCTTCAGGACTAAGGTGCTTCCATTGCACCTTCACTTGTCCAATTATCCGGTTCCGTAGAGTAATTTCCCTCCTCCCGAGGATACAATCCGGTTCTACCAGAACTTCCCCTTCTGGTTCTACCTGTACAATGTTCCAATCAATAACATGAGTAGCATCATGAATATACTTTTTCAAAACAGAGATATGAAAAACATTGTGTACTTTTAAATTTGGCGGTAATGCTAACTGATAAGCAACTTGACCAATTCTGGCTAAAATTTCAAATGGACCACAGTAACGTGGTGCTAATTTTGCACAACTTCCTAATCTTAGGGAGCTTTTCTTTGGTCTTACCTTGATGAACACATGTTCACCTACCTGGAACTCTTTAGGAGTTCTTTTCAAATCTGCTTGACTCTTTTGCCGATCCTGGGCAATCTTCAAGTTTTCCTGCACTTGTTTCACAATCTGTTCCATTTCTTTCAATAAATCAGGTCCTAACACTAATCTATCTACTGGATTACTCCAAGAGATAGGAGTGTTGCATTTTCGTCCATACAAAACCTCAAAAGGACTAAACTTAGCTGATGATTGATAGCTGTTATTGTATGCAAATTCGGCTAAGTGTAAATAATCCTCCCACTTACCTGGTTGATCTTTAACATACATCCTTAACAGATCTTCTAATATTTGATTAACTCTTTCCGTTTGTCCGTCAGTCTGAGGATGGAAAGAGGTGCTGAAATTCAAAGTGGTGTTTAATCCTTTGAACAAGGATCTCCAAAAATTTCCTGTAAATTTAGGATCCCTGTCTGATATAATAACCTTTGGAATACCGTGTAACCGAAAAATCTGTTTTAGAAAGATATCTGCTATGTTTGCAGCCTTGTATGTGGTTTTAACGGGAATAAAATGTGCTGATTTACTTAATTTGTCTACCACTACCATAATTGAATCATTCTGATGTTGATTTTTTGGGTAAACCCGTAATGAAATCCAGGCTGATTATTTCCCATTTCCAGCTAGGAATAGGTAAAGGTTGCAGCAATCCAGCTGGATGTTGGTGTTCTGTTTTTACTTGTTGGCAGTCCAAACATTTAGCTAAATATTCAGCAGTTTCAGATTTCATGTTAGGCCAAAAATATTCTTTTCTCAACATAGTGATAGTCTTTTGATAGCCAGGGTGCCCGGAGTAAGGGGTTTTATGTATTTCGTCTAAAATTAACAGCTTAACTGTAGGTGCATTAGGGATATACAGCCTGTCTTTAAACAGCAAAAATCCGTTTTCGTTTAAACTATACCCTTTTATCAAACTTTCTGTGGGCTGTTTCTTGGGCTGTAATTTGTAAATGTTGATAATTTTCGTCTAATTTTATCCCTTCAGCCAGCTGTTCATTTAAATCAGAGGTATAAGTGCTGCTAGCTGATATAAAATTCAGTTTTGCATTCCTACTCAAGGCATCAGCCACCTTATTTTCCTTCCCTTTTATGTGTTGGATTTCAAAATCGTATTCACTTAGGAATGCCAGCCACCTGGCTTGTCTTGCATTTAGATTTGGCTGGTCTAAAAGGTATTTCAGACCTTTATTATCTGTTAGTAAGGTAAATTTTCTTCCTATTAGGTGGTGTCGCCACATCTTTAAAGCATGAATTACAGCAGCTAATTCTAGGTCATAAGTGGCATAATTCTTTTCATGGATTTTCAGCTTCCTAGATTCGTAAGCAATGACATGTCCTTCTTGAGTCAGCACTCCGCCTAAGCCATCATTACAAGCGTCGGTACAAACTATGAAATCTTTATTTGGGTCCGCTATTCTAAGAATAGGTGCAGTTGTCAATAAGGTCTTAAGTTTCTTGAAACTTTCTTCACATTTCGCATTCCAATCAAACTTCTTGCCTTTCTTCTGCAAAGAAGTGATTGGGTTGGCTATTTTTGAAAAGCCTTCAATAAACCTCCGGTAGTAACCGGTAATTCCCATGAAAGATCTAACGTCCGTCACATCTTTAGGTACTGGCCATTCTTCAATCGCCCGAATCTTTTCGGGATCCACTGAAATCCCTTCCTTAGTGACTACATGTCCTAAGTACTCGGATTTCATCTTTGAAGAAGTCACATTTGCTAAATTTCGCAAAAAGTTGTTGTTCTCTTAGTTCTTGTAAAACGATACGTAAGTGTTCCTTGTGCTCCTCCTCGCTCTTAGAATAGACTAAAATGTCGTCGATAAATACAACCACAAATTTATCTAAGTACTTGTGCATTATGTTGTTCATTAAGCACATGAAAACCGCTGGGGCATTAGTAAGTCCAAATGGCATTACGACAAATTCGTAATGTCCGTACCTTGTTCTAAAGGCTGTTTTGAAAATGTCTTCTTCTTTAATTCTTACCTGATGATAACCCGATCTCAGATCGATCTTAGAGAATACCGTAGCGCCACGTAGTTGATCAAACAGATCATCAATACGAGGTAACGGATACCTGTTTTTGATCGTCATCTTGTTTAGTTGACGATAATCTATGCAAAGTCGCATAGTTCCGTCCTTCTTCTTAACGAAAATCACTGGTGCTCCCCAAGGGGATACACTGGGTCGGATATAGTTCTTATCTATTAACTCCTTCAACTGAGTTTTCAACTCGTTAAGCTCCAAGATATTCATACGATACGGGGCTTTTGAACTGGGAACAGCACCTGGTACCAGCTCAATGGTAAAGTCAAGCTCTCTCTTGGGAGGCAATTCTGGAATTTCCTCAGGAAAAACGTCAATAAATTCATTGACGACAGGAATGTTCTCTACTGTTTTCTGGTTGTTTTCAGATTTATCGGTCTCGTCTGTAATAGTTACAGCATAGGTCTTGCATCCTTTCCTGACTGCTCTTTTAAGTTGTAATGCAGAAATTTGCCTAACTACTGTTTTCCTAGGAATACCCCTAACAGTTACAGGCTGTCCACTACTGTTTATACACCTAAAAGTTTTGTCAAAACAGTTTAAAACGACCCTATGTTGTTCCAACCAGTCCATTCCGATAAGTATGTCATAAGAGCCAAGTGGTAAAACGTTCAGTTTAACTGTAGTTCTAAAATCAGTCATGTTTAAGATGCATTCTTTTACATAGCAGTTTACTTTCTTCTTAGCCCCAGTAGCTAATTGTACAGACCAAGAATTATCAAACCTTTCAACAGTCAAATTACATTTTTCTACCAGCTGAGGTGAAATATAACTAAGACTAGCACCGGGATCTATTAATATAGTAACTGGGGTTTTGTTAATCATACCTCCTACTTCCACCATGGAAGTTTGGTAGTCAGCCTGGCGGTTTTCCAACGCTGCATTGATTCGGGGCATAGTTCCTGCAAAATCTCCAACTGTCATTTCGTCTTGAACAGTATGAATATTGCTGACTTGTTTCTTTCTGTTTGGGCAGACTGAAGCATAATGTGGCCCATTACATTCCCAGCACTTGACAGGTTCTTTTCGCTCAAAATTTTTGATGTAGTTTCCATGGTTATTAGGAGTCTCTTTGCTGTTTTTGTAATTGTTTGAATGGCTGACAGCTCCATTTTTGTTTCCTTGGAAACTTTTACTATTAAAGTGGTTCCCGTTTTTGCCATTCTTGAAATTTTTATGGGGAACAAATTCCTTTTTCTTGTACTCGATCAGATTGCTGTTCTTTTTGGCTTTCCAACTGGCTATCCCTTCTTTCTTTTTATTCTGTTCGTAACAGAAGTTTGCCTTGCGCATAGCTTCTTCCAGTGTTTTGGGGTTGTCATATTCAATTCTGTCCTTGATATGATAAGGCAGGCAACTAAGAAACCGCTGTATTTTTGGTTTCTCTTCGACAAAATACGGTACATAACGCAACAGGCTTAAAAATTTACTGTTTAAGTCCTTCATCGTCATAGATCCGAGTTTTAGTTCATAAAATTCTTTAGCCCTTTCTTCATAATACTGCTCGGACAGGAATTTCTTCTTGAAATACCTTTTAAAGGTACTCCAATTAACTTCTCTTTCTTTGATCCCTTTGACCCTTTTCAGGTCTTGCCACCATATGTCCGCCTTTCCCGAGAGGTTGTAGATGGCCATTCTTGCCTTTAGCTGATTTGAGTAGTTATAGATCTGAAAATATTTTCTCATCCCGGATAACCAGGATTCTGCCTCTTCTCCAGTTTCAGTTTCTCCATTGAAAGTTGGGGGCTTTATCTTCTTAAACTCCCCGGAAATCTCTTCATAAGGCCTGTACTTTTTCCTTCGGTTGTGCATCTCAGCTTCACTGCTGTCACTGCTAGTGTGATAACTGGGTTGTCCCTTTCTTTCTTCAGATGAGGAACTGCTGTCAGATTTAGTTGGTTTTGTCCTTTTTGACCCTCTTGGATGATTAACTTCTTCTGAGTCAGCTGGTTTGCTCCTTCCGTCAGTTTGAAATTTTTCTATCAATAGCTGATTTAGCTGTTCCTGAGTCTTTAGAATTCTTTCATTATCCTTCTTAACCGTTTCCATTTCTGTCTTTAATCCTCTTATAGTCTGCATCAGCTCAGTGGTGGGAGCAATTTCTTCTTCTGCCTCAAGTTCTTTTGACATCTGTCTTGTCCCAGCATTGGGAGATTCCTCCTCAGCATATTCTCCCAGTTTTTCCATATCTGTCTGAAAAATTCAGAAAAGAGAATTTTTCTGTACTGTACATGAAACCGAAATATATGTTAGTATTTTATAAATAAAACAAAATCTTCTTTTATGATCGCTGTTTGCGGAAGTTTAGTGGAGTCACATCCAGGCCTAGTGTCTGAACCTGGCTCTGATACCACATGTCAGAACCCGTTATTTCTGAAAAATTTAAAATTTTTATTCGTAACAATAAATGTTAATTAGGTAGTATTTCTGATATTGTTTTAATTTAAATAACTAACATAAACTGTTTAAAGACCCTGTTTTATTAAAGCTTTGATTTCGGTGATTGTAATTAATGACTGTTTTGTTTTGAACCGCAAGGGAAGAGCTAGTCGTAGTTGACTGGCTTACTTAGCTTACGAGCTAATGCATACGTCGTCTTTTGTTTCTCAGGTGCGCTAGTGAAGTAAGGATCACTGTATGTAAAACTTGGTGAGCATCAATACTCCCTATACTTCAAAACTTAAGGATCGTCATGATATTTCTTATTCAGCTAGTATCGTCAAGTGTTACGAAGATTTACATTGTCTCAGTTATAATTATGTTTTTATGATTATTATGCTATGTTACTGTTGTAACTAACAATGAAACAATTGTGATATCAGAATTTTTGGCTGTATAAAGTGTCTTTGCATCATGTGACCTGTTGTCAACTTAATACCGGTGACTACTGTTTTGTTCATGCATTGATAATGCGAGTTGAGAAGGTGACGCCTCTAGCGTTGTTTCAATATAATCCTATGCATCGAAGTCCAATGTCCACTTAGAGTTTAACTTATGTTACCTGACGGTGCCTTGATTTTAACTATCTTTACGATGTAAACCTGTAGATGAAGCTCTATTTCAACATCTTAATAATAGAGGTTTATTTTTCAAATTGTTACTGTTAACAATAGTATTGGTAGCAATTCTGATGATAGTATATAATGGCAATGTATATATATTGTCTTAAAGACTTGGTAACATTTCAAGTATTAAATAACGAGGCATTTTCATTTGAAGGTTGACTACCTTGGTACTTATATGAACATAGAAATGTAATATGACTATGGCATTAATCTATGGCTTGGTATTAATTTATATATATAATATAATGATTGTGCAATAATCATAATATTCCATACATTGGCAAACTTTATATTCAATATAGTGTTATGGTTGTATTTATCATACTAGGCCATAGAGAAAACTCTAGGGTTGAAGTTGACCACCACCTTGTGTAAAGTGATATGCTAATGACATTAACCTATGCCCTGGTTTCATTGTAAATGTGCATTAACTTGATTTTGTCATAGTCCTAATGTTTTTCCCTTACCATGGATAAGATTTATAACCAAAATATATTAGGTATTATCCACCCTATTAAGTTATGGAATAATCCATATGTGATGTTGACTAACTCTTATTTATATCATTGTAGTGATTATACATTCCAAGCGCTTGGGATTCTCGACGATTCATTTGCAAGGCATGCACTATATGCCAAATGATTATATATCATTTGTTATCTTATACGTTTGACTTATATATGAAATGATTTGGAATCGGTGTATAATGATTTGGATTGCAATTTGAACTATATAATCTCGACCCATATTACGTTGATGTATTTGTGTGCTACGTGGTTGAATCTCCTCCATGTGATGGGCGATATATAAGCTGCTATCGAAACCCTACAGGTTATTGTAGTTGCCTTCGGGCTCGGGTCCTAAGGATGAAACCCTCCCTGTCTGAGTTTTGTAATGAAGGCACTGTAACAATGTGCAGAGTGTGGTGGTTATGGCCTCGTGGTTTCATTCGGCAATAGGGTATGTCCTCGGCTCTGGTGATAGCGTCTGCTATAGTTTTACTGCTTCGTGGTCTCGTTGCTCATTAAAGGTTTAAGTCCCAGCTATTTACAGTTCGTCACTGTGCTGGTGTGGGTATGAGATAGGGTTTCGGTAATGTCTTTAGGTTATGAGAGGGTTGATGCAATTGGGCTTTGGGTTTGCTTCTTGACTGGTTCAATCCCAGCGTGAGGGTTTCGTTGGGAACTGTTACCTTGTCTCGGCTGTCAAGAATGTTATGATAGTTTCTTTTGCTCACCCATCTGATGAAGATGATGGGGCTTCTCTGTTTGTTCAGCTTGTAGCTACCGATTGTCCACTGTTAACTTCCTCCATGTCTCGGTAAGATAAATCACAGTCTTTTTTTTTTTTACAGTCTTTATGTTTTATAATCATTAATTATATTTACGTTTCTAATTCTATTCTCTGCATTCAAAGTGGTGACTAAAACCCTCGGCATTTGTTAATTAACAGGTCACGCGGCTCTTGATGGTGTACAGGACTTTGTCACCCACGCAGGCTCCTCCGGGTAAGCCTGGTTATCCACGGCTGTCTCTTCCTTTGCTGGTTTTAGTGGTTAGGGTTGTGTCTCGGAGGGCAACTCCTGTGTGTTGAGGTCATTATCGACCTGATGTTTGTAGGTGCAGTCATATGTATGAAGTTGTTTTGTTTGAATGAAATGGGGTTTGAAACCCTGTTAAGTTTATGGAGAGCCATTCACGGCCAAGACTTATGAGGCCAGGGTTTCGGTTGTTGTACTTTGTAATGGCTGAGCATGGGGTTTTTAACCTCGCCATATGATATTTATACTTAATATATACTGGGCCTGGTATGGTCGTGTTTATGTTTTGTTAAATTATTAGAATGTGTTTGGAATGTATGGATAGATGTATTCTTCAGTACGTGCAATGGATGATAACTCTGTTTATAAATGAAACCCTAAATTATCTCTCTGCGTTTTTATTCTATTGGAAAAGTTAGATAGAACATGGTGAAAGTTTATCGACTGTGCCTGTAATAGTTATAATCATAGGGTTGTTCTGGCGAAATGGGGTTCTGTTTTGTGTTCAACCTATATATGTGGAGTTTGTTAACTAGATAGCGACCGGGAATGAATTGTAACAATGTTTATTTCGATTCTTGTATTGTTATTAAACAACACTGTGAGTAGAATAATATAAACATAGAACTATGTAATAAGATACTATAAGTCTGTCTACCATATAAGGCATCCTTCATTTATTTTTAAGTCTGTTGTAGAGTTATTGTATGGCTACGGCCGTGTAGGTTTTTGAGAAAACTCCAAGAGAGACATTTAAATTGATTAAATATTATTACTGTGTATAAATTAGGATGGTTTGTAACAGCCAATGATGGTTGCGTTCGTCGACTGTTTCT
Source organism: Larix kaempferi (assembly GCA_027924585.1). Lineage (NCBI taxonomy): Eukaryota > Viridiplantae > Streptophyta > Pinopsida > Pinales > Pinaceae > Larix > Larix kaempferi. The sequence goes on along the minus strand of BSBM01000174.1, from coordinate 9,843,670 downwards.
CTGTTGTATTAATATGTTTGATTTGTTTAAAAACAACTCTGTTATTTCTATTATAATGACATGACTACTGTGTTCTAAAACTAGATAGAAGGAAAATAATAATCTACAGTTGCTAGTGTTTGTACTTGACTACTGTGTAAATGTTTGATATTATGTGGAAGCTGGTAACAATGAAATATTATCACAGTCGCCCCTTCAGTTAATCAACAACTGTAAACATGTTCTGAGTAAGAACAATACCTTAAGATAAGTGTTGTTTATCTGTTAACTCGATAAAAGAATGACATGAAACTAAAGTTAACTGAAATATGCAATATATATATATATATATATATACAGGTAGCTTACTCTAACAGGAAAATAACTCGAAGTAAAACTAAGATTTATCTAGATTTGTTCTTATGATTGTTAATAGCTATAAATCTGGAATATCTACTGTTTAACATTTCTGTCTATTATTTAACAAATAACAGAAATTCTAGAATATGCATAAACTTGGTATTGTTAACTGTAACAGTAACAACTAGGTTCTGTATAAGATAAATACTCCATTTAAATACAAATAGGAATTTTCTACAACATCTGCATTCTGAAATTTATACTAAAAGAAAGTACAGAGACTGATTTACTGAAGTTGAAAACAGTCAAAATATAGCTGTGCTAGAATATCTCATATGAAACTAAATTAAACCAACAACAGGAAGAGTGACAGAACCTGTAACTATGGTAGACAATAACAGCAATGGGAGGCTGTTCCTCCCTACCAATTCCTGGAGAGTGCCCAGACAGCACTTCTCAGGACCCCCGAGCTTGCTCTGGTCTAACTGGCTGGAATCTAAGTACGGTCAATAATTCCCTCAGCCAAAACAGCTATACTGGAACCAAGTTACTGCAACTTCCTGCTCAAAACACTTCCTTACTATTTTCCCACTTCCTCAATGGGAATCCTGAATAACATTCACCTGAATGTATTCTCCCTCTAGAACAATTGCTGAACCCCCAGCTCAGTTCATTGAGTAGTATTTAAAAGATTGCCTAGGTCTTAGTTGGGCTAACTGTCATTAATGAGCCACCTGCTCAGATTCCACTTTCTTGGGGAATCATGACCCCAAAATATAGGGAAGTTGCCACCTGCAACTCAGGAAGTGTTTGAGGATGCTGCCACTTGTCTTTTGTCCTTCCACCTAATTCCATCCACCAGTTAGACCAGTAACCTCTTTTAACAGCTCTCCCATGCTGTTGTCTCCATAATTTATTTATTAATAATAATTATTCAGAATTTGCATTCCTTTTTTGGAGACTCTGCTGAGTCATCCATTCCTACTTAGCATTAAATTTAACATAATGTTCTCAGGAATATTAAAAATAATTACATTATTTTAATAAAATTGGGGTATGTGACATACACACCCCCTTAAAATGTAACATCGTCCTCGATGTTACTTATTCTTCTTCTTCAGCTACCTGCTGGAATAGATGGGGATATGCTTCCCGCATCTTACTTTCCAGCTCCCAGGTAGATTCTTCAGGACTAAGGTGCTTCCATTGCACCTTCACTTGTCCAATTATCCGGTTCCGTAGAGTAATTTCCCTCCTCCCGAGGATACAATCCGGTTCTACCAGAACTTCCCCTTCTGGTTCTACCTGTACAATGTTCCAATCAATAACATGAGTAGCATCATGAATATACTTTTTCAAAACAGAGATATGAAAAACATTGTGTACTTTTAAATTTGGCGGTAATGCTAACTGATAAGCAACTTGACCAATTCTGGCTAAAATTTCAAATGGACCACAGTAACGTGGTGCTAATTTTGCACAACTTCCTAATCTTAGGGAGCTTTTCTTTGGTCTTACCTTGATGAACACATGTTCACCTACCTGGAACTCTTTAGGAGTTCTTTTCAAATCTGCTTGACTCTTTTGCCGATCCTGGGCAATCTTCAAGTTTTCCTGCACTTGTTTCACAATCTGTTCCATTTCTTTCAATAAATCAGGTCCTAACACTAATCTATCTACTGGATTACTCCAAGAGATAGGAGTGTTGCATTTTCGTCCATACAAAACCTCAAAAGGACTAAACTTAGCTGATGATTGATAGCTGTTATTGTATGCAAATTCGGCTAAGTGTAAATAATCCTCCCACTTACCTGGTTGATCTTTAACATACATCCTTAACAGATCTTCTAATATTTGATTAACTCTTTCCGTTTGTCCGTCAGTCTGAGGATGGAAAGAGGTGCTGAAATTCAAAGTGGTGTTTAATCCTTTGAACAAGGATCTCCAAAAATTTCCTGTAAATTTAGGATCCCTGTCTGATATAATAACCTTTGGAATACCGTGTAACCGAAAAATCTGTTTTAGAAAGATATCTGCTATGTTTGCAGCCTTGTATGTGGTTTTAACGGGAATAAAATGTGCTGATTTACTTAATTTGTCTACCACTACCATAATTGAATCATTCTGATGTTGATTTTTGGGTAAACCCGTAATGAAATCCAGGCTGATTATTTCCCATTTCCAGCTAGGAATAGGTAAAGGTTGCAGCAATCCAGCTGGATGTTGGTGTTCTGTTTTTACTTGTTGGCAGTCCAAACATTTAGCTAAATATTCAGCAGTTTCAGATTTCATGTTAGGCCAAAAATATTCTTTTCTCAACATAGTGATAGTCTTTTGATAGCCAGGGTGCCCGGAGTAAGGGGTTTTATGTATTTCGTCTAAAATTAACAGCTTAACTGTAGGTGCATTAGGGATATACAGCCTGTCTTTAAACAGCAAAAATCCGTTTTCGTTTAAACTATACCCTTTTATCAAACTTTCTGTGGGCTGTTCTTGGGCTGTAATTTGTAAATGTTGATAATTTTCGTCTAATTTTATCCCTTCAGCCAGCTGTTCATTTAAATCAGAGGTATAAGTGCTGCTAGCTGATATAAAATTCAGTTTTGCATTCCTACTCAAGGCATCAGCCACCTTATTTTCCTTCCCTTTTATGTGTTGGATTTCAAAATCGTATTCACTTAGGAATGCCAGCCACCTGGCTTGTCTTGCATTTAGATTTGGCTGGTCTAAAAGGTATTTCAGACCTTTATTATCTGTTAGTAAGGTAAATTTTCTTCCTATTAGGTGGTGTCGCCACATCTTTAAAGCATGAATTACAGCAGCTAATTCTAGGTCATAAGTGGCATAATTCTTTTCATGGATTTTCAGCTTCCTAGATTCGTAAGCAATGACATGTCCTTCTTGAGTCAGCACTCCGCCTAAGCCATCATTACAAGCGTCGGTACAAACTATGAAATCTTTATTTGGGTCCGCTATTCTAAGAATAGGTGCAGTTGTCAATAAGGTCTTAAGTTTCTTGAAACTTTCTTCACATTTCGCATTCCAATCAAACTTCTTGCCTTTCTTCTGCAAAGAAGTGATTGGGTTGGCTATTTTTGAAAAGCCTTCAATAAACCTCCGGTAGTAACCGGTAATTCCCATGAAAGATCTAACGTCCGTCACATCTTTAGGTACTGGCCATTCTTCAATCGCCCGAATCTTTTCGGGATCCACTGAAATCCCTTCCTTAGTGACTACATGTCCTAAGTACTGGATTTCATCTTTGAAGAAGTCACATTTGCTAAATTTCGCAAAAAGTTGTTGTTCTCTTAGTTCTTGTAAAACGATACGTAAGTGTTCCTTGTGCTCCTCCTCGCTCTTAGAATAGACTAAAATGTCGTCGATAAATACAACCACAAATTTATCTAAGTACTTGTGCATTATGTTGTTCATTAAGCACATGAAAACCGCTGGGGCATTAGTAAGTCCAAATGGCATTACGACAAATTCGTAATGTCCGTACCTTGTTCTAAAGGCTGTTTTGAAAATGTCTTCTTCTTTAATTCTTACCTGATGATAACCCGATCTCAGATCGATCTTAGAGAATACCGTAGCGCCACGTAGTTGATCAAACAGATCATCAATACGAGGTAACGGATACCTGTTTTTGATCGTCATCTTGTTTAGTTGACGATAATCTATGCAAAGTCGCATAGTTCCGTCCTTCTTCTTAACGAAAATCACTGGTGCTCCCCAAGGGGATACACTGGGTCGGATATAGTTCTTATCTATTAACTCCTTCAACTGAGTTTTCAACTCGTTAAGCTCCAAGATATTCATACGATACGGGGCTTTTGAACTGGGAACAGCACCTGGTACCAGCTCAATGGTAAAGTCAAGCTCTCTCTTGGGAGGCAATTCTGGAATTTCCTCAGGAAAAACGTCAATAAATTCATTGACGACAGGAATGTTCTCTACTGTTTTCTGGTTGTTTTCAGATTTATCGGTCTCGTCTGTAATAGTTACAGCATAGGTCTTGCATCCTTTCCTGACTGCTCTTTTAAGTTGTAATGCAGAAATTTGCCTAACTACTGTTTTCCTAGGAATACCCCTAACAGTTACAGGCTGTCCACTACTGTTTATACACCTAAAAGTTTTGTCAAAACAGTTTAAAACGACCCTATGTTGTTCCAACCAGTCCATTCCGATAAGTATGTCATAAGAGCCAAGTGGTAAAACGTTCAGTTTAACTGTAGTTCTAAAATCAGTCATGTTTAAGATGCATTCTTTTACATAGCAGTTTACTTTCTTCTTAGCCCCAGTAGCTAATTGTACAGACCAAGAATTATCAAACCTTTCAACAGTCAAATTACATTTTTCTACCAGCTGAGGTGAAATATAACTAAGACTAGCACCGGGATCTATTAATATAGTAACTGGGGTTTTGTTAATCATACCTCCTACTTCCACCATGGAAGTTTGGTAGTCAGCCTGGCGGTTTTCCAACGCTGCATTGATTCGGGGCATAGTTCCTGCAAAATCTCCAACTGTCATTTCGTCTTGAACAGTATGAATATTGCTGACTTGTTTCTTTCTGTTTGGGCAGACTGAAGCATAATGTGGCCCATTACATTCCCAGCACTTGACAGGTTCTTTTCGCTCAAAATTTTTGATGTAGTTTCCATGGTTATTAGGAGTCTCTTTGCTGTTTTTGTAATTGTTTGAATGGCTGACAGCTCCATTTTTGTTTCCTTGGAAACTTTTACTATTAAAGTGGTTCCCGTTTTTGCCATTCTTGAAATTTTTATGGGGAACAAATTCCTTTTTCTTGTACTCGATCAGATTGCTGTTCTTTTTGGCTTTCCAACTGGCTATCCCTTCTTTCTTTTTATTCTGTTCGTAACAGAAGTTTGCCTTGCGCATAGCTTCTTCCAGTGTTTTGGGGTTGTCATATTCAATTCTGTCCTTGATATGATAAGGCAGGCAACTAAGAAACCGCTGTATTTTTGGTTTCTCTTCGACAAAATACGGTACATAACGCAACAGGCTTAAAAATTTACTGTTTAAGTCCTTCATCGTCATAGATCCGAGTTTTAGTTCATAAAATTCTTTAGCCCTTTCTTCATAATACTGCTCGGACAGGAATTTCTTCTTGAAATACCTTTTAAAGGTACTCCAATTAACTTCTCTTTCTTTGATCCCTTTGACCCTTTTCAGGTCTTGCCACCATATGTCCGCCTTTCCCGAGAGGTTGTAGATGGCCATTCTTGCCTTTAGCTGATTTGAGTAGTTATAGATCTGAAAATATTTTCTCATCCCGGATAACCAGGATTCTGCCTCTTCTCCAGTTTCAGTTTCTCCATTGAAAGTTGGGGGCTTTATCTTCTTAAACTCCCCGGAAATCTCTTCATAAGGCCTGTACTTTTTCCTTCGGTTGTGCATCTCAGCTTCACTGCTGTCACTGCTAGTGTGATAACTGGGTTGTCCCTTTCTTTCTTCAGATGAGGAACTGCTGTCAGATTTAGTTGGTTTTGTCCTTTTTGACCCTCTTGGATGATTAACTTCTTCTGAGTCAGCTGGTTTGCTCCTTCCGTCAGTTTGAAATTTTTCTATCAATAGCTGATTTAGCTGTTCCTGAGTCTTTAGAATTCTTTCATTATCCTTCTTAACCGTTTCCATTTCTGTCTTTAATCCTCTTATAGTCTGCATCAGCTCAGTGGTGGGAGCAATTTCTTCTTCTGCCTCAAGTTCTTTTGACATCTGTCTTGTCCCAGCATTGGGAGATTCCTCCTCAGCATATTCTCCCAGTTTTTCCATATCTGTCTGAAAAATTCAGAAAAGAGAATTTTTCTGTACTGTACATGAAACCGAAATATATGTTAGTATTTTATAAATAAAACAAAATCTTCTTTTATGATCGCTGTTTGCGGAAGTTTAGTGGAGTCACATCCAGGCCTAGTGTCTGAACCTGGCTCTGATACCACATGTCAGAACCCGTTATTTCTGAAAAATTTAAAATTTTTATTCGTAACAATAAATGTTAATTAGGTAGTATTTCTGATATTGTTTTAATTTAAATAACTAACATAAACTGTTTAAAGACCCTGTTTTATTAAAGCTTTGATTTCGGTGATTGTAATTAATGACTGTTTTGTTTTGAACCGCAAGGGAAGAGCTAGTCGTAGTTGACTGGCTTACTTAGCTTACGAGCTAATGCATACGTCGTCTTTTGTTTCTCAGGTGCGCTAGTGAAGTAAGGATCACTGTATGTAAAACTTGGTGAGCATCAATACTCCCTATACTTCAAAACTTAAGGATCGTCATGATATTTCTTATTCAGCTAGTATCGTCAAGTGTTACGAAGATTTACATTGTCTCAGTTATAATTATGTTTTTATGATTATTATGCTATGTTACTGTTGTAACTAACAATGAAACAATTGTGATATCAGAATTTTTGGCTGTATAAAGTGTCTTTGCATCATGTGACCTGTTGTCAACTTAATACCGGTGACTACTGTTTTGTTCATGCATTGATAATGCGAGTTGAGAAGGTGACGCCTCTAGCGTTGTTTCAATATAATCCTATGCATCGAAGTCCAATGTCCACTTAGAGTTTAACTTATGTTACCTGACGGTGCCTTGATTTTAACTATCTTTACGATGTAAACCTGTAGATGAAGCTCTATTTCAACATCTTAATAATAGAGGTTTATTTTTCAAATTGTTACTGTTAACAATAGTATTGGTAGCAATTCTGATGATAGTATATAATGGCAATGTATATATATTGTCTTAAAGACTTGGTAACATTTCAAGTATTAAATAACGAGGCATTTTCATTTGAAGGTTGACTACCTTGGTACTTATATGAACATAGAAATGTAATATGACTATGGCATTAATCTATGGCTTGGTATTAATTTATATATATAATATAATGATTGTGCAATAATCATAATATTCCATACATTGGCAAACTTTATATTCAATATAGTGTTATGGTTGTATTTATCATACTAGGCCATAGAGAAAACTCTAGGGTTGAAGTTGACCACCACCTTGTGTAAAGTGATATGCTAATGACATTAACCTATGCCCTGGTTTCATTGTAAATGTGCATTAACTTGATTTTGTCATAGTCCTAATGTTTTTCCCTTACCATGGATAAGATTTATAACCAAAATATATTAGGTATTATCCACCCTATTAAGTTATGGAATAATCCATATGTGATGTTGACTAACTCTTATTTATATCATTGTAGTGATTATACATTCCAAGCGCTTGGGATTCTCGACGATTCATTTGCAAGGCATGCACTATATGCCAAATGATTATATATCATTTGTTATCTTATACGTTTGACTTATATATGAAATGATTTGGAATCGGTGTATAATGATTTGGATTGCAATTTGAACTATATAATCTCGACCCATATTACGTTGATGTATTTGTGTGCTACGTGGTTGAATCTCCTCCATGTGATGGGCGATATATAAGCTGCTATCGAAACCCTACAGGTTATTGTAGTTGCCTTCGGGCTCGGGTCCTAAGGATGAAACCCTCCCTGTCTGAGTTTTGTAATGAAGGCACTGTAACAATGTGCAGAGTGTGGTGGTTATGGCCTCGTGGTTTCATTCGGCAATAGGGTATGTCCTCGGCTCTGGTGATAGCGTCTGCTATAGTTTTACTGCTTCGTGGTCTCGTTGCTCATTAAAGGTTTAAGTCCCAGCTATTTACAGTTCGTCACTGTGCTGGTGTGGGTATGAGATAGGGTTTCGGTAATGTCTTTAGGTTATGAGAGGGTTGATGCAATTGGGCTTTGGGTTTGCTTCTTGACTGGTTCAATCCCAGCGTGAGGGTTTCGTTGGGAACTGTTACCTTGTCTCGGCTGTCAAGAATGTTATGATAGTTTCTTTTGCTCACCCATCTGATGAAGATGATGGGGCTTCTCTGTTTGTTCAGCTTGTAGCTACCGATTGTCCACTGTTAACTTCCTCCATGTCTCGGTAAGATAAATCACAGTCTTTTTTTTTTTTACAGTCTTTATGTTTTATAATCATTAATTATATTTACGTTTCTAATTCTATTCTCTGCATTCAAAGTGGTGACTAAAACCCTCGGCATTTGTTAATTAACAGGTCACGCGGCTCTTGATGGTGTACAGGACTTTGTCACCCACGCAGGCTCCTCCGGGTAAGCCTGGTTATCCACGGCTGTCTCTTCCTTTGCTGGTTTTAGTGGTTAGGGTTGTGTCTCGGAGGGCAACTCCTGTGTGTTGAGGTCATTATCGACCTGATGTTTGTAGGTGCAGTCATATGTATGAAGTTGTTTTGTTTGAATGAAATGGGGTTTGAAACCCTGTTAAGTTTATGGAGAGCCATTCACGGCCAAGACTTATGAGGCCAGGGTTTCGGTTGTTGTACTTTGTAATGGCTGAGCATGGGGTTTTTAACCTCGCCATATGATATTTATACTTAATATATACTGGGCCTGGTATGGTCGTGTTTATGTTTTGTTAAATTATTAGAATGTGTTTGGAATGTATGGATAGATGTATTCTTCAGTACGTGCAATGGATGATAACTCTGTTTATAAATGAAACCCTAAATTATCTCTCTGCGTTTTTATTCTATTGGAAAAGTTAGATAGAACATGGTGAAAGTTTATCGACTGTGCCTGTAATAGTTATAATCATAGGGTTGTTCTGGCGAAATGGGGTTCTGTTTTGTGTTCAACCTATATATGTGGAGTTTGTTAACTAGATAGCGACCGGGAATGAATTGTAACAATGTTTATTTCGATTCTTGTATTGTTATTAAACAACATTGTGAGTAGAATAATATAAACATAGAACTATGTAATAAGATACTATAAGTCTGTCTACCATATAAGGCATCCTTCATTTATTTTTAAGTCTGTTGTAGAGTTATTGTATGGCTACGGCCGTGTAGGTTTTTGAGAAAACTCCAAGAGAGACATTTAAATTGATTAAATATTATTACTGTGTATAAATTAGGATGGTTTGTAACAGCCAATGATGGTTGCGTTCGTCGACTGTTTCTCTGTTGTATTAATATGTTTGATTTGTTTAAAAACAACTCTGTTATTTCTATTATAATGACATGACTACTGTGTTCTAAAACTAGATAGAAGGAAAATAATAATCTACAGTTGCTAGTGTTTGTACTTGACTACTGTGTAAATGTTTGATATTATGTGGAAGCTGGTAACAATGAAATATTATCACAGTCGCCCCTTCAGTTAATCAACAACTGTAAACATGTTCTGAGTAAGAACAATACCTTAAGATAAGTGTTGTTTATCTGTTAACTCGATAAAAGAATGACATGAAACTAAAGTTAACTGAAATATGCAATATATATATATATATATATATACAGGTAGCTTACTCTAACAGGAAAATAACTCGAAGTAAAACTAAGATTTATCTAGATTTGTTCTTATGATTGTTAATAGCTATAAATCTGGAATATCTACTGTTTAACATTTCTGTCTATTATTTAACAAATAACAGAAATTCTAGAATATGCATAAACTTGGTATTGTTAACTGTAACAGTAACAACTAGGTTCTGTATAAGATAAATACTCCATTTAAATACAAATAGGAATTTTCTACAACATCTGCATTCTGAAATTTATACTAAAAGAAAGTACAGAGACTGATTTACTGAAGTTGAAAACAGTCAAAATATAGCTGTGCTAGAATATCTCATATGAAACTAAATTAAACCAACAACAGGAAGAGTGACAGAACCTGTAACTATGGTAGACAATAACAGCAATGGGAGGCTGTTCCTCCCTACCAATTCCTGGAGAGTGCCCAGACAGCACTTCTCAGGACCCCCGAGCTTGCTTTGGTCTAACTGGCTGGAATCTAAGTACGGTCAATAATTCCCTCAGCCAAAACAGCTATACTGGAACCAAGTTACTGCAACTTCCTGCTCAAAACACTTCCTTACTATTTTCCCACTTCCTCAATGGGAATCCTGAATAACATTCACCTGAATGTATTCTCCCTCTAGAACAATTGCTGAACCCCCAGCTCAGTTCATTGAGTAGTATTTAAAAGATTGCCTAGGTCTTAGTTGGGCTAACTGTCATTAATGAGCCACCTGCTCAGATTCCACTTTCTTGGGGAATCATGACCCCAAAATATAGGGAAGTTGCCACCTGCAACTCAGGAAGTGTTTGAGGATGCTGCCACTTGTCTTTTGTCCTTCCACCTAATTCCATCCACCAGTTAGACCAGTAACCTCTTTTAACAGCTCTCCCATGCTGTTGTCTCCATAATTTATTTATTAATAATAATTATTCAGAATTTGCATTCCTTTTTTGGAGACTCTGCTGAGTCATCCATTCCTACTTAGCATTAAATTTAACATAATGTTCTCAGGAATATTAAAAATAATTACATTATTTTAATAAAATTGGGGTATGTGACATACACACCCCCTTAAAATGTAACATCGTCCTCGATGTTACTTATTCTTCTTCTTCAGCTACCTGCTGGAATAGATGGGGATATGCTTCCCGCATCTTACTTTCCAGCTCCCAGGTAGATTCTTCAGGACTAAGGTGCTTCCATTGCACCTTCACTTGTCCAATTATCCGGTTCCGTAGAGTAATTTCCCTCCTCCCGAGGATACAATCCGGTTCTACCAGAACTTCCCCTTCTGGTTCTACCTGTACAATGTTCCAATCAATAACATGAGTAGCATCATGAATATACTTTTTCAAAACAGAGATATGAAAAACATTGTGTACTTTTAAATTTGGCGGTAATGCTAACTGATAAGCAACTTGACCAATTCTGGCTAAAATTTCAAATGGACCACAGTAACGTGGTGCTAATTTTGCACAACTTCCTAATCTTAGGGAGCTTTTCTTTGGTCTTACCTTGATGAACACATGTTCACCTACCTGGAACTCTTTAGGAGTTCTTTTCAAATCTGCTTGACTCTTTTGCCGATCCTGGGCAATCTTCAAGTTTTCCTGCACTTGTTTCACAATCTGTTCCATTTCTTTCAATAAATCAGGTCCTAACACTAATCTATCTACTGGATTACTCCAAGAGATAGGAGTGTTGCATTTTCGTCCATACAAAACCTCAAAAGGACTAAACTTAGCTGATGATTGATAGCTGTTATTGTATGCAAATTCGGCTAAGTGTAAATAATCCTCCCACTTACCTGGTTGATCTTTAACATACATCCTTAACAGATCTTCTAATATTTGATTAACTCTTTCCGTTTGTCCGTCAGTCTGAGGATGGAAAGAGGTGCTGAAATTCAAAGTGGTGTTTAATCCTTTGAACAAGGATCTCCAAAAATTTCCTGTAAATTTAGGATCCCTGTCTGATATAATAACCTTTGGAATACCGTGTAACCGAAAAATCTGTTTTAGAAAGATATCTGCTATGTTTGCAGCCTTGTATGTGGTTTTAACGGGAATAAAATGTGCTGATTTACTTAATTTGTCTACCACTACCATAATTGAATCATTCTGATGTTGATTTTTGGGTAAACCCGTAATGAAATCCAGGCTGATTATTTCCCATTTCCAGCTAGGAATAGGTAAAGGTTGCAGCAATCCAGCTGGATGTTGGTGTTCTGTTTTTACTTGTTGGCAGTCCAAACATTTAGCTAAATATTCAGCAGTTTCAGATTTCATGTTAGGCCAAAAATATTCTTTTCTCAACATAGTGATAGTCTTTTGATAGCCAGGGTGCCCGGAGTAAGGGGTTTTATGTATTTCGTCTAAAATTAACAGCTTAACTGTAGGTGCATTAGGGATATACAGCCTGTCTTTAAACAGCAAAAATCCGTTTTCGTTTAAACTATACCCTTTTATCAAACTTTCTGTGGGCTGTTCTTGGGCTGTAATTTGTAAATGTTGATAATTTTCGTCTAATTTTATCCCTTCAGCCAGCTGTTCATTTAAATCAGAGGTATAAGTGCTGCTAGCTGATATAAAATTCAGTTTTGCATTCCTACTCAAGGCATCAGCCACCTTATTTTCCTTCCCTTTTATGTGTTGGATTTCAAAATCGTATTCACTTAGGAATGCCAGCCACCTGGCTTGTCTTGCATTTAGATTTGGCTGGTCTAAAAGGTATTTCAGACCTTTATTATCTGTTAGTAAGGTAAATTTTCTTCCTATTAGGTGGTGTCGCCACATCTTTAAAGCATGAATTACAGCAGCTAATTCTAGGTCATAAGTGGCATAATTCTTTTCATGGATTTTCAGCTTCCTAGATTCGTAAGCAATGACATGTCCTTCTTGAGTCAGCACTCCGCCTAAGCCATCATTACAAGCGTCGGTACAAACTATGAAATCTTTATTTGGGTCCGCTATTCTAAGAATAGGTGCAGTTGTCAATAAGGTCTTAAGTTTCTTGAAACTTTCTTCACATTTCGCATTCCAATCAAACTTCTTGCCTTTCTTCTGCAAAGAAGTGATTGGGTTGGCTATTTTTGAAAAGCCTTCAATAAACCTCCGGTAGTAACCGGTAATTCCCATGAAAGATCTAACGTCCGTCACATCTTTAGGTACTGGCCATTCTTCAATCGCCCGAATCTTTTCGGGATCCACTGAAATCCCTTCCTTAGTGACTACATGTCCTAAGTACTGGATTTCATCTTTGAAGAAGTCACATTTGCTAAATTTCGCAAAAAGTTGTTGTTCTCTTAGTTCTTGTAAAACGATACGTAAGTGTTCCTTGTGCTCCTCCTCGCTCTTAGAATAGACTAAAATGTCGTCGATAAATACAACCACAAATTTATCTAAGTACTTGTGCATTATGTTGTTCATTAAGCACATGAAAACCGCTGGGGCATTAGTAAGTCCAAATGGCATTACGACAAATTCGTAATGTCCGTACCTTGTTCTAAAGGCTGTTTTGAAAATGTCTTCTTCTTTAATTCTTACCTGATGATAACCCGATCTCAGATCGATCTTAGAGAATACCGTAGCGCCACGTAGTTGATCAAACAGATCATCAATACGAGGTAACGGATACCTGTTTTTGATCGTCATCTTGTTTAGTTGACGATAATCTATGCAAAGTCGCATAGTTCCGTCCTTCTTCTTAACGAAAATCACTGGTGCCTCCCAAGGGGATACACTGGGTCGGATATAGTTTCTTATCTATTAACTCCTTCAACTGAGTTTTCAACTCGTTAAGCTCCAAGATATTCATACGATACGGGGCTTTTGAACTGGGAACAGCACCTGGTACCAGCTCAATGGTAAAGTCAAGCTCTCTCTTGGGAGGCAATTCTGGAATTTCCTCAGGAAAAACGTCAATAAATTCATTGACGACAGGAATGTTCTCTACTGTTTTCTGGTTGTTTTCAGATTTATCGGTCTCGTCTGTAATAGTTACAGCATAGGTCTTGCATCCTTTCCTGACTGCTCTTTTAAGTTGTAATGCAGAAATTTGCCTAACTACTGTTTTCCAGGAATACCCCTAACAGTTACAGGCTGTCCACTACTGTTTATACACCTAAAAGTTTTGTCAAAACAGTTTAAAACGACCCTATGTTGTTCCAACCAGTCCATTCCGATAAGTATGTCATAAGAGCCAAGTGGTAAAACGTTCAGTTTAACTGTAGTTCTAAAATCAGTCATGTTTAAGATGCATTCTTTTACATAGCAGTTTACTTTCTTCTTAGCCCCAGTAGCTAATTGTACAGACCAAGAATTATCAAACCTTTCAACAGTCAAATTACATTTTTCTACCAGCTGAGGTGAAATATAACTAAGACTAGCACCGGGATCTATTAATATAGTAACTGGGGTTTTGTTAATCATACCTCCTACTTCCACCATGGAAGTTTGGTAGTCAGCCTGGCGGTTTTCCAACGCTGCATTGATTCGGGGCATAGTTCCTGCAAAATCTCCAACTGTCATTTCGTCTTGAACAGTATGAATATTGCTGACTTGTTTCTTTCTGTTTGGGCAGACTGAAGCATAATGTGGCCCATTACATTCCCAGCACTTGACAGGTTCTTTTCGCTCAAAATTTTTGATGTAGTTTCCATGGTTATTAGGAGTCTCTTTGCTGTTTTTGTAATTGTTTGAATGGCTGACAGCTCCATTTTTGTTTCCTTGGAAACTTTTACTATTAAAGTGGTTCCCGTTTTTGCCATTCTTGAAATTTTTATGGGGAACAAATTCCTTTTTCTTGTACTCGATCAGATTGCTGTTCTTTTTGGCTTTCCAACTGGCTATCCCTTCTTTCTTTTTATTCTGTTCGTAACAGAAGTTTGCCTTGCGCATAGCTTCTTCCAGTGTTTTGGGGTTGTCATATTCAATTCTGTCCTTGATATGATAAGGCAGGCAACTAAGAAACCGCTGTATTTTTGGTTTCTCTTCGACAAAATACGGTACATAACGCAACAGGCTTAAAAATTTACTGTTTAAGTCCTTCATCGTCATAGATCCGAGTTTTAGTTCATAAAATTCTTTAGCCCTTTCTTCATAATACTGCTCGGACAGGAATTTCTTCTTGAAATACCTTTTAAAGGTACTCCAATTAACTTCTCTTTCTTTGATCCCTTTGACCCTTTTCAGGTCTTGCCACCATATGTCCGCCTTTCCCGAGAGGTTGTAGATGGCCATTCTTGCCTTTAGCTGATTTGAGTAGTTATAGATCTGAAAATATTTTCTCATCCCGGATAACCAGGATTCTGCCTCTTCTCCAGTTTCAGTTTCTCCATTGAAAGTTGGGGGCTTTATCTTCTTAAACTCCCCGGAAATCTCTTCATAAGGCCTGTACTTTTTCCTTCGGTTGTGCATCTCAGCTTCACTGCTGTCACTGCTAGTGTGATAACTGGGTTGTCCCTTTCTTTCTTCAGATGAGGAACTGCTGTCAGATTTAGTTGGTTTTGTCCTTTTTGACCCTCTTGGATGATTAACTTCTTCTGAGTCAGCTGGTTTGCTCCTTCCGTCAGTTTGAAATTTTTCTATCAATAGCTGATTTAGCTGTTCCTGAGTCTTTAGAATTCTTTCATTATCCTTCTTAACCGTTTCCATTTCTGTCTTTAATCCTCTTATAGTCTGCATCAGCTCAGTGGTGGGAGCAATTTCTTCTTCTGCCTCAAGTTCTTTTGACATCTGTCTTGTCCCAGCATTGGGAGATTCCTCCTCAGCATATTCTCCCAGTTTTTCCATATCTGTCTGAAAAATTCAGAAAAGAGAATTTTTCTGTACTGTACATGAAACCGAAATATATGTTAGTATTTTATAAATAAAACAAAATCTTCTTTTATGATCGCTGTTTGCGGAAGTTTAGTGGAGTCACATCCAGGCCTAGTGTCTGAACCTGGCTCTGATACCACATGTCAGAACCCGTTATTTCTGAAAAATTTAAAATTTTTATTCGTAACAATAAATGTTAATTAGGTAGTATTTCTGATATTGTTTTAATTTAAATAACTAACATAAACTGTTTAAAGACCCTGTTTTATTAAAGCTTTGATTTCGGTGATTGTAATTAATGACTGTTTTGTTTTGAACCGCAAGGGAAGAGCTAGTCGTAGTTGACTGGCTTACTTAGCTTACGAGCTAATGCATACGTCGTCTTTTGTTTCTCAGGTGCGCTAGTGAAGTAAGGATCACTGTATGTAAAACTTGGTGAGCATCAATACTCCCTATACTTCAAAACTTAAGGATCGTCATGATATTTCTTATTCAGCTAGTATCGTCAAGTGTTACGAAGATTTACATTGTCTCAGTTATAATTATGTTTTTATGATTATTATGCTATGTTACTGTTGTAACTAACAATGAAACAATTGTGATATCAGAATTTTTGGCTGTATAAAGTGTCTTTGCATCATGTGACCTGTTGTCAACTTAATACCGGTGACTACTGTTTTGTTCATGCATTGATAATGCGAGTTGAGAAGGTGACGCCTCTAGCGTTGTTTCAATATAATCCTATGCATCGAAGTCCAATGTCCACTTAGAGTTTAACTTATGTTACCTGACGGTGCCTTGATTTTAACTATCTTTACGATGTAAACCTGTAGATGAAGCTCTATTTCAACATCTTAATAATAGAGGTTTATTTTTCAAATTGTTACTGTTAACAATAGTATTGGTAGCAATTCTGATGATAGTATATAATGGCAATGTATATATATTGTCTTAAAGACTTGGTAACATTTCAAGTATTAAATAACGAGGCATTTTCATTTGAAGGTTGACTACCTTGGTACTTATATGAACATAGAAATGTAATATGACTATGGCATTAATCTATGGCTTGGTATTAATTTATATATATAATATAATGATTGTGCAATAATCATAATATTCCATACATTGGCAAACTTTATATTCAATATAGTGTTATGGTTGTATTTATCATACTAGGCCATAGAGAAAACTCTAGGGTTGAAGTTGACCACCACCTTGTGTAAAGTGATATGCTAATGACATTAACCTATGCCCTGGTTTCATTGTAAATGTGCATTAACTTGATTTTGTCATAGTCCTAATGTTTTTCCCTTACCATGGATAAGATTTATAACCAAAATATATTAGGTATTATCCACCCTATTAAGTTATGGAATAATCCATATGTGATGTTGACTAACTCTTATTTATATCATTGTAGTGATTATACATTCCAAGCGCTTGGGATTCTCGACGATTCATTTGCAAGGCATGCACTATATGCCAAATGATTATATATCATTTGTTATCTTATACGTTTGACTTATATATGAAATGATTTGGAATCGGTGTATAATGATTTGGATTGCAATTTGAACTATATAATCTCGACCCATATTACGTTGATGTATTTGTGTGCTACGTGGTTGAATCTCCTCCATGTGATGGGCGATATATAAGCTGCTATCGAAACCCTACAGGTTATTGTAGTTGCCTTCGGGCTCGGGTCCTAAGGATGAAACCCTCCCTGTCTGAGTTTTGTAATGAAGGCACTGTAACAATGTGCAGAGTGTGGTGGTTATGGCCTCGTGGTTTCATTCGGCAATAGGGTATGTCCTCGGCTCTGGTGATAGCGTCTGCTATAGTTTTACTGCTTCGTGGTCTCGTTGCTCATTAAAGGTTTAAGTCCCAGCTATTTACAGTTCGTCACTGTGCTGGTGTGGGTATGAGATAGGGTTTCGGTAATGTCTTTAGGTTATGAGAGGGTTGATGCAATTGGGCTTTGGGTTTGCTTCTTGACTGGTTCAATCCCAGCGTGAGGGTTTCGTTGGGAACTGTTACCTTGTCTCGGCTGTCAAGAATGTTATGATAGTTTCTTTTGCTCACCCATCTGATGAAGATGATGGGGCTTCTCTGTTTGTTCAGCTTGTAGCTACCGATTGTCCACTGTTAACTTCCTCCATGTCTCGGTAAGATAAATCACAGTCTTTTTTTTTTTTACAGTCTTTATGTTTTATAATCATTAATTATATTTACGTTTCTAATTCTATTCTCTGCATTCAAAGTGGTGACTAAAACCCTCGGCATTTGTTAATTAACAGGTCACGCGGCTCTTGATGGTGTACAGGACTTTGTCACCCACGCAGGCTCCTCCGGGTAAGCCTGGTTATCCACGGCTGTCTCTTCCTTTGCTGGTTTTAGTGGTTAGGGTTGTGTCTCGGAGGGCAACTCCTGTGTGTTGAGGTCATTATCGACCTGATGTTTGTAGGTGCAGTCATATGTATGAAGTTGTTTTGTTTGAATGAAATGGGGTTTGAAACCCTGTTAAGTTTATGGAGAGCCATTCACGGCCAAGACTTATGAGGCCAGGGTTTCGGTTGTTGTACTTTGTAATGGCTGAGCATGGGGTTTTTAACCTCGCCATATGATATTTATACTTAATATATACTGGGCCTGGTATGGTCGTGTTTATGTTTTGTTAAATTATTAGAATGTGTTTGGAATGTATGGATAGATGTATTCTTCAGTACGTGCAATGGATGATAACTCTGTTTATAAATGAAACCCTAAATTATCTCTCTGCGTTTTTATTCTATTGGAAAAGTTAGATAGAACATGGTGAAAGTTTATCGACTGTGCCTGTAATAGTTATAATCATAGGGTTGTTCTGGCGAAATGGGGTTCTGTTTTGTGTTCAACCTATATATGTGGAGTTTGTTAACTAGATAGCGACCGGGAATGAATTGTAACAATGTTTATTTCGATTCTTGTATTGTTATTAAACAACACTGTGAGTAGAATAATATAAACATAGAACTATGTAATAAGATACTATAAGTCTGTCTACCATATAAGGCATCCTTCATTTATTTTTAAGTCTGTTGTAGAGTTATTGTATGGCTACGGCCGTGTAGGTTTTTGAGAAAACTCCAAGAGAGACATTTAAATTGATTAAATATTATTACTGTGTATAAATTAGGATGGTTTGTAACAGCCAATGATGGTTGCGTTCGTCGACTGTTTCTCTGTTGTATTAATATGTTTGATTTGTTTAAAAACAACTCTGTTATTTCTATTATAATGACATGACTACTGTGTTCTAAAACTAGATAGAAGGAAAATAATAATCTACAGTTGCTAGTGTTTGTACTTGACTACTGTGTAAATGTTTGATATTATGTGGAAGCTGGTAACAATGAAATATTATCACAGTCGCCCCTTCAGTTAATCAACAACTGTAAACATGTTCTGAGTAAGAACAATACCTTAAGATAAGTGTTGTTTATCTGTTAACTCGATAAAAGAATGACATGAAACTAAAGTTAACTGAAATATGCAATATATATATATATATATATATACAGGTAGCTTACTCTAACAGGAAAATAACTCGAAGTAAAACTAAGATTTATCTAGATTTGTTCTTATGATTGTTAATAGCTATAAATCTGGAATATCTACTGTTTAACATTTCTGTCTATTATTTAACAAATAACAGAAATTCTAGAATATGCATAAACTTGGTATTGTTAACTGTAACAGTAACAACTAGGTTCTGTATAAGATAAATACTCCATTTAAATACAAATAGGAATTTTCTACAACATCTGCATTCTGAAATTTATACTAAAAGAAAGTACAGAGACTGATTTACTGAAGTTGAAAACAGTCAAAATATAGCTGTGCTAGAATATCTCATATGAAACTAAATTAAACCAACAACAGGAAGAGTGACAGAACCTGTAACTATGGTAGACAATAACAGCAATGTTCCTCCCTACCAATTCCTGGAGAGTGCCCAGACAGCACTTCTCAGGACCCCCGAGCTTGCTCTAGTCTAACTGGCTGAAATCTAAGTACGGTCAATAATTCCCTCAGCCAAAACAGCTATACTGGAACCAAGTTACTGCAACTTCCTGCTCAAAACACTTCCTTACTATTTTCCCACTTCCTCAATGGGACTCCTGAATAACATTCACCTGAATGTATTCTCCCTCTAGAACAATTGCTGAACCCCCAGCTCAGTTCATTGAGTAGTATTTAAAAGATTGCCTAGGTCTTAGTTGGGCTAACTGTCATTAATGAGCCACCTGCTCAGATTCCACTTTCTTGGGGAATCATGACCCCAAAATATAGGGAAGTTGCCACCTGCAACTCAGGAAGTGTTTGAGGATGCTGCCACTTGTCTTTTGTCCTTCCACCTAATTCCATCCACCAGTTAGACCAGTAACCTCTTTTAACAGCTCTCCCATGCTGTTGTCTCCATAATTTATTTATTAATAATAATTATTCAGAATTTGCATTCCTTTTTTGGAGACTCTGCTGAGTCATCCATTCCTACTTAGCATTAAATTTAACATAATGTTCTCAGGAATATTAAAAATAATTACATTATTTTAATAAAATTGGGGTATGTGACAAATAATGGGGGTGATGGAGTTGAATTTGATCCTATGGAAGATAATGATACTAATATTATTGAGAATAAAGGGATAATAGGTTGATCCATGACACCTTTGTTTGCATGGATGAGGATGCACCTATGATAATATTCATGATGTACATCTTATTGATAAGGCACACAAAGGCCTATACAAGAGATCAAAGATGAGTCACTTTGTCTACTAATTTGATGTTGATAAAATTGAAGGTATTGAATGACATTTCAAACAATGGTATGACAAAGATCCTAATGTATACACAAGGTTAATATATAAGGTGCCCCATAAGGTTCTTTGTCATATCCCTATAATTCTAGGTTTTTGATGATTGTTTAGGTTAAAAAACATAGCACATTATATGGATTATCATGTACAAAGATAAGTGAAGATGGTATTATATGAGTGGCTACAAATGGTTCTCAATTTACGATCATCAAGGAAATATTACCCATTTTTAAAGAAGAACCTCATAATGTTAGACTTTCATTGGTAGTTGATGGCAATGGGTGTGCATGAGTGAGTTTGTTGAAACCTTGAAAACATTGTATTGCATTTAGTTTAATTAAATTACACGAGCAAGAACTTTGACATAACTTGTAATGATCATCCAAAATCACAAATTTTAATTAGATACCAATTAGTGCATGCATGTAGTGAATTCGTTGAAACCTTTGAATATAATAGTTTGTTCTTTTGACATAGTGCATTCATGAGTAATAGATAATCCACACAAATCAACATATTAGAATGACACAAGTACATGTATCCAAAAGTACATATATATCCAAAAGTGCATGTCTCCAAAAGTACATGTATATCCAAAAGTCTCCAAAAGTGCATGTCTCCAAAAGTACATGTATATCCAAAAGTATCGAAAAGTACATGTATCCAATGAAGTCAATGTACATGTATCCAAAAGTACATGCACAATAAAGTCAATGTACATGTCTCCAAAACTGAATGTATCGAAAAGTACATATATATACAAAAGTATCCAAAAGCACATGTGTCCAAAACTATCCAAAACTATCAAAACTCAAGCTTTCTCTTGTTCTTTCCCGACGTTGATCCTCTAGGCACATCTCTAGGATCAATGTGCATCCCTGGATCCTGCAAATTAAATATCAATTGTTAAATTCAACTAACTATGTACACTAATACATTATCTCAACAATTATCAACTGGTGCATGGAAAGTGCATGAAACACTTGGTCACTGAAGGACATCTCACCTCAACTGACAAAGGAGATTGCGTTGCTTGTGTAGCAGATGGAGCCGTCGGTTGAACATCCAGGATGGTTGAACCAGGGGGGCCAGGCACTGCTCCTGCTGGTGGTGGCTACAATGAAAAAATGTTGAAATAGTTAGAAATGCATGAATAAACAATAGGTCCAACAATAATAAACTATGTAAAGATAATGTTGAAATAGTTACATACCTGTGTGTGATCAGTCGCCACTGCAGATGCGGCACTAACTGCTGCATCAACCATCGATGCAAGGTTCTCAGCAGACAACTCGGGTTCCTGATGCAGTAAACATGCAATTCAAACATTAACAAAAACGATTTATGCACTGGATTTCAAGTTAAACAACAAATATCATCGAAGGATATACATTACCGTGGTGTGAGTAAGCCCATGGTCGTGGGCAGCTGGAGTCTTTCTCGGAGTAGAACGCCTCACATACACACGACCCTTGTTCACGAATGGCCTGGAGGGAGATGCAAATCCAGGCAATGGGCCAGATGTGTCGGATGGTGCGTACAGTCAGCAAGTGTTCATGTAGTTAGACATGCATGATTCAACAAACAAACATGTATTTAAAAAATGTCATTTTTAATTGTTTACCTGGAGCCCAGACGTGTCAGGGGACGGTATGACCATGGGTACTACCTCCACATTACCTTGCCCCTGTGAAGGATCTGCCATCTGCAAGTTTAATAATTGTAAATATTAGACCGTAGATAGCATTAATGAACTAAAATGTAAAGTATGTGAAAATTAACAAATTAACAAGTATTAAAAAACTGAAATTTTAAAATGTTTACCTCGGTGTGAGATACGGCAATAGGTGGTATATAAGATGGGCCTACCGAATGGGTAGCATCATGCCCCCCTGTAGAGTCTGGAACATCCGGCTCTGGGGTGTCACTGCCGGCATAAAGCATCAACTGCAAGTTCACAAACATAATATATTAGCTCAAACTATATATATGTGTACAAAAACGAAAATAAATGAAGAATTTATTACAATTAACCATCAACATACCTCTCTCAAAAACCCACTGAAGGCAACATCTGAGGCAATACCATAGCAGGGACGACCACATGATGTGCACTCGTGAGGATCAGCACTAGGATGGGGAATAGTCGATGGTCCTGCACTAGTGGATGGTCCTGATGGTCCTGCACTAGCTGATGGTCCTGCATGGTGACGAGCTGGTGTATGTACCACACCAGGGACAGATGTCCCTTCCTCACCCATATGTTGAACCATCCTGCCATGGCGAACAACCGCCCGTGCCAAACTCAAAAATGCATCCCGTGTCTGCGGAATAATGCGATGTGCTGGTGGGACATCTGGCCCAGGCAACTGCCTGCGAGGTGCAGGGATAGGGCGATCCTGGTCTCGAAGCCTGGCATTGGGTCGGTTTTGGGGCATCCCCCCACCGATCCCCTGAAACTGTAAGATGTCAAAATAGTTAACGTGTTTATGCAACACGAACTCTGCGTACATCTTTCGAAGGAAATATAAGGGAATTTCCCTGTTGTTGTGTGGTGGCATATCAAAAACCATGTACCATCTTTCCATCCAGTTATCAACAAATGGTTGAAACGTGCACCACTCAATGGAGATATGCGGCCTTCTTGCATTTGGGATTTCCCCCGTCCGAGGGTCCCTAAACAATGCAAATATAAGCTCTTTGGATATTTTCAACTTTTTTACTGCATTGTAATCTAGTCCATAAGCATATTGTTGTCTTTTTCTTTCTCTGTAAGATGCAATATCATATAGGACATTTGTAGATTGTGAAATGGTGTCCACAATTGCATCCAAGGTTGATGCAAGTGAACGGCGAATCCTGTCGCCACCACTAAAAGCTGCACTTATGCCCCTCAATTGGGCAAGCTCAATCAATATTTCGGCATTGGTATCCATAGCCGCAACTGCAATAAAGACATTAATACGAAAATCATTAGAAACATATACATGGTATATAATGACGTCTCTTCAAAATTGAACATGTATTAAATCAAACTCACATAAGCAATTTAATGGCATTCACTTACATACGTTTAAAACTTAAAATTAAACATTTGACAATTAAAAAGTAAGTTAGTCAGATTGGCAGAGAGGAGGAGGAGGAGGATCAAGGCAGTGATGAGTTTGTTGATTCAGGCATGGAGGAGGAGGATCAGGGCAGTGATGAGTTTGCATCTATGTGTCTCAATGTCTCATTGTGTTTTGTGATTGTGAATGACAAATGTGTTGTGATTTGTGAATGATCTAATTTCTATTGAATATTTCATATTTGTAATTGTAAATGTAATTTCTATTGAATATTTGTAATTGTAAATGTTAAATTTTATTGCATGATCTATATGTCTATATTTTTAAATTTTAATATATTTTAAAAATATATTAATTCCGGGGGTCACCGTGTCCTACGTGTCATAATTCCGGGGGTCACCGTGTCTAGTGGGGACCAGGGATCAAATTTGAAGGGTGGGGTCCCATTTCACTATGAAGGGCTATGAGATATTGAACACTATTGAAGGGCTATGAGAAATTTATTAATATTTATTCTATGTGTATATATGGATGTGTTCATGTTGCATGGATTGGATTCTAGGTTAACCGAGGCCTTTTTAGAGCAAAGAATGGGGTAATTACTATTTGGAAACAAGTTTTTTATCAAATGTAAATTGCGGTGATGGAAGATATTGAGGGTGCCACATGTTGTGGAGAAAGTAGTATTGATTCCTATGACGTAATAGGGAGTTCAAAAAGTCTGGTTTCAAGTATTGTCATGCGTAGCTCGATTGATTTTTCTCGCGCTAGGGTTGTAGCAACTGTTATGGCCATTACTGTTAAAAGGATTGATGGGGTGGAATCCCGTGAAACGATGAGTTCTTTTGTTAAGACGTAGATTCAGTGAAATTTGGTGGGAGTCTCATGTTCATTTTATGCACAAAATTCGATTACTTGATTTTGTTGCATTGTTAACTCTCCTCCTAGTCATAGCTACAATCTCTTATATAATTGTGAAGGTTATCAATCCACTCAATATATTAAAGTTGTAGTAGGCCAAAATCATCCACATATTTATTGTACTCACAAATGTTGACATTCCAATTTCTATGTAGAGCGCCCATTAACATCAGATTGTATGGGACATGTTTTTGAGGCATGATGTCATTATCTCATAACAACAAGCTTTTTATCCATAAATATGTCATCTACAAGCCAACGGAATTGTTCCTAATCCTTTATAAAACTTTGTCATAATTATATCAATACCAACATCCCTACCTATTGACTTAGCTTAGAAGATATTACACCTTCGGATAACCAAACCTGATTCCAAGGTTGGTAATCATAAACGTAAAAGCATCATCATAAGGAAATAGCATGTTGTGTTGAGGAAATTCCTTTTTTTCCATTTCCTTCTCAGGATAATATTTGGTTGTGGATCATTTAAAATGTATAATTTATTTTAATATTGGGAAGCTAAATTCAAATTCATTAATATATTAATGTGATTTGATTTTTTTATTAATAATAAGTTATTCTTTTCATTTGAAAATGTAATAGTACATCAAAATTTCAATGTTTACTGACGTAGTAAAGTTGAGAGGCTTTATTTTTCAGTGGATATAGCATACCTGTAAATTCATAGGATGTCTAAAATCTAGTCAGCCTTGAAGTTGAGCTCCTCAAAGAAAACGAATTTCTTTAAATATGTTTATGGTAGGCTGGCATTGCCAGCTTCGCTTCGCAAACTATCCTGGAGGACTGGAGGAGATAGGGTAGGTGGAACTTGGAAGTAGCTCAACCACAGTGGAATAGGGGTATAAGAAAAAGCTTGTTTCTATTCATGCAATATTATATATTGATGGTCAGAGCCATGGAAGCATGGAATTCGAGCATTGACTTGATACAACAAAGAAAACACAGGGTGTGAGGTTGGGAGCCGTAGACGGTAGGATTAACTTGATACAACAAAGAAAACACAGGGCTATAGGTAGGGGCCACGGGCAGGAGCAACAACCTGCAACATTACAAGAAGTTTATGGATTGTGGATTTTGTCTGAAATGCCAAATTCGCGGGGGCACATTAACATAATATATTATACATTGAATACTCAATTAACTCACGGAGTCAGCATTCACGAATTGGTATGTGATAACTTGTAACTTGGTAAGCCCGCTAGCAACAACACGTATGAGCCACCTACCAGGTTTAATAATTTTGTTGATGCCATGAAATGTGTTAAAAACGTAAGCGCTCGCTACAAACACGAGAACTTCGAAGCGTTCAAGCCATGGGTTGCTCAGTGTAAGCCCGTCCACGTAAGTTGCACAATGATATTATTAGAGGCCCAATGGTCCATGATCCATGGATGATCGAACACGTGGATATTGGAGAGTAACCGAGTCCCACTCCCAAGTCACCTAGCTAGTAGCCGCATTCCCAATTTCCCACTAAAAACTGTTGATGGGTGAAATTTGAAGCTACCCTTCTGTTGCAATTTTAAACAGTAGTGGTTAATTTAATTATTGAAGGGCTTACCATGAAATTAAATTTTTTTTGCATGGTAAAATTTGAAGTGGCCTTCTATGACGTGTAAAATGACCTCTGAAGGGCCCTAAAGGCTTCAAATTTGAAGCCTGGTTACAAGGAAGCGGGCTCAGAGCGCGCTTCAGGCCCGCTTTTTACCTCCATGTGCGAACCCTATCCGGCTGCACAAAACCACTGGTAACTCAAAACCTGCATCCACCCAATAGATCTCCAACTCAGACTTGTGGACGTGCTTGCTCGACTTTATTGAGTTCAAAGATGCTGCCTGACATAATCCCTTTCGAGGAAGGGTCTGCGGCATGCTTCCCCTCTCCGATATTCCATAATTCCCGTCCTGGCGAACTCATCGGCACATTTTGCCGGCATTGGCCTCCTGATATCTATCGATAGGAGAGTGTTACATGAGAAGCAGAGGCATCTGAGAAATCAAAAGTGAAGTAATTTGTTGTTGTTTCTTTTCTAACCTTTCTTTCGTCTCCATTTCTAGCAATTTCTCTTCTTTTGCTTTTTAAATTTTCCACTGTTCGTCAGGGGTTCGATTCTCGTTCGGATTGTTTTATTCCACAGCAAAAAGGGCTTCCAGGCTGGATGGTATTATGAAAACCAGCTACGGGATGGGGTGTACTGCGTTATCTGTATCAGTTGTTATAAATTTCCTTTCAATCGTTTCAGCATTATATGATAATTGTATGTATTTGGATTTGATGTAAACAGGCATGGTGCAAATGTACCTATCTCTTGAGAATGACTGCAAGTGGGGGCCAAACTGCCAGCAGTCGCCACACCTGATTCCACAGTAGTAGTCGCAGTCTCTCCAATTGGTGCCTCATAAGTTCAGAGTATCATTATCTTTTCACATGATACAAAACGTTTTCACATGATACGAAACCTTGCCAGCTAATAAAAAGACATGACTGCACTCATTTTCATTATATTTAGTGAGTTGTGGCTGGCGGCGGGGACACTCGTGTCCCGTGTTCTCGTGTTGGGTGACTTAGATGGATACATTGTAGAAAGGGGGTCCGAGTTCTATTTTTTTCAATTTTAGGTTGGATTACGAATTTTTGAGTTTTTTAAAAACGATTCATTTTAATTATTCATTCATCTTGGTTGAGGGAGATCGAGGGAGATGTGAATTTAATGAAAGATTGGGTTATTCCCAATTTTATCAATATTAAAAAACTAGGTTTTTTTAAACAAAAAAAAAAAAAAATTTAGGTTAAAAATGATAAAAAAAGAGTATGGGTGAATGAATTACCTGATTGGGTGACAATCTACCGGTGAATTTGTCCCCTCCAGCTAAATCGAGCAACACCGATACTTGAGTGGGCCACAAACCATCCTCGTCTAGGGTCAATTTCGCGTTTCTGATGCGTGGGTGCCGCGGGTGGTCGGCAATCGTCGGGACTGTGTATTTAAATTGTTTTTTAGATTTACATAACGCGTACGCGTTTTGTAACTACATAACGCGTACGCGTTTTGTAGTTATATAATGCGTACGCGTTTTATAGTTATATAACGCGTACGCGTTATTGTTACCTAGCCTACATGTCCAATGACATGTTAGGCTCGGGTCTTACCATGGCAGGTGCTAAACATCATAAACACGTTATGTTTTACGTATCAGGAACGAGTTTTGGAAAAGTAGCATTGCATCTAAAGTGACCCTCATCTTCTTGCACACACCCACATGTAATCCAATAATAACTTTAAGGGGAGAACCAAAATAACTCCAGCAATACATAAATAAAGAAGCATGAAAGATATAATCTAATTCAATAATGACTTCAAAAGAAGCATGAACGATATAATCTAATTCAATAATGATTTCAAGAGCAAAACCAAATTGAATACAACAATGAATAGAGAAGCATGGATGAATCATGATAAAATCAAATAATGACCTTCGATTATTGGGTTGATGGACCGCAGTTCTTATTCCCTCTAAACTTTAAACAGTTGTTTTATTTTATGATAAAAAATAATGGATAAAACTTCTTTAACAATTTGTATAGACTAAACTAATGACTTTGGATTATGTTGGTTGATAATTAAATAAATTAATAATTTAGTTGAAGGGTTGGTAGATATATTTAAGATTTTCTGAAAACCATTTCCTAATGTTTTATGAAATATTACTCTATTAGGGAATATTAGCTCACATAAATTTATTGAGATATAAAATTAATAAATTTGTATATTAGAGAAACTTTATTATTATTTATTGAGAAATGAAATTAATAAATTTGTATATTGAATGATTACAATATTATATCTAAATTCTAAATATTGGTGTTATAAACTTTATATGAGGCCATACAAAGAAACATAATAGTTGAAGAAGATCTTAGAAATGAAACTAATAAATTTGTATATTGAAGGATTACAATATTATATCTAAATTCCAAATATTGGTGTTATATACTTTACATGAGGCGATACAAAGAGACATAATAGTTGAGGAAGATCTTATGGCATGTGGTAAGCATATCTTCGGAATTGCTTATTTTTCAAGTTTTTAACATGGATTTGGATTTCAAATTTAAATTGAAGAAACCCACCATTTGCCTACCGTGTGGCCTGGTTTTACGGCTAATTCCAACAAACTATCAAGCAAGGAGGAGAATACAGAGTGTTAGTAGCAGACCAGGTCTGCGTTCGATATCTGGTTGCAAGTCTAGTGAAACCAGGTTACTGATATATGGTTGATTACGAGCAGGGACTACCTTATTTAATTCGTATTCTTTAATCTTGTCATAATGCTTCGTCAAATTCGTCAAAATCTGTACAAGATTGGTCGATTTGGTCCGCAAAGAGGTCAAATTCGAGTTTATGTTGATCATTCGTCCCTGCAAGTTTTGTTGAACTAGCATATAGCTTTCTCTGAAGTTTTGTTGAACTAGCATATAGCTTTAGCTTAACGCTTGAATCCTTTATTTCCTCAGCTTTGTTACGAAAATATTATCCAGAAGGATTTGCAATAGAGGTGCACGGAAGAGGATAACAGATCGACTATGAATTGAGCATTTGACTGACAGATCAGGTGTTGCATTTGGTAAGGATTTGCTTTATTGGACAGATTTTGTCATGAATTTCATTTTATAGGGGAGAGACGATCTTTTCACAGTCTTTTAATTCGAATTTATAAAAGACAGTCCAAATCCAGAAATGGCTGTTGAAGTTTTGAGTGCGGCAAGAAAAGGACTACATAATGGCAGCTTCAAAATTCCCTTCGACGTCAACTTCTACTCCCATTTTTTTATATATAATAATAATGTTGTGAAAGTTTTTATCTCCATTTCCTTTATCATTGTCGTTTACTGAAATTTCACTGCAGAGCTGTTTAAAACCAAAATGATTAAAATCGTAGTACTCTCTTAGAAAATTCTTAAGCAACTGAGTGATTTTAGTATATGGTATTTGTTTTGTTGACAACACTTAAACAACTGAGTGGTTTTAGAATATGGTAGTTGTTTTTTAAGTAATGATTCCAGTAGGCAGGTCCTGGAGTAAAGTAGCTCTCGTGAGCGGAGTTGAACATCTAATTAAAGATGAATCGGCAATAGTGCATATCTTCCAAGTTTGGAGTTGAACATCTAATTAAAGATGAATCGGCAATAGTGCATATCTTCCAAGTTTGGAGTTGAACATCTAATTAAAGATGAATCGGAAATAGTGCATATCTTCCAAGTTTGGAGTTGAACATCTAATTAAAGATGAATCGGCAATAGTGCATATCTTCCAAGTTTAGTGTATGGCATTTTTTAAGATCGCTTAAGATACGCTTAAACCTATAGATGTTTATTGTCAAATATAATTGGGCAGTCCTCTTTTATTCACTTTTTATTCAAAGTATGTCATATGGATTATATCTCAGAAGTTAGAATTTGTTACTAAACTTTCTTATCAATATGTGCCGTAGGATGATGTTTATTGTCAAATATAATTGGGCAGTCCTCTTTTATTCACTTTTTATTCAAAGTATGTTATATGGATTATATCTCAGAAGTTAGAATTTGTTACTAAACTTTCTTATCAATATGTGACGTAGGATGAGATGTACATTATGGTGCTCTTTATACTTAGATATTTGAAATTGGTTTTTTTATTAATTGTATCTCCAAAATATCTAGGAATTTCTTAAAAGCTTAAAAGATTATGCAATTCTTTTCAAGTTGAATAATGTCAATAAATTTGGGGAATTTCTTAAAAGCTTAAAAAATTATGCAATTCTTTTCAAGTTGAATAATGTCAATAAATTTAAGAAAAAATAATTTTGAAGTTTAAGTGGAAATTTTAAGGGAATATGGAAGTGCCTAAGGTGAGATGTACATTATGTTACTCCTTATATTTAGATAATTGACAGAACAAAAATTAAAGAATATTTGTAATTAATATATATATATATATATTAGAAATTCTAAAGAAATATTGAAGTAACATAGAGTGAGATGTACATTATGTTACTCCTTATATTTATATAATTGACATGTAAAAATTAAAAAATATTATATATATATATATATATATATATATTGCTTATATTTAACGTCAATATTTATAAGATTTATCATATAATATTTTTAAAAATAATTTCATATTGTTTAACATTTCATTTAAGGACAATTGTTTTTAGAATTAAACCTACAATCAATTGTTAAAATGAAGTTTATGGAATGACTTTATTACATTTAAGACAACCAATTTTGTTTTTAAAATTTAGATAACCCAATTTTTAAAGACAATGGTTTTAAGTCAAAGACCCTTTTTTCGTCATAGGGATATAATTTGTACATATGACAGGGGAGGCAAATTGGTTAGAACAATTTCAACTCCTTAGTAACTAGATATTTTAATGACTTAATCTTTGTTCATATTTCATATTTGTGGTATTAATGAATCATCTTACATTTATTTTGCATTATGGTTTCATCAAATCTAAATTGGAAGTGTTTAAATTGTGTTTTTCTATTCATAAATAGATTCAACACCCTAGAATACCCCCATCCCAACTAAATTATGCAATTTTTATAACTAATATATGTGATTCTAAAACTTTTTTAAAGATTTCCAACACTTTGAACAAAATAAGATGGAAAATATGCTTGGAAAAAGTTGAATACTTAAAATATTTTTATTTCTTAAATAATAAGTTTGGTTGTAAATAATATGTCTAAAAAGAAATGAATGCATTTTTTATGTTAATATTTAATGGTTGATGTATATTTAATCAAAAGTATTATATATAAGAATTCTACTTCCATATTTTATCTATATTGGATTTTTTTATTATGTATTTTTTTTGTATCCTTATGTGTATCTATATTTGTACTCAAATTATGTTTCTATGGTTCGAGGATAAAGACTATGAATGTTTGTAGAATTTTGTATCGGTGGTAGTTTCTAAATCAGGTCTAAAGTTAGAAGAACATCGTGTGAGATGGATCTGTGCCTTTGATCGTCTCTGTAATGTGTTTTGGCTTCCTGTGTGATGACCAACCTATTGGTCGCTATGTGATTTATAAACGTATCCGATCTAAACACATCCAAAATAACCCCACAAATGGCAAGGGATGGTACGAACATCACTTAAGATGTGTCACTGTGATTTGCGAAACCCCAATGGTATATCTTAATAATGTTGTCGATGGGTGCATTGCAAAGCTTGAGACTATGCAGCCTTGTGGCAGTGTCGAGGATATGATTGGTTATAGCATGACAAAGTGATGTAGAGGAGAAAGGGATTATTATTCCTCCAAGGAGTATTTTGGTGAATCTTACAAATGGAAATACATGAATAGGCATGGCATTTATAGCCTATGTAAAGGGATTAAACTTATTCTTGCTGTGCCATTTTATATGAGTATAGAGAATAGGGTCTTAATGCGAACTTTTGGAGCTAAATTGGCACTTCTTATAAATCCAACCAAGTGTATGTAAGGTGTTGTCTAGAAAGAACATGAAAAATGATTGTGAATTCATTAGCAAATAGGAAAATAAATTGTAATCAAAGGCCATGTTAAGAAAGTTAAGTGAGTCAAGTTTTACAATGGCATTTTCAAAGTTTATCAGTTTATTATGTATAAAAGCTTTGTTTAGGAGCATTGATTAAGTTGGTAAATCCATTATTATACATTTCTTTGTTGGACATTACATTATCTAACAAGAAAACATACATTATATAAAAATCTGTGAGTTGCATGAAAGATAATCTGAAGAAGGTAGAAAGTAAAGAGGAATATTTTGACAAAGATGAAGGGTAAAAGACAAAGAAGAAAGATTCCAAATGAATAGGTAAAGAAAAAGGTATGCATGATGATGAGATGTAAATAGGCATATGTAATGGACTTGTAATATTTTAGAAATATTGTAGATCAAGGAGTGATGGAAAGGGTGAATTGTTGTAAAGCATGTTGAATGCTTCTTGTACCTGAGATGAAATGTTTTAATGACATATATGTGTTAGAAGGGGTGCATGATCAGTTGTACTTGACACCCCATAGATTTGTTGGTCCAAAGAAATAAATTTTAGCCTTCCTTGGGTGTTTTGAATTCTGTGTTGAGTAAGTACTACACACATTAGTGTGATAGCACATGTAATGATGTAGCATGTATCCTTTTTCTCTATCGAGAGGATTTGACATCAAGTTGTGGAATCAACCACTCAGATAGGTATGAGGGTGGCAAGTAAACATGTATCTAA
This sequence comes from Larix kaempferi, assembly GCA_027924585.1. Classification (NCBI taxonomy): domain Eukaryota; kingdom Viridiplantae; phylum Streptophyta; class Pinopsida; order Pinales; family Pinaceae; genus Larix; species Larix kaempferi. The sequence continues at coordinate 9,810,968 of BSBM01000174.1, read as the reverse complement.
GCTTAATGATGAATCAAAGAAGTTGAACCTTTGATTAATGGGGGGTGTAAGATGGAGTAATCTCAAAGTGTGAGATGTTGTGAGAGACCAAATCATGACAAAGGAGAGGTTAAAATGTTGATGAACTATGTAGGTGAAAAGAATACCTAGAGAACTATGTGAAATGGAGTAATTTCAGAGTGTGAGATGTTGTGAGGGACCAAGGCATGATAAAGGATGGTTTAAAATGTTAATGAACCATGTCAATGAAAATCATTCATAGTGAACTAGTGAGTACAATGGATAGCACCCATGTATATCAGTGGATGGATTGTTTTTTATATGGATATCAATGATCATTTGTTTTCAAGTATAAAAGAAGAAAGAACAAAAAGTTTGATCAATAATCAGTTGTATGTAGGTACTTAAGGGAGAAACATAAAGTTTGAGGATGAAGTCACATCGAAGAAAGCCTAAGTAAGTGTGTGCATTGTAAATCAATCTCCCCATTGTGATGGTTAGTGGTCATCCAAAACCACATGTTCTATTTTAAAGTTCATGGTGACCTAAAAAACACTTGTCATGACAACAGGAAGTTCGTGGTTAGCTAGAAACCACCTAATGTGATGTATGGCTCATTATAAACTGAATCCACTTCAAGAGAATTGTGATGGTTAGGGGTAAGCCACAAAATCCCAGTTTGATTTATGATGAGAGGAAGCCAATAAAACGATGCAATATACTGAAGTCCAACCATGTGAAGGTAAAATTTGAAGATGAGGACATGTCTCTCATGAAGACTTTATGTGATAGAGATTGCTAGAGAATTCATTTGTCCATTAAGAGAGAGTTTTAAAAATGATGTAGAAATGAGTTGGCAATTGATTATCATTGGAACCATATCATTTATGGTTGAAGTTTGGTTTTAGATTGATTATAAGTGTATGAGCTATTTTTATATATCTAGATCCATCCTTTTAAGATCTATTTGTCATTCTCCTTTATCTATATATATATATATATATAACTCATTTTTGAAGTAATAATAAAGTGAAGTTAAGTGAGTGAGACAATTTGTATCATAGTTGAAGTATTCTTTGTTTTTTTTATCTATTCTTTTTTCATTTTTTATTTTTGAAAATATATAATCTTTTTTCATTTTTTATTTTTAAAAAATATATATATATATGATTCTATTATAATTTGATATGGATTTTTTTTCTTCACTTTTATCCTCACAAAAATAATAAAAAACCATATTTAAAAATTTAACTACAAACATTTGTTTAGCGATTAAGGCTTCACTCTATTAAAAATTCAAATATGGATTTTTTGCAAAGTTACTTCTAATGGCCACATAAATATGTAATGGGACACTCTAATTCCAAGATGAATATTGGTTAGTGTATTAAGGAATAACTTGTGATTACATTTCAGGTAAATACATACGATAGGATTTGTTATATAGAATAAAATAATTAGAAAATAATACATAACACAATAGTGCTCATGGTTCCATAACTAGAGCTCATGGTTCCACCAATAGTGCTCATGGTTCCATAACTAGAGCTCGTGGTTCCACCAATAGGGCTCATGGTTCCATAACTAGATCTCATGGTTCCATAACTAAAGCTCGTGGTTCCCCCAACATTTCTCATGGTTCCATAACTAGAGCTCATGGTTCCACCAACAATGCTCATGGTTCCACCAATAATGTTCATGGTTCCATAACTATAGCTCATGGTTCCACCAATAATGTTCATGGCTCTGTAACTAGATCTCATAGTTCCATAACTAAGACTCATGGTTCCATAACTACATATCATGGTTCCACGGACAATGCTCATGGTTCCACCAACAATGCTCATGGTTCCATAAATAGAGATCATGGTTCCACCAATAATGATCATGGTTCCATAAATAGAGCTCATGGTTCCACCAACAATGCTCATGGTTCCGCCAACAACGCTCATGGTTCCACAAACAATGCTCATTGTTCCACAACTAGAGCTCATGGTTCCACCAACAACGCTCATGGTTCCATAACTAGAGCTCATGGTTCCACCAATAATGCTCATATTTCCACCAACAATGCTCATGGTTCCACCAACAATTCTCATGGTTCCACCAATAATGTTCATGGTTCCATAACTAGCACTCATGGTTCCACGGATAGTGCTCATGGTTCCACCAATAATGCTCATGGTTCCATAAATAGAGATCATGGTTCCACCAACAATGCCCATGGTTCCACTAATAATGATCATGGTTCCATAAATAGAGCTCATGGTTCCACCAACAATGTTCATGGTTCCGCCAACAACGCTCATGGTTCCACCTCTGTTTATGGAACCATGAGATCTATTTATGAAACAATGAACATTGTTGGTGGAACCATGAGCTCTTTTTATGGAATCATGAGCATTGTTGGTGGAACCATGAGCATTGTTGGTGGAACCGTGAATAAATGTAGTTGGAATCATGGGTCACATGAAGAGTAAATTCCCAACTCAAAGTTTGTAATGTCCCCATCCAAACAAACTATCATGGAGGAAATATTCCAATAACTTACTAGTTCCCTAGGTTGGGGGTGGAAGCATCAAAATTTGGAATAAGGGAGCTACAAGACCCAAAATGAACTTACTTACTGTTTGTTTCTATTTTATTTTGGGAATAGGAAATATCCATGATGCCTTGTTGTGTGCGTAGGGTTCAGCTGCCAAGAACCCAAAGCATAATTCTATGATCGGGCCATAACATAACTTGGAACTTTGAAGTGCCGTCCAAATCTCAATTTCATTAAGTTCTTAATCATGTTGAAGCTGTATCCTCTGAGCAGAAGAAATTCAAGGAGCCATGAGGCTTGCCCCCTCTTTCTCGCCTCAGACACATATTGTATTATCGGCTACCCAACCCCATTGATTTCAAAATCAAAACATAATATTACCCAGAGAGGCATTTTCCAAATGCAGTGTTCAAATGTATCCCCGCCTGTTCAAATTTGGATGGAATGGGATGAAGCCCACCAAGTTCAATTTCAAATTTTTCTATTAAGTTCACGTCATCCACGATAGGCTTGAGAAATGGGTGTTGGCAGCAGGCGGAGGGAACTCATTAACAAGACTAAATGATTTGAACTTTATAACTTAATCCACAATTCAACATACCTCATAAGTTCAAATCCAAAATCGATGGTCTTGTTGGCATGTTTGAGTCCACCTCTTTCACTAGATCATTTCCTTGAAGTAACAGTATACACAATTTAATAAACTTTAGCAATGTTTTGGTTCTATAACATGTTACATAAACAACAATTAATTCTATAATTCACATGCGTTTACAATATTTCTAATATAAATACCTGTGTTATCTTGAACAATATCGTCAGAAAATAATCAAAGTTGACAATGTCAAACATCAAGAGGTCTCATGTGAAATGTGGATCTGACAAAATTAGCTGGATCTAACAAATTCTCTAAATCGTTAGAAGAATGGACGCATGGAGAAAGCGTTATATCTTCAGAAGCTTTTTATTTGCCCATGGTTCCACCAATAAACAAATCTCTTAGTTCCACCAACTGTGCCCATGGTTCCACCAATAATGCCCATGGTTCCACCTTAAAGCAGATCTAGAAAAAAAACCACCTTCAACTCATAATATGGTTCTGGGTTTTATTTGGGCCCTACAAGTGGCATGTCAACAGTGTGACATGGTGGTTCCACGTGGATCCCAAATGATGTGGAGATGCGACATGGAGGATGTCTTGAACCTTTTTGTGGATTTTAGCCAAGTTCTGCAAAAAAGAAGAAGCTTTATCTTGTGCCTTATTATGAGTCAATTTTGCTGAACCGATTCAGGTTTTGTATGAGAGCCATCTCATCTCGATTTGCTTGTTTCTTCACTAAATTTATCAGGTCGACATGAGAAGATCCCTTCTGGAGGACCATTGTTCATTGCTTATTCCTTCTGGAATTGCACTAGCGTAACGCCCATGTGAGAGTGTTGAGTTAAAAGCTCTGAAGAGCACTCGGGGTTACTAGATCTCAAGTGTTGAGTCGGGAAGACTCTAAATAGCACTTCTAATTTTCATCACATTTATTTAAATTGGTTAAATGAATCTTTTCTATCTATCATCAAGTACTGCGGGAACTACCATGTTAAACGAGGGAATCCAACATGCAAGAGAGAGACCTAGAGGTGCCTACCAAGAGACCTTGTCCTTAATGTTAAAAGAAGTATCATGAGAGATACATAAATAATTAAAAGAAAATTACCATAATATAATTATGGAATGACTAAAGAATAGTCTTATGTAAATGACTTGCAAAAGGTCTCAAAGTTAATATTATTATTAAAAGTATTAATAATAATGTTATTATTATTATTTATATATTGCATAGAGTTTATGCATAAAATGACTAGCACATTCTTTTGTTTGGTTTTTTTGTTTGGTTATGGTAATGCATGTTACGATATATGAATGATGCAATGTTTCCTTAATGCAATATTTGTTTTACTGTTATCTTTGCTTCGATGAATATTTCCATTGAATGATGCTACGAATATAAATGATGTCTGGGTAAATTGCATAAGATCTGTTTTAATGTTGCAACAAGTTAAGTAGTTGAGCCGCAACCATCCTCCTTCATTCGGTGGAAACATGGTTCCGTCAACTCTTCCTGAACATCTCGGGTGAGACTTCATTTGCTCCACAGGTGTCGCTGGACGGGGTTAAACCTATTTGGGTTGGTGCTCAGGAAGATCGTGGTATGTGTCGACAGTGAGTGGAACCCCTGTCGACATGGTTTGTGTCAACAACCCTACCTCCTTTTAAACATAGAAAGAATTCGCAAACAAGGATAGAGGCATTTTGTTTTAATTAATATCACATTACTGTATTTTACCGGGTCATATCAATTACAACCTACAGTATCAAAATAATTTACCTGCGATTCTATCTGAACATTGCCTTTAGAATATCCACTATCTACCACAACGAAAACGCAACTAGTATACAAACATTGCGATTTCACTAACCATAGATTCCAGACAAATAGATAGCACATCATACGTTTATAAATTTTCATCCCAAAATCCTGACGAGCATCTTTCCCATTTCAAGGATCGAATTCCACATCGAAACGAAATCACTAGTTATCATTTAAACACATTTCTTTTAGCACATTAGGACACAGGTCAAGAGGTTGATACCCAATATTGATTTCATAAAAACCTTGCTAGCATTGAAATCACCCGGACCATAGTTTTGAAATACAAGTGTATTATCCCACACAACGAATAAATAGCAGCTAGGGATACATTAACATTTTGTTCAAGTAAACGCAGAAGACTGTGTAAAGTCCAAACTCTATCTACTACCCAGTAAACGATAGACATTACCCATACTTTTAAACTGACAGACGTAGGACATATCACCCATTTTCCAGAGTAACCAAAATCGCCAGGCTATTGAAACTATATATTTTTTTGACAGAGACCTCACCAACATAAACAAATTTAGATATCGCAGAGCTATGCTCTTAAGCCCCTCTTTTAAGATTTCCAAAACATTTCCATTTAGGTCAGAACGATGATAACAAAATGCAGAGAGCAGACAAACATTAACCACACGTATTCCATAAGAAAAACGCAGAGGCCAAAACCATTTAATATCATCCTTATATGTAGACAATGGTACTTCTTTTTCAAAACCCCAGGATTTATATTTATGAGTACATATCCCCTTTAAAAACGCTTAGAGCTCCACAGAGTCAAATGGCCTAGCTTATACATCAAAGCCGTAACCCTACAGGGTTTATCCACGTATATTACAACTTGACTCGTTTAATAAATGGTCCAGCCAAAGGAAACCTGCTAGGACTTCAAGGTAAACTAGTGAGCCAAAGGGCTCCGCGAGGTGCCACATAACCAAAACAAACAACACACCTGCCATAACTGCGAGAGGGAAGGGCAGAGTTGGTGAAACCTGAACTTACCACTCCCAATGCCCATGTCGTCGAAGGTCCTGGTCACCTGTAGCAGCCCACGCAGAGGAATTTTGCAACCCACCACTTGCCATTCCATTAGTGACCATAGGTTAAATCCCGATATGAACAGTAACTACTGGACAAACGTAGAAGTAAAAGAAAAGGAATAGCAGGTGAAGGAAAAACATTACCTGAACCTGTCACCGTATCCTTCACCTCTTCATCTAAGCAACCACCAGGTACGCTGACCATGAGCGTAGCTCAGGTCAGGGCACAAACCCTCTCCAAACACAACAAGGGACTGAACCAAGTCAAAATAACACATAGAGCAACAATTACAAGTGTAAAACCCCAAATTGAAACTCTCTCTGCCAACTGGTCACTAAAGCACGTTGATATCACATGGGGTAGTTAATACTCCACCAGATTACATTTATGAGTTTGATTTTCCATCCAAGCGCTATAGTGGGAGGTCGTATAGCCATCAACGAAATGCTGCTATGAAAGTATTTTTATCCCAAGGTTTTATCCCTTAGTCATTTACACTTTAGTCTTGTAACTTGCTAGAACATGGTGATACGATTAATGAGGGAGAAATCCCTCATAGTAGCACCTGCACACAAATGGAAGGATACATTAGCAATTTGCTAAGTAAGACCAGAATCCCAAATACTACCCTTACTTCTCGGCAGCTCTGTTGGGGGTACGTTTCCTTTTGAAACACTCATTTTCCATCATGGACCTCAAACTTCCATCGACAAGGGTCCATCTCGCCTGAAGATACCAATTAGACTTTTATAAATATGCATATGATTCTTAACAGTAAAAAAAGGAGGATTTTAATAATTACTCTAGTATTTGTACACATGCGACACAGTTACATTATCTACCTTACACATCGCTTCCACAGAAACAAAAGAAAAATAACTAGTGAGATTATCTTTCTTAGAAACCTTAAAATCTTAGTGTCGCAAACAAGTACCGATGCATTTTCCCAGTACTGAAGTTAATTTATAAATCATCATCTTTAATTAGCTTTTATTTGCAGTAACGGAATTTTTTTTAAATTTTTTACTATTTTTTTGGGACATTACATTCATGCTCTAAACAAGGGAAGTATTGAGTCCATCTCTCTTTAACCCTCCATTCCCCTTGTGTCTCAGTATTATCTTCTCTCAAATCCTTGTATCCTTCCTCATGCCGATAAACAAGGCCCTTCTCATTACTTTACTTTTAGTGGGGATCCCTTCATTGAATTCAACACACTCATTCTAGAAGATAGGTCTAGAGACATTAGGTACCTTGGCCCCATTTTGATCAATGATGGGTTAAATTGGACCATTCAAGGGGAGACCTCATTTCCCCTTGGATTGGTTGGTTCTCACATGATCAATTCCAACACATTATCACACCATCAAGAATCATACAAAATGGTTAGTTTACTATCCCATTTCTGTCAAAGATCCTCAACATTCATGTCTCTCTCTGGCCCTTAAGTCTATTTTGGAATCCCTTTAGTTTACAACTTCCTGTGATGTATGGGATACATTGGCGATAATGATCTAGTTTCAGTTGTATTTCCTTGGATCTATTCATCTCTCTCTTACATTTTTTGAACCACCTATGAGGATTTTCTCATACCTTTCCTCACACTAGAACTTGGGCCCCTCTAGTATTCAGTAGGGATTTAGATTTTATGATTTGTCATCTTGCAAGGATTCCATTGTTTCTTCTCATATATTTCAAATTAGATGTGACATGTACAACAAACATGTACTTGGATTAAGCCCCTTCTTAGCTCCCTCATTCTCATGATGTATTTTCCCACAATTTATATTCATGAATTTTTATCAAACCTCATGTGGATCCCCACTTTGTTTGCAGTTGAGATTGTATACATGATACCCCTTTGGTTTGTTGGTTGTAGGTGGGTCTCCAAGGCCCCCCTTGGGGCGGATTCTCTCTCTTCGTTGATTTCTACTACTTGCCTAGATACTCACATCCTCCCATGGATTTAAGAGATAAAACCCTATAATGCATTTTGGTCATACTATGTGCTCTTAACCTCATAGATCGCCACACAACTATTAACAACCTAATTTTGCTCCCTACTTTGTTATGAGCCTCATTACCTTTATACATCACTTTCAACAACATTAGCTCCATTTTCATCATTTCCAACATCAAATTAACTTATCGTTGTGGACAAAATCTGACTTAAACATAGAGGTTGACCATCAAAATTTATTGCGTGAAATTTTCATAAACAATTGTGTAAGGACATTGCACTAAAACCCTCAAAAACAATAAAATGGTACCAAAATAAAATTCAATTACTCATAAACACTATCTACCCTCCAAAAGGGTGTAGTAACTAAAATTGGACATCAACAAATCGTTATTACTAAAAATAACCTTTGAGATGGTTTACAATACCTATCAATATCCGACTGATTCATCAATGAAAATGGATTATTGACACCATAGCTAGTTCTGATAGATGTTCACATCCTTTTCAATTAGTAAATACATCATGGTCATTCATCATATGAACCCATCACAAGTAAGGTTATTCTATTGGTCTAGATACAGAGAGAGCGGAAATTACATTATGTTCTTTTCTTTCCATTCTTGGAGTCCATACTACACCATTTGGCTTGGAGTGGAGTGCTAGAGGAGAATAATAATGCTCTCTTAGGTTGTCTACAAAGACCCCATCTACTACATTCAACATGAAGGTGTTGCATTTTAATCTCCATAAATTTTATTAATATAAACATACTTTTTTTCCTCTACTTTGTGTATTTTTAACTAGTTTTGTTGATTATTCATTGTATAGAGAAGTTTAAGAGTGTCACTTGGTTGTTTTAATTCTACTTCATATCATTTGATATGGTAATCATGTTGTAAATCCCTTGAGGACATGCTCTTTGGTATTGGTTGGTGACAAAACACCAACACCAATCACATAGAACTCAAGTTTAGAAAGAGACTTAAGAGAGTTAGGAACATGACAAAAAATAGGTCTTTTGAATCATATATGACAATTAATAAAGGCGTAGTAAGGTTTGAAAACATGTAATTGATTGATCCAGGGTATAAGTATACTATTGTCTATGACGCCCAATGCAAGGTCAAACTTGTCATGTTTTCTTAAAACCATCCATATGTATCATAATATTGATGGAGACCCTATGTACATATTGATTTGAGATTTCTTTAAATATATAAACAGGGTCTTCATCAGGGTATTTTTCAAGGATTATAAAATTATACTTAAGTATAGTATTATAGGCGATTATTTTAGACTGAAAAAAAACATAAATAGAGATTGGTTGGCGAATATTAAAGATGAAACATACAATTTACTACTAAAACATGTAAATTTCGGCGAATATTATGTAAATATAGGCGATATTAGAGACTAAAAATGGCCAAATAATGAATTTATTTTTTGAAAAGATGCCCAAAAAATAGCCAATTGGAGAAATTTAGCCCCTAAAAATTTCCTTGGTCTCCATCAATCTTATGAAATGTATACATGTGAGAACACCAATGAAATCATCCATATGTAATTAATAACTAAGAAACCACCTTAGTAAGGTTGCATAGAACTCTCAAACAAGTTAGAGCTATTGATAAATTCATTAGAAACAATAACAATAAAAGCTAAAATGAAAATGATGTTATGCATGCATGGAAAGAGGGTGAATCCATCAAGGAAAACCAACCCATTAATGCACATGCTATAAACTTCCATGAGAGCATTAAAAAATGAGAAAATGAAAACAACATCTATCAACTAGTAGTGCATTATCATCAATTGAAATCAAAAGAATGAGCTAAAAGAGATTCTAAGTTTTCTTGATGAGGTATATTAAAAGAATTGAAATGGGTCCCTAAATCCATCAACTTGGAGCAATGTTGAGGCCTCAACACCGCGAGAAGAAACATGATTATCAAGTTTACAAGAACTCTCCACAATTTTCATTTTTTTAGAGGTTGAATTAAGTAGTTGTTTTAACTTGAATAGAAAAGTGGTGCTAGAGATAATATATTTCTTTTTTAGGTTAAAATTACAACTTTATTCCACCATGTCCTTAATCCCTCGTAAAGTTGCAAACAAAAACCTTGAAATCGACCCTTGAATCGAAATTGAAGCTAAAATTACAACTTGTTTGAAATCATAGCCTTGAAAATTGATACCATTTCAAACAAAATCCTTAAAATTGACCCCTAAATTTAAAAGTGGTGCTACTAGTATCACCCCTCTTCTTCCTAGTTAATATTTTAGAAGTTGCTTGGAACCATATCCCTTACAATTCACATTATTATGAATCCAAAATTAACCTATAAATCAAAATGTAGTACTACAAATAACATGTTTTCTTGATTTCAAGCTTAAAATAGAAGAGGAAATTGATAAAAAGCTAGCAACAAATAAGAAAATTATTAAAATAAATAAATTGAGGGGACAATACATCCCCAAATAATGATAGTAAAATAATAAATAATAATAATAATAACATAATTATTAAAAAACACTAAAAATGTGTTTATATATGTGTGTGTGTAATTTAAACGGGGATGACAATAATACTAATATATATAATCAAGCATAATTGGTGGTTTAATTTTGTATGGGTTCTAATCTTATAAGGTGGTTGGAAACTAGTTTTGTGGTGATTTTAACAACTTAAATGTCTGTAAACCATATATAACCCAAAAAAAATTGGAAAATTTGAATTTCCATATTAAAAACTTGAAAAATAAGCAATTCCGAAGATATGCTTACCACATGCCATAAGATCTTCCTCAACTATTATGTCTCTTTGTATCGCCTCATGTAAAGTATATAACACCAATATTTGGAATTTAGATATAATATTGTAATCCTTCAATATACAAATTTATTAGTTTCATTTCTAAAATCTTCTTCAACTATTATGTTTCTTTGTATGGCTTAATGTAAAGTTTATAACACCAATATTTAGAATTTATATATAATATTGTAATCCTTCAATATACAAATTTATTAATTTCATTTCTCAATAAATAATAATAAAGTTTCTTTAATATACAAATTTATTAATTTTATATCTCAATAAATTTATGTGAGTTAATATTCCCTAATAGAGTAATATTTCATAAAACATTAGGAAATAGTTTTCAGAAAATCTTAAATATATCTACCAACCCTTCAACTAAATTATTAATTTATTTAATTATCAACCAACATAATCCAAAGTCATTAGTTTAGTCTATACAAATTGTTAAAGAAGTTTTATCCATTATTTTTTATCATAAAACAACCGTTTAAAGTTTAAAGGAGGGAATAAGAACTGCAGTCCCAATAATCGAAGGTCATTATTTGATTTTATCATGATTCATCCATGCTTCTTTATCTATTGTTGTATTCAATTTGGTTTTGCTCTTGAAGTCATTATTGAATTAGATTATATCATTCATGCTTCTTTTGAAGTCATTATTGAATTAGATTATATCTTTTTATGCTTCTTTATTTATGTATTGCTGGAGTTATTTTGGTTCTCCCCTTAAAGTTATTATTGGATTACATGTCATTTTAAATATTTTGTTAAAAAGGTTGTATCCATTTTAAGGTTGTTAAATATATGATCACAAAACTTAATAGTTTTGGCTCTCTTGGAAGTGAGAATGAATAATAACCGGCCGCTATCAACCTAACTAATCAAATGTCATTATTTGATTTTATCATGCTTCTCTATGTCTACTCCTATCAACCTAACCGATCAAAGGACATTGTTTGATTCTATCTCGCTTCTAGAACAAATCTAAGAAAACATATCAATCAACACAATCAAAGATAATATTGAATCAAAGATAATCTTGAATGCCGATTTAAATCCATCCGCATCAAAACTGACTACTATAAATCCACATCCACTGTTATAGGTCAAACTTGCACCTCTCCGTCCGTGATCACCCTGAGCTGCTGATCACACAAAAGGACAACTTGGATGGAGGAGCATGTTAACCTTGGATGATACTTTGACTCATTCTATTTCCTAACATTCTTGGAAAAACACAAAAAATATCATTTTGGAATATGAGCGCTACTCCACTTAAACAGACTAGCACCCATACGCAACTCTACTGTATAATAGCAGTGCCCATATTTGAGTATATGCTACTCCTTCTCATCAAAGTAGCGCTCGACATTTAAAATTGAATGAGCGCTAGTTGTTAAACTCTAGGGTAGCGCCCTATACGCTACTCCATTGAACAAGAGTCGCGTACATATTAAAAGATGATTTAAAAAAATAAATTAATCGAAGAGGATTAGTTGATGGTAGTTTCCTAACTTCCCCAACCTCCTCCATCGACCTAAACTGCTTCTTTAAACCTATAAATACAAAGAAGGTTAAAGGAGAAGGGTTACAAGGTGATAATGAGAAATTATTGCTAGAGAATCTAGAGAATGAGTTAATGGAGAAACTTTGAGACATTAGAGGAGTTGATGTTGAAGACAGCCAAGCCATAGAGAAGCCAGAATCCAGAATCAAGTTGCAGAAGCCTACTTCATTATCAGGTATACTTGTACACTGGTTTACTTTTGACAAATAAAGGTGGAAGTGTTTTTCTTGTTCCAATTTGAATGTGTTATGAAATGACATTTTAATTTGGATCTGTTTTGGTCAATGCTAAATGTTAAACATTGTTTGTTGTTTCTTTTAAACTCTGTATATTGCCCAAAATGTTTTGAGAAAGGTATTTCTTTTGCAGGTTTACTGAAGGGAAGGTGGATTTGGAAGTTGAACACGGGATCAAGTCAAGGCTAGGATTAGACTTCGATTAAAAGGTGTGTTCCCAAGATATACAACTTCTTTCTTTTTGTAAATGTCTCTGTAATAGCATCAATACACTTACCTGTCACCCCAATCAAGTTTGTAGCATTAGTTTCCTTGCTATAGGGTAGAATTTCCCGGAAACAGACTGGCGACTCCGCTGGGGAAATAGAGTTTTTTGGCTTTAGGAAACCTTGTTCTTGGGTGCCTTCCCAGATTGTTGATTTCTTTGATGTGATTAGAAACTTTATTGGTATCCCTTGCCTTTTTCTTGCATGCTTTCATCAGTTTTTTATACCTTCCAACGTCAGTTTTCAAGCCTTGGAGATATGAGCGCTACTCTGCTATATACACAGTAGCGCCCATACGCTACTGTTCTATATATACAGTAGCGCCTGTTTCTGTATGGGCGCGAGTTTCTCCAATACACAGTAGAGTACACTTTCTGAAGCATTCTTTTTTGGTTTGCTTGTGTCTTTGCCCTGTGGTGATTTGCTGACTTTGTTGTAGGATTCCTTTGATGATTGCATGAGGTTTTTAACTGTTGTTTAAGTCATAAGAACCTTCTCTTGAAGTTTTTTCCCATCTTTTAAACCCCTTGTTGACCTTTGGAACTTTTGGGACTTTTTATTGACTCTTTGGAAGACTTGGTGGTGTTTGGTGACAAGCACTTTCACTTTTTTAGACCCTGACTGCATGTGGCCAGTTTACAAACCTGTATACTCCTGTATCCGCTGTTTGTGGTGACGTTGGTCTGCTCTCTACTACTTCCATCCTTTGTTTTAGGTTTTGGTCCTTGGTAGAGCCTCTAGGGTGTCTTCTTCTTGGTCAAGTTTCTTTCTTCCTGGACTTCTAGTCTTGTTACTGGTTGCAAGTGCTTTTAAACAGCTGTAGGCTAGTTCATTTTCTCAGTTTCTTTGTGTCAGTAAGGCAGCTTACTTGTCTACTTGTGCTTGGCTTAGTGGTTTTGGTAGGGCTAGATACTTTGGGTCAATCCTTTCGTATCTTTCTCCTTTGTTTTCTTTCACTTTGTGCCCAAGTTTATAGGATTTTTCTTTGTAAATAACCTGTAGATCAAGTCTTTTTCGAGCTAGGGTTTCGACAGCTATAGGCCTAAGAACTTTTATCCATACTTACACACTTTACATATAAAGTTTTATTTTGCTTCCCATTTTTATATAGTTCTTTTTCATTTATTGAAAAAGCAAAAAAAAATTGGTATTTTAAGTTAAAATAGAACTTGTTTTTGTTATTGCAAGATAACTTAGTATATTTTGTATAATTTCAAAAAAGAAAACAAAAATTTTAAGTAGGTTTGCTTAGATTTTCAGTTTTGAAAAGAAGTAGATGAAAAAATGAAAAGAATTTTGTTGTAGAAAGATTTGAGTTTATTGCACTTTTGTTTTCTTGTTATAACCACACTCACACACCCACTACCCTTTTTGAGTAATAAAAGCCATAAAATTTATTAATAAAATAAAATAGAAACATTTTTCTTTTTAGGGTACACTACACCAACTAGTTTTGGTTAGGATCTTGGGTTTAAAACACCTTAAACCACCCAAGATCACACATTGCACAAAAATCGTAGTGAGACTATCATAAGGTAAACCCACCTCACTCAAAATTTGCCTGGGATCTATGCAGTAGGTCAATGTGAGATCAGTTTGTGGGAATACCCCTCCTACTTTCTGTTCGAGCATACGCCAGGATCGGATTGCGTATTGGGGACTTTTTCGAGTTTCAGGCTTAGCTGCCCTGCCCATGCTTTCTGATTCGACCGGTGACTGTTCCCCCAGGAATTTTCGGTGTTGTGGTATCCATAGTATCAGACTTTAGGTTCATACACAGGTGACAGCAGAGGGTATATCTGCTGTACCTAAGACAGACGTGGGAGGAAACCCCTTGCAGGTCTTTGGGAGGACGGTTGGGTGATTCCAGCGCTTGCACCCTTAGTCATTGTATTGTGGACCCCGGGTAACTGTCTTTCATCCTTCGTTGATATGTTCTGGGCCCTCATCATCCCAGACTCTTCTCCGGAAGGCATCTTTGTTTGCCTGGTTTGTATACTTAGGAATTTTTTTAGTTGGTGTGCTGTTTGCCCCCTAGTTGTAGTGTCCACTAGGTTCTAGTCTGTTATTTTATATTTATAATCACGGAGAATCAAGAGCTTTGTAGATCAAGAAGGCTTCAAAACCTTCCACCAGTTAGAACAAAACCTTTACAACTGGCTAGACGACAGCGGGTAAACCCCGGTATTTCTTCAGAAATTACTTCTGAAATAGAATTGCTTGAAGAAATTCTTGTAACAAAAAACCTTGAATTTGAGGTTCCTGAGGAACCACTACCAAGTACCACAGAACATCAACACTTTAGTATTGTTGAGGTGGAAGATATTAGTTCCGCGGAGTATAGCACTCCTTTCAATCCTCCCTTAACTAATACTAGAATTTCGCTTATGTCACCTGTTGGTTTCCAGCAGCCCCTTTTCAGTGCAGATCTTTCCTTTCCTGGACATCTGATGTCTAACTTAGGAGGTGAACTAGGGGTTCCCCAAACTCCCACTTTAGGTATGAACACCAACACAGTTAACCCTTCTTTTACTGCTACACCAAGTCAGGCACAAACCATACCTGTGCCTACTCCATCTTTCAGTTTCAACACTAGTACTTTAGGTATGCCTAGTCATTAGAGAAATTTTGAGGTCAAAAAAGGGCCTCAAAACAAATAAAATGTACTATAAAATACAACCAATCACATTCTAGTAGATGACATCATCCCCCTTGGTGAGGTGGCATTGCATGAGTTAATAATGCTTATTTGTCAAATTTTCTATGGTGGATGAAAACACATAGTTAACCAAGGTAGTGGTGTAAGTACTTTTAAGTCATAAAGTAAAGTACTCATAATGATAGTCTTTTCATAAAATAATATTATTGTCATTTTCAAGTAAAGTACTCATAATGAATGTCTTTTCACACTTTCACATAAAATAATATTATTGTCATTTTCAAGTGAAGTACTCTTAATTCATAAAGAAAGTCCTTTCACATTTTTTTATAAAATAATATATTATCATTTTTATGTTTTTAATTTTAAATTATATATTCACTCCATTCTAATTAATAACATAATGTCAAACTAATAAAGAATAATAATAGATTTAATAAATAATAATAATAATAATGCAATGTGGATTATAATAATATTATTGACATTTTACATGTAAATAAATTCTCAATTAAATTACATTATTAAATTCATGAGAAAAGTACTAAATATAAAAAGTCAACATAAAATTTAAAAAAAAGCTCTTAAAAATGTTTTTTATTATTTAATTTCATTTGCAAGTTCAAGACAAATAAATGTTAAAGGACAATACATTTTTGGGAATTTACAATGAATCTTAGTCACATCAATGTAGACTTATTTTATTAATTTTATTTTTAGTGAATTTTGAAAAGTAACTCAACCATGGTTATTTATATTGTGCATAGAAAATAGTGTGGGAGGTGACTTGTCATATATACCTACCCCATAAAACCCCCAATTCATAATATTTTAATATATCTCATATTTTTGTAGTACATCTCTTAGGAGGCCCTTTTTTGACCTCAAAATCTCTCTAATCTACAACGATGGCATCTATTCCTACACCTACTGTTGGACCTAGCAGTATGGCCAACTATGCACCACCTTCTGCTTCTCAACCGTTATATCAGATTCCAAGTACTTGGGTTTCCACACCTGTGGTAGGACCAAGTGCTTCTGCAAACATACCAGTCATGGGCACCATGACTGCACCGTCCACAACAGCTTCTACTGGTTTCAATACCTTTGTAGGCCCTAATATGAACCAAACTAGCATGCCTGCAAGTAACACCCCTTTTTCCTTATTTTCAGGAGGAGGGGGTAACATCTTTAACCAGCAATATGGCGGGGCTAATACCCAGCCATAGTGGACGAACCAGCAAAGCACTAATCCACTCTCATATGGGTGGGGAAATTTTAATAACTCTTTCTCACAACAACAACTTCTGGCAGGGGGCAACCCCTACCAACAAATAGCTGGGGGCAACCCCTACCAATAGTTAACTAGGGGAAACCCCTATCAACAGATGGTAGGTGGCAACCCCTATCAGCACATGGCCAGGGGAAACCCTTATCACCAGATGGCTGGGGGCAACCCCTACCAACAATTCATGGGTCAAACGATGAGTGGTTCCCCTTATCAAGTTCCATCTTACCAGCCTCGTCTACCATTTCTGGCAACCTTAAATTTTCCAGACCTTTCGAAACTGACAAATGATCCTGTGTGTCATAATGCCACATGGCCATCAGTTCCCACCAAATTACCTTCAGACATTCCAAAGTTTGAAGGCAAAACAGGTGAAGACCCTGGTGACCATGTCACTACCTTCCATTTATGGTGTTCTTCCAATTCATTGAACGAGGATTCCATCAGATTGAGATTGTTCCAAAGGACCTTAACTAGTCCCGCAGCCAAATGGTACATTGAGTTACCTGCGGCTACTTTCTCTAGTTTTGGGGATCTAGCAACCGTCTTTTTGAACCATTTCCAGCTTCCTGTTCGGTATGATGCCGGAACAGAACTTTTGTCTACTTTTAGACAAAAGAAAGCCACTCACTTATCTGACCACATTCAGGAGTGGCGAAGACAGAAGAGGCTCATAAAGGCCAACATTCCTCCAGAGTTCCTGCTTGAGTGGTACTTGAAATCACTCCTTCCTTATATTTCTAAGGAAGTAGCTACATCTGGAGTATCCAATGAAGAAGAAGCCATCTTAAGGACTCAATAGTTAGACCTTGTGTATGCACAATCTGGGTTACTGTACGAGATTATACCTGACGCACCGAGATCAAACACTGATCTGAGTAGACCGAAACCTGGACCACATGCTGACAGCATAGTGGGTTCAGTTGATTCTGCAGCCTTCGAAGCGCTGACCAAGCAGGTTCATGCCCTAGCTGTCAAACAATCGACTGTAGACATCTCTTTCGTCACAACCTCTCCTTCTACTTCTGAGCCTGTCAACCAGGTCCAGAACAATCAAAAGGGCGCTCGGCAGCCCAACAACAAAAAGAAGGGCAAGAAAGGAGAGGGGAACCAACAAAATCCCAAAAAAGACAATGACGAAGAGGGTAATAAGGAGGAAAAGAAGGTCAAGTTCCCTTGTAAACTTTGCAAGAAGAACCACCTTACTCATCAATGCCCTCTACTTGAAGAAGCCCAGAAGCTCTTAAGAGAAAAGAAGCCTGCCGTCCTGAAAGATCCATTCCCTAAAGGGCAAGGCTCAACTTCTGGCACCTCTAAAACTGGGAATACTTCGCACGCCACGGTTGATCAAACATTTATAAACATGGTTAATTCAGATGCACTTTTGCAAACTAGAGCCAAGAACTATACCCCGGAAACACAGAAAAAGGATAAGGAGGTTCCAGAATCCTCCACTCCACTCCACATACCTGTGGACCCAATGCCCAAGATTCCAAAAGGTGTCTTGAAGAGGGCATCGCACAATCCCAACACACGGGCTGCTTCTAACTACAATGTGGTTGAAGATTTAGCCCAAACCCACTGTGCCATGTCTACTCTAGAAGTCTTGCAGAGTTGTCCTTTACAAGGAAATGCACTTCTGGCAACTATTGGGAGTATGGAGTCCTCCAACATGTCTGCGCGATTTGATATGACTGATGTCAAATACCGGTTTCCCTATCACGTTGCCCTTCAAATCGAAGTCGTTCATGGTCCAATGACCATTAGACGAGCCGTAGTAGATGAGGGCGCGTCGACTTGTGTAATGTCAATTTCCTGTTGGAAATCTCTAGGTTCTCTTGAGTTAGTCCGTTCAAACACAATGCTTACCGCATTTGATGGTAGAACTTTTCGTCCACATGGACTTTTGCCATCATTTGATGTCACTTTGGCCGGTAAGACAATTGCGGTTGAGATAGAAGTTCTGGACACTCCGCTCAATTACAATATGTTATTGGGCAGGAGTTGGACTTATGCCATGCAAGCTATAGCATCGGCCGTTTTTCGAGTGGTCATGTTCCCATTTGAAGGTATGATCGTTATTGTCGATCAACTTTCTTTAACTCAAGGAAAACACCAGACTTCTTCGGAAACCACAGTTCCTTTGATTGATCAAACCACCCCAGTTGGCGAGAGTTTAGGAGCAGGACTTTTCGAATCACTAATTGGCACTTTTGACCTACCCGCTCCTACTTTATTTGTTGGTACCAAGGGATGTTCATCGTCTGAAACTTCCATGACCAGTTTAACAACTGATTCCGAGTTTCCCTCAACTAATACAAACCCCTCAGTGCCTACCCCTGTTGTAGAAGTTACTCGCTTAGATTCGTATCAAACTACAACAGAAGATATGTTGACTCCATTAGTGTCTGTAGAGTCAAACATGGATTGTGCCACTACTCAGACACCAGATCCGATCCACTCTCTCGACAGTTCAGAAATCACTTTACCTTCTGACGAGGAAATGTTGGAAGCCTTGAACGACCCGGACCATCCTCGTGAACATGTAGATCTCGTGTCCTTCTTGTTCCCTTTTCTTAATTTGTTAGAGAGAGGTTAATTTTGTTCACCACCCACTGAAAATACTGATCTCACTTCTTCACAAGTTGCTATTGTTGAAGCTAATAGATTACATACCTCGCTGGTGAACATTTTCACTGGGGCCAACGGAAACATTCTCTTTGAAACGGGATGTTATCTTGATGAAATCATTCCGTATACTAATCTCTTCCGTGAGTTCCATAACACCTTTGCCCGGCCTCCGGATGAGGATCCAGGCATTGACCCTACCTGAAGAAGTATTATGCTTAGGCTGAAGTACTTTTTCTTGTAACATAACTGTATATTTTTGTAAAGCTAGTTTTGTTATGCTCGTTAGGTGATCTTATGTGTGTTCCGTTTCGTGTACCAGATGTCATTCGAACATTTCCTAGGATTTGCTTATGGCGCCAGTCGCCACACCTGTCAGTTGGCTGCAGCAGCTTGGGTCATTTATTCACCCGCTGACCAACTCATTTCTTCGGGGGGGGGGGGGTTTGTTTGGGACCTACCACGAATAATGTTGCTGAATACAGTGCAGTTATAGAACTTCTCCGAGATGCTCTCAGTCACGGCATTTCATATTTGGAGGTAAGGCTTGACTCATAATTAATTGTATTTCAGTTAACAGGTGTCTATCAGATCAGGGATCCAGGATTGCTACGTCAGTTTCTACGAGTTAGACTTTTGGAAAGACAATTTCCTTCTATCAGATATGAACACATTCCAAGAAGTTTAAACGCTTTAGCTGATTCATTAGCAAACTATGTGTTAGACTGGCATTTGCATCATACATTATTATAAACAACATCACACACATAAAATTTAAACGCATACACATGTAAATAACCGATACTGTATATAACTGATACCGTATCAAAAAATATGAGTTTTGAGTCATGAGTTGATCAAGTCAAGTCATAAAAGTACAAAAGCTGGGCATAGTAGCCTCAAAAATATATACACAAAATGTTTTCTTCTCCTATGGAGAAGGAGAGACCTCCTCATCATCTACCGCATTGCGATAGCAGATCACTAGTATAGCAACCCTCCGTAGCAACCTAAGCCATGCTGGGGGCACCCCAACAACATCTTCCTGCATATCAACAGGTACCTGATCCATACGGCATGCAGGAATCTCATGAGTCAACCGACTCATTTTTCTCTCCAGGGTTCCCAACATAGCATCCGCTGCGGTAATGTCAGCTAGCCTCACATAGATAGTAGGATGTCCCTCAGGACGAACAAGCCCAACATCTGCATATGACACTTGATTATAACTTCAAAACTCATTCATAAAAATCAAATACTTGAAAAAGTTTGAAAAAATTAAATATTCCCCAAAATTTAAAACATACCAATATCTCCCCAGGCTCCACCTGGCGGAAGCACCAGCTCTGGATCATGACGGAAATCTAATCCAGCATAGGGAAACTACTCAAAGGCGGGCACCTGCCTCTCCCACCACCCCCAGAAATCATCGGTATGATAACAGTAGTGACTTTCTCCACCACCTTGGCGAAGAAATATGTCACCCCACCGGCCTAGTCTGGGCTCACGGGGGTTAACCTGAGGAAGAGGCATACCCAAGCTGATAGCAGGCATCCTCTCAAAGAAGAAGGTACACAGGATACTACCGTACCCAAAATTCTTCATTGTGCCGGATTTGCAACTTGTCAACTGAGATTTCATATTCGCCAGCAAACTAGTGCACCAATCGTAGACATGACCGTGCAAGCATTGTACACCAACAAACATAGAATGCCTGGAAGCTAAGTGTTGTGATGCACTACCCGCCACTTGGTTAATCATGCTCACAATCATTTTCAGTGGGAGACCTTCAATAGTTGTAATTAAGACTTGGCTTCCCGATTTTTCTACTCCGGCAACACAATATGTATTTACATACTCTTGCACTAATCTTACACCTGTTCGAGAAGACCCTTTCAGATTGATTACGTCTCCTCTCCTTGAGAGACCGGTAATAAAGTATATGTCCTCAACAGTAAGCTCAAGAGTTTGCCCGTGGATAATAAAGGTGTTAGTATCCACATCCCAATACTGAATTAGTCTCCGAAACAGCTTGTTTAGTGACCTCATGTTTACGGTTCAATAAAATTTCAACAAACCGCATCTACGGAGCGCATGGAGGGTAGTCGGGTCTTGCATGGCTAGCCTATCCGTGTCCTCATGCTCCCTCTCCCTCCATTGCAAGACCATCCTGCACAAAAAACCAAATTTTTTGGAGTCTCGGCTCTTGTAGGTAGCTTTGCAAGTATGTACGCTACTGTGTATACTACACAGTAGCGTGTAGGCACTACTCTGTTTGAGCAAAGTAGCGCCCATCGAGGTTTATACGCTATTGCTGTGTATACACAGTAGCGCCCGTGCATAAATACTTATGAGCATTGCGTTACAAGCTATTTTTGCTCAAAAATTTAAAAATAAACCATGAAATTGCAAGTCAGGGAGATTTCAACTTACTTGGTGGAGGAGTTTTGATGGTTGGATGCTCGGTTCGATCGCACTGGAGATTTGAAATTTGCAAAATGTTGCCCCAGATTTTGCCCTACAACACAAATTGAAAATTGATTTTTAAACAATGAAATTATATATAAATTGGATTTTGATTTTTACCCATATTTGTTAATTTTCTATAGTTTCAGAACTTTCAAAAATCCCTAATTAATCAATTGAAACACACAATACGGTATAACACTGATCCAATATCAATTTTCACTTAATTTTTGTCGGATTCGTCTCCTAAGCTCAAATTTCTTGATGATAGACCTTGTCAGTTAGCTAAATATTTCAAATTCATACATCATTCGAGTTTTTTGCCGCATCAACTAATCTTTTGTTGAAGACCTAGTTTTCGCAGAATATGAAGACATGATCCTAGAAGCTGACCTTTAAGTCATTTTAAGCTCTTGTTTGGACTATTTAAACATAAACAAGATTGCCGAGCAAACTTGTCCTCTTCGAGCTCGTTAAAGTACCCGAAGGCTCATCCACTCAGGTATAGAATTACCCCTTTTCCGGGCCTAAGTGGATTAACTACGGAAAAGGTATACTCTAGGTATACTCCTGTATGCGCTAGAAGAGTTCTCTTTTCATTGTTTTATACTTTTTCGGGGAAGGAGACTAACTTTACGAAAAAGGACCTTTTGGAGTCTTTCTTTAGGGTTTTCAGACTCTCTAAACATGAAAATACCAAGCGAGCATCTACCTACTCGGGCTCGATGTGAAATCCACGAGAGGGTATATAGAGGACTGTTTAAGTTTTTCAACTCTTTAAATAAGAAAACACCGCCGAGCACAGACCAATCCGGGCTCGATATAAAATCCACGGATAGGTGAAAAGAGGATTGTTTAAGTTTTTCAGACTCTATAAACAGGAAAACACCAGCGAGCATTAATCTGCTTGGGCTCGATACTAAAATCCACGAGCAGATATATGGAGTTATTGTTTAAGTTTTTCAGACTCCTTAAAATTGAAAACACCGGCGAGCAAGAAAAGATCTCGGCTCGATATTAAAATCTAGAGATCAGTACTATAGAGTAATCTTCTATCTCTTCTTCGAACTCTATAACTTATGAAGAAGATACTGAGTCTTCCTCCCATGGGCTCGTTAAATTATTTACATGGTTGGATCTATTGAGTTTTCATTCTTTCTCGGACTCATTAAAACAACAAGAAGGGTATTCTTTTATCTAAAAAGAATAAGGAATGGGAAAAACATATCATATCTTCATTGTCACAGGCAGTTCAATCAAGTTCTATCCTTGAACACAGCACCTACTTGAGTCTATCTTGTCGGTTGGGTTTAATTTTTGGCCTCAGGGTGAACTTTTCCTCCGAGTTATTTACTCCCCCGGTTGGTTATTCTTCCAACCATATGGAGGGTCTGGTAATGTCTCTTACATTTCAGACTTGTTTACCCCATTATGTCAGAAACTGCCTGAGTCACTTTGTGCCGTGCTCAATGTTCAAGGATATACCCTGTGTCGGCCATTCTACAGTTTACCTTGACCTCATGTGTCGGCCTTCCTAGTGTCAGTCTTGTTACAAATCATTTCATATCAGCTCTTACCAGTTGAGTGTTCCTCGAGTTGGATGATGGAGGATGCCTTAAGGCCTCCCTTCCAACGGACTTCTTCCCATCGACATCAACTCATTATTCTGGGATTGAAGTTTAGAGTTTCAGTTAGTACCTTGGAGATTGCAGTCACCAGTGGCAATTTTCCTCGCTGTTGAATGACGAGAATACATCAATGTCTCTTCTTCGACAGGATTCCCAAGTGTTCGACTGATCCAGGTGGATATTGGTGGCCACCCACCTTTCCAACTGGCTCAAAACAGTTTTATGGCAACTTTGGTATTGTATTATTTTTAGCAGTTTTTCGGGTCTTGAACTTCCGGGGCCATTTTGAGGCCCTAAACGACCTTTTTTGGCAATTCGAGGGGCCAAATGGTTGCCTCCGGCATGCATTTGGCCCCAGTCGAAAGTTGTAAATCTCGGATAGACCTTTCCAACAGGCTACCGAGAGCCCCAAACGGAGATCGTATGCAAAAGTTACGACCCCGGGAAGTTGATGTACTAACTTACCCAAACGGGGCCCACATGACTTTTGGCGCTTCATCTCCTAGGGTTAGGTTTTTGGATGTATAGGGTTTTTGACATTCCTGTTTATTGTAAAAGGCCTTGAGAGCCTCATTGTAACCATCTTCTTGCGAAATGAGCGCAGCCGTCACATCTCTTCTCAGAGATAAGCCGCCACCATTCCAGCAAGCTTGTTTTCCGCTGCATTTTACAGTTCTAGTTTATTTCCTTATTGAATAGAAAACCAGTTTTACTGTATCTCTGTTATTTTGTGTTAAGCATCTGATAATAATCTGTATTCATTTCGTTCTGCTCATAAAATCCGGATCATCGACTTCAAGTCCATATATTCACATTTGGCAAATCGTACTTGGTACCTTGGACCCCATCATCATTATCGGTGGAAGTCCTCGCGTTTGTTAACGGTATACATCAATGACCGATAATCAAATGATACCCCCCATGTTTGACTATCAGCTCATCTATTCACATGGTTAGGGTTTGTACCTAGGGTTGTTATGGGATGAAGACCTTGGGATTTTGCGATGACATTACCTCCTTTTGTTATCACCCAAGTTGCACAAGACTGAGCCTCACTTATATTTGGCTCTCCATGAGACATAGATCCAGTTTGTTGTTATGGCTATGATCTCCCAGTTTGACATGGATCCACGCTTGTATTTCAAGTGGCCATGCTTTTATATACATCTCCTTGTTATGTATCGGAGATCCTGTTGTATCACACTGCACATCTATATGATGTCAATAATGTAATTGCTCGCTGACCTTGATTTATGTTGCAGGTTTCTTGTGACTTGTTTTCTGCGGTTCTGTGCTCCTCCTCTGGCTTTGGATTATAATGTATTTCGGCCATCGTTTCTCTCTGACCTCACACATTAGGGGGCATCTGTTATAGGTCAAACTTGCACCTCTTCGTCCGTGATCACCCTGAGCTGCTGATCACACAAAAGGACAACTTGGATGGAGGAGCATGTTAACCTTGGATGATACTTTGACTCATTCTATTTCCTGACATTCTTGGAAAAACACAAAAAATATCATTTTGGAATATGAGCGCTACTCCACTTAAACAGACTAGCGCCCATACGCAACTCTACTGTATAATAGTAGCGCCCATATCTGAGTATACGCTACTCCTTCTCATCAAAGTAGCGCTCGACATTTAAAATTGAATGAGCGCTAGTTGTTAAACTCTAGGGTAGTGCCCTATACGCTACTCCATTGAACAAGAGTCGCGTACATATTAAAAGATGATTTAAAAAAATAAATTAATCGAAGAGGATTAGTTGATGGTAGTTTCCTAACTTCCCCAACCTCCTCCATCGACCTAAACTGCTTCTTTAAACCTATAAATACAAAGAAGGTTAAAGGAGAAGGGTTACAAGATGATAATGAGAAATTATTGCTAGAGAATCTAAAGAATGAGTTAATGGAGAAACTTTGAGACATTAGAGGAGTTGATGTTGAAGACAGCCAAGCCATAGAGAAGCCAGAATCCAGAATCAAGTTGCAGAAGCCTACTTCATTATCAGGCATACTTGTACACTGTTTTACTTTTGACAAATAAAGGTGGAAGTGTTTTTCTTGTTCCAATTTGAATGTGTTATGAAATGACATTTTAATTTGGATCTGTTTTGGTCAATGCTAAATGTTAAACATTGTTTGTTGTTTCTTTTAAACTCTGTATATTGCCCAAAATGTTTTGAGAAAGGTATTGCTTTTGCAGGTTTACTGAAGGGAAGGTGGATTTGGAAGTTGAACACGGGATCAAGTCAAGGCTAGGATCAGACTTCGATTAAAAGGTGTGTTCCCAAGATCTACAACTTCTTTCTTTTTGTAAATGTCTCTGTAATAGCATCAATACACTTACCTGTCACCCCAACCAAGTTTGTAGCATTAGTTTCCTTGCTATAGGGTAGAATTTCCCGCAAACATCCACACGATCAAATTAAAAAGTAGTTGACTTGCATGGAAGGTTAGGAAAAGGAGCCTGGTAAGGAAAATTTAGATTCTTAGGAAATAAGAAGTCTGGCTGGTAAGGAATTGCAGTAACATAATTGTAATATGATTTATAATTTACAGCTATCATGGTAGACGCAATTGGGATTCTACAAGAAGTGAAAGGCAGTTTTGGCTATGAAATCTGTTCAATTTGAGTTACGGGGAGATGAATATGATTTCAAAATTTGTTCTTAATGAATGAATGTCTTACCTGCTATGGGTATTCTATGCAGCCACATTGAAATTAGAGCCATTTGAAAATATTTTGGATGGGTATGTGCAAAATATTGCAACAGGAATAAGCATATTGAACACAACTGCTAAAATTCTATCTCACTAGCTTGTATTTTCTTTTTTCATTTGTTGCTGGAACATCGGGACAATTCTCATAGTTACCACATTATTTGAGATTTTTCCCCGTCTTATTCTGTTAAAGATCTCATTGTTTTTGGAATCAATGTACCATATTCATGTCTAGGTCCCCTTTGAAACAAAAATTCTTTTCGGCAACTTTGCGTTATACATTGCCCACATTTTCATCTGAACTTATGAGCAACATTGTACCTGATGGGATGGCTATTCCTTTCAGGTAATCATATAAAGATCAATCACAATATTAAGGACACATTTAAATGCCATGAATTTATCTGACTCCCCATTTTTATTTTCTGAGAGGAAAATTTTTGAACTTATTACACACTGAAATCTGGCTGGTTAATGGGAACCATGATCTGCGTTAGTGGGGCCATGCTCGTGATATTAGGCAAGGAAATAGCAATAAACTTGTGTCTGCAAATAAAACATATGCGACGCCTTCACACTCATTCAGAGTATAACTCTCTGAGTTGTTTGCAAGATGTGCTTCTTCCCAAGCCTTGGACAGTATTCCACATGAAAGAAGGAAATTTGCAATCTCCTGATCAACAGTGAACCTACAACAACATTT
The DNA here is from genome assembly GCA_027924585.1 of Larix kaempferi. Taxonomy (NCBI): domain Eukaryota; kingdom Viridiplantae; phylum Streptophyta; class Pinopsida; order Pinales; family Pinaceae; genus Larix; species Larix kaempferi. The sequence continues at coordinate 9,784,007 of BSBM01000174.1, read as the reverse complement.
CTGTAAATTAGAAACTGAAGGAGGATGTCAAATACCAGAGTATTGGTTCTCCCATTACTGGGCTGAATCAAATTCCCATTGCTAATTAAAGACCAGACCATTGTTTACCACAACCCATTCAAAATTACAAGTCATTATTTTATCACTTCAGAAACAAACAAGAAATATACGGAGCTTACCACACTCCACACTGAAAATTCCAGTGTATTAATGTCGGATATCCTCTAACACCATGAATTTATGTTTAGACTGCTCAGCCTGATGGCACATCAATCCTACAAACCTTCAGCCTCATGCTTAAGATAAATAATTTTGAAGAGCATTCCATGCTTAATAGGCACCAACAATAAAGAAAATTTTACTCGAAAATCCGATCTAACCTCAAACAAAAACTCTATTTTTCCCACCACAAAAATTCAAATTCTCTCCCCAAAAACCACAGTAAACTTAAATTTACTAAGTGCAAGAATTTATCAAAATATAAAGAAATAATCGTATCTTGCAAAGAGAAAATGATTTTCCATGCTCATACTTACAGTGGGGTAGACGAGTTTGCTTCCATGGTCTGCTATTGCTGCTTGCTTTGATTTTCTTGCTTCAGAATGTTGTTGGGGTTGAAGCTAACCTTCCCTTTAATACATCTTAGGTGTCTGACATTACGCAGACATGAGCAGGAGACGAGAAATATCTTATAAAGCTCGTTCAATTTCACATAAAGAGACTCGACCGGTAATGTAGCTTCCATCTCTCCTTCGTGGAGATTTTATGGAAGCCACCATGCATAAGGCTCGCCATATGCATAAGGAAACCAGATATCGAACGCAGACATGGTCTGCTACTAACGCTCTAGAATCTCCTCCATGGAATTAGTAAAACCATGCCGCATGGTAGGCATATGGCGGGTTTCTTCAATTTAAATTTGAAATTTGAAATCCAAATCCATCAAGGTCGTCAATGCTGACAGTTTTTTGCAGACGTACGTGCCATCAAACCCTCCACCAGGTCAGCACAGCGCATGATTAGATGGGAAGTTTTCCGTCAATGGAATCGCCAATCGATAACTACCGGAGGAGTATCTTGGATGCAACCATGGAGGATGGATGGCGTATGACGATTGATGCCATAGATGTATGCAATATGCCTTTGACACCAGACAGGCGAGCCTTAAATGAAAGTCTGTTTATTCGATAAGGCTCGCCGCCTCTTTTGTTATGTCAGGGTGGGAATCGATCTCCAGGCCTGAAAAGTTTGGTGGTTGGGGGATTAAGGATTTAAAATCCTTCAGCGTGGCTCTTAGAACAAAAAGCTTATGGAGGTGTCCTTTTAATCAAAATCTTTGGTCCAAGATTGCATTTGTGAAGTATATAAATATGGATTTGGTTGAATGGATCAGATTGTATATGCCTTCAAGATTTGGCTGCTCTCCTTTATGGCGCGGGCTTCTTAAAGTTTCAGGCTGGATCATTGGTGACTTGAAGTGGCAGTTGGGAAATGGTGAAGCCATCAGGGTGGGAAAAGATAATATTTTGGGTATTGATGAATCTGTTCGTCTTTCTAACAAGATCCTGGATTACTTAAAGATTTATGGGTTGACATTAAAAAGTATCAGGAATTTTTCTGGTCAATCATATTGGATAAAATCCATTGATTTGGGGTTGGATGGTGGTGATGCAATCACTTGGGATAACTATGTCAGTGCTCTTTGTTCGGACGGATGTTCTTTATCTGATCAAGAAGATAGGTTGGTTTGGAATGGGAATGTTAAAACTGGAATAGTTACTGCAAAATCAGCCTATGACAGAATTATGGAAGAGAAGTATATTTTTCCTCAAAACTGGTGGTATAAATAGATATGGAAGTGGAATATTCCATTAAAGCACAAGTGTTTCTTATGGCATGCTTTGCAGGGAACCTTGAAATCTTGGGACAATCTTTCAAGGCGTGGTTGGTGTGGTCCAAATTGGTGTATCTTATGTAAGGAAGATTCTGAATCTATCAATCATCTGTTTGTCTTTTGCTCCTTTGGCAAAAAAGTCTGGAATTTTTGTTCTACTAAGTTGACAATCACTAAGGTATGGGAAGATGGTGATTTTGGTAAGTCTCTGCTTAGCTGGTTTAGATCTTCTAAAGAGACATTACAGATTCCTATTTTTATTTCATGGGCCCTCTGGTACTTTCGTAATTTGGTTACCTTTCAAGATAAATTGCCTGATTTTGAGGCTTGTGGGCTTATGGTCTTAAATTTTGCACAACAATATACTGTTGTGACCAATAAGGATGTGGATAGGAGGATTGGACAGTTTTCTTTTCTTGTGGATCATCCCATTCTATTTTTTGATGGGGCTGCACAGCACGGCTTATGTGCTGCTGGTGGAGTTATTTATTTGAATGATGGTCACTACTTCACTCTACATCTCAACTGTGGCAATGGCAGCAATATGAAGGCAGAGCTATTAGCTCTGTGGTGTGTTCTGAAATGTGCAAACATCTTTGGTTTGGTTAATATAAAGGTCTTCGGAGATTCTCGTGTTACTATCAAATGGGCAGCTAAAGAATATGATTTAAAAGTATTAGCTCTTAATCACTGGTGTATGCGCGTTAGAGAGGAGATTGATATGCAGGAACACATCTCTTTTTCCCATATTTTCCGAGAACACAATGGACAGGCTGATTGCTTATCAAAGCAAGTTTTTTTGGGATATGAAGGATATCTTGTTTGGGAGGAATGGATGGACTCCAGCATGCTGGAAAGTGGCGAAGTCTTTTTCTTTTAAATTCGAAGTCAAAGCTATTTTCATGTTGAACAGCATGCTTTATGTAATAGGTCATAGTCTCTCTCTGTATAGTCTATCTTGGATAGTTTTTTGATGATGGCAGTTTGGGGTCATTTGGACTTACAGTTTTGAACATGATGAAAATACCTTTTTTTTTTAAAAGGTGAATATCTTTGTACTATTTGATTCAAGGAATAGTAATAGTACATTTTTTTTCGGTTGAAAAAAAAGTAAATCATAATAAAAACTTAAAACTTTACAATGATAACTCAAAACAACATTTAAAAGCTCATAACCTAATCACAATGAAATGCTATACCTAATCACAATGAAATGCAATGGAATATTACTCTTAATTATTCAGTAATAATTAATTGTCTGCAATGTCATTTAGCACATTTTCAAAATCCCCACAATTCTATTTCACTCTCCTGGAAACAGACAGGCATAGCGTTTCAGTAATAATTAATTGTCTGCAATGTCCTTTAACACATTTTCAAAATCCCCACAATACTATTTCACTCTCCTGGAAATAGACAGGCATAGCGTTTAATCCTACATTAAGTCTTCTCTTACTCGATGGGCGAAATGACAATCTTTCCTTTGGCTCGTCCACTTTCCTGATGTTTGAAAGCCGCTATAACATCAGCGAATGAATAAGGGCTCTTCGGATCAATCACTGGTTTCAGTTTCCCACTCTCTATGAACGGCTGCAGCTTCTCCAGGTTATGGGCGCTTGGTGATACCAAGAAAAATTCAGCTCTAGGATGAGGCTGAAACGAAGCTATGTCCAGGACTTTGGCTTCCTCTTTGGCCACCACATGAGACTTGCTCGAATCCCCTGCAAATAAAATAAAAGCTTCCATTATATTACATTACATTTACATTAAAAGTCAGGCGAGACAAAAGGAGTGAGTGACTGACCTATGGTGTCGAATACGAAATCGAATTTCTCGGAGACCTGATCGTAGCTCTGCTTGGTATAATCGATGACCAGATCTGCCCCGAGGCTTTTCACGAAGTCGATTTTCCCAGTGCTAGCAGTGGAAACAATTATGGAAGCTCCATAGACATGCTTCGCCAGCTGAATGGCCAGGCTACCCACTCCGCCCGCTCCTCCCACTATGAATACGCTCTGTCCCTTCTCAAATTTCGCTATATCGAACGCCTGCTGGGCAGTCAATACCGCGAGTGGCAGACTCGCCGCTTCCTCGAAAGATAAATTTGTGGGCTTGGGCGCCACCAGTTGTTCCTCCACTACGGTGTATTGGGCGAGTGTCCCCAACTGCTTTGGCCTGCCCGCTGTAAAGTGTTGAATGTCGCTGTAGACCTCATCGCCAATCTTGAACTTGGACACGCCATCGCCAACTTCCACTACCACACCTGCTGCATCACATCCCGGCACGGCCTGCATAACACAAACCAGGCCACACGGTAGGCAAATGGCGGGTTTCTTCAATTTAAATTTGAAATCCAAATCCGCTCAAATCCATCTATCGTCAATTGGAACGTCGAGCTGATAGTTTTCTTCAGACGTACGTGCCATCAAGCCCTCCACCAGGTCAGCACAGCGCGTTGGATGGATGACGTCGCTGCCAAGAATTAAGTGATTAGATGGGAAGTTTTCCGTCAACGGAATAGCCAATCGATAGCTACCGGAGGAGTATCATGGAGGATGGATGGCGTATATATCGGTTGATGCCATAGATGTATGCAACATGCCTCTGACACCAGACAGGCGAGCATTAAATAAAACTCTGTCTATTCGATAAGGCGAGCCACCCTAGATGGTAATAAAGTACTTCATGTTGTCCCGACTCGCAGAGAACCGATGAAACCAACATTTGGCTTCTTGAACACATTCTGCGCTTCCTCCTCCTCCAAAAACCAGAGATCTGGTTGCCATTAAGTTGTTATTATTACCAATATTCGATGAGTTATCAGCACAAAAGCCTCCACAACAGATAACTGATCGAAAACTCGAAATAAATCATTCATCTTAAAATAAAATAAAAACACAATGGCTGTGTAAACCCAAACCCAGACCACGTAACGATCACAACCAGTACCTGATCTTCCTTCAAGCTTTTCTGCTATATCAGGTTCCAATTCTGGGGTCCATATTGTGATACCAAGTCCTTAAGCTTCGCGTCCTCAGCGGGCCTCCAATGGCCTCTGCCAGACACCCTAAATTGCATCCCATCTACAGAATTTTCAACTTCTTTGTTCTAATCCCCCAGGTTCCCCATGTTATTATTGCTTGCAGAAACCATTGCACTGTTATGCCCAGAGCTGCTTTCTATGGCTACATTTGCATAGTCCAGCTCTTTAGCTCTTTGGGTTACAAGGAGTTCCAGCAGTGGCATTCGTAGGTGTACTACTCATTAATATATACTATTTTACATGAATTGTAAGAGATATGGTTGATTGCCCATATCATATTGGTCAATTCAAACAGATAACACTCAATTTTAATCTTAACTGTATGTTTGTTTGGACACTGTATATTTATATCTGAAGATGTTTGAATGCCATTACGCGGAGCTCTAAAACGTGTTGCAGAGGTCAGTGGATCAAATCATCCAACCAATAAATGCTCAAGCCTGTAGTTGACCCTTGGGTTTACGTGGGTATTTGGAATAGATATAACAATTAATGCCATCGGACGGGAGTACATGGTACTGTATACAGCTACTAAAATATTCTCTTTTCTTCACAACTGGATTGCGTTTATTCCGCTCCGACATCGTTATTGGAATTGATTGGTTCAAGGCTTTAAACAAGCTGCCTGTGAGCAATTTTCCACCCATTCGTCATATCTACGTTGAACTTTGCCGAAGTAAGCACCATAGGGAGACAAATGATGAACCTAAGATATCTATTTCTATCGTGAATGGACGAATTATATGGACACAATACACTATTGTCAATCCAGAATAAGAGATAATAGAAATTCAAATAGTCCCTCATCTTTTACCGGATGGTTCCGAATTGATCGGATCAGTTTCCTCTTGCAGGAGGTGCATGTGTCACAAGTCTGTAGTAACTACATTAATGGCCTGTAACTTCAGTCGGCCCAGCGCGTTTGTTTCGAGTAAAGGCAACTGGATTGCGTTTATTCCGCTCCGACATCGTTATTGGAATTGCAGCTTCAGTCGGGCCCAGTGCGTACCATACTTAGCGATTTACTCTACTTAGCGATTTACCCAACATCCTGTACGATCATGACTATCTATAAGTTAAAATATAAACACGTATCGATGTAACAAAGCTAAAATCTAAATTAATAACACAAACATAAAAACAACTATTTGAGATATTAAATATGTGACCCTTCCCCTCCGACCGGAGGGGACAGCTAATGGGTTCCACTGCTGGAACCAGGGTGGGTATATGGTCGATCTGTGACCCCTGGATGCCTTCGGCATCCTTGGACAATCTCGTGGTTCCTACGGGGTGGAGTCGATGGGTTGTTTTTTGAAAACACTCAACATCAAATGAATAAATAACTGGAAATCAAAGGTAGCCCAGGCTCCACAGAGGTGGACCTCGGAACCCAGTACTATGCTTTGAACTTACACATTGAACTGCAGAGCATTTAATGTTGCAGCTCAGTGTTTAGGGTCAGTTGGATTTAGAAAATCTTAAAGCGTCTTCTTAAATGAATATTCCTCAAGACCCAGTGCTATGCTTTGAAACGTCTTCTTAAATGGAATAATATATAAAATGATGAAAACTTCACAATGTTAAGTTTTGAAAACTCTCATAGAGTTAAAAAAGGTGAGAAATTGATAATCCCCTTGAATGAAATAATATATTAAATGATGAAGAGAATTAAAAAAAGTGAGAGGAAACCACCTAAAATGTATAGTAGCCATCAAATTTTGTAGTCAGGAAACCTATTGCTTTTCTTATTTACGTCGCTTTAACAAGGAGCTGTTCTGCTTCCATTTATTTTGATTGGGTTCATGGAAAGCTGTTCTGCAAGTTTATTTCTGCCTAATATTGAATTTTCACAAGGCGTTGAGCCTCTACGGAAGCTCAGTTTGGATTCCTGCACAGGCTATTATAAAATCAGAATGTGGTTTTTTTTATTAATTGTTGGTTTTTTCATTGACTTTAAACTAACTAATAATATTTACACACATAATTTAACCAGCAAAACAATCTTTCCAAATCTCACGGATCTCCAACTCAGGCTGGACATTGCAAACAGCCTCTACTTAAGAAGAAAATTCCCAGAATTACCCCTGTACTGACAGACTGATGGCCCCGGGCGATAATAAAACAAATATTTTACAAACTTAAATAAATTGTATTTCTATTGGATTTATTAAATAAAGTTTTCATTTGAAAAACGCAACGCTAGATCATAACCTTAACTTACCATTAACAATTTTTTACAACTAATTACTTAAGGACATAAAGATCTTTGCTGCTTTCAATTTCTTAAAAAAAAATATTACATAATAAAAAAACACAGTACACGACTAAAGAAACATAGTCTCTATCCATATAAACAAAATTTAAAGAGGTTTGAATGTCATTACGAGAAGCTCTAAAACGAGGGCGCAAGGAATAGCGCTCCGGTGAAAACAGTGGGGTGGGGGCCTGTTGACCCAGGGTCCATTTCTGGGGCTATGCAAGCCCTTTGATTCCCAATGCGGTTGAATAGCAGGGGCTGTATCTTCTTGAGATGAAAAGAGAGAGAAGCTCTAAAACGTGTGGGAGAGAGCGGTGGTTGATCAAATCAACCAAGCAGTAAATGACAAAGACAGTCAGTTGACACTTCAAATTTTAGCATGCAAAAAAAATTTAATTTCATGGTAAGCCCTTCAATAATTAAATTAACCACTATTGTTTAAAAGTGCAAAAAAATTTTAATTTCATGGTAAGCCCTTCAATAATTAAATTAATCACTACTGTTTAAAATTGCAATAGAAGGATAGCTTCAAATTTCACCCATCAATAGTTTTCAGTGGGAAATTGGGAATGTGGCTACTAGCTAGGTGACTTGGGAGTGGGACTCGGTTATTCTCCAATATCCACGTGTTCAATCATCCATGGATCATGGACCATTGGGCCTCTAATAATATCATTGACCAACTTACGTGGATGGGCTTACACTGAGCAGCCCATGGCTTGAATGCTTCTAAGTTCTCATGTTTGCAGTGAGCGCTTACATGTTTAACACATTTAATGGAGCAACAAATTTATTAAACCTGGTTGGTGGCTCATACATGTTGTTGGCAGTGGGCTTACCAAGTTACCAGTTATCACATACCCATTCATGAATTCAGACTCAGTGAGTTAATTGAGTATTCAATGTATAATATATTATGTTAATGTGCCCTGAATTTGGCATTTCAGACAAAATCCACAATCCAGAAACTTCTTGTAATGTTGCAGGCTGCTGCTCTTGCCCGTGGCCCCTACCCACAACCTTGTGTTTTCTTTGTTGTATCAAGTTAATCCTACCGTCTACGGCTCCCAGCCTCAGACCCTGTGTTTTTTTTGTTGTATCAAGTCAATCCTACGGCTCCCGAGTCCCACCTTGTGTTTTCTTTGTTGTATCAAGTCAATGCTCGAATTCCATGCTTCCATGGCTCCAACCATCAATATATGATATTCAAGGAATACAAACAAGCTTTTTCTTATACCCCTACTCCACTGTGGTCGAGCTACTTCCAAGTTCCACCTACCCTATCTCCTCTAGTCCTCCAGGAGAGTTTGTGGAGCGAAGCTGCCAATGCCATCTTGCCATAAAAATACATAAAGAAATTCGTTTTCTTTGAGGAGCTCAAATTCAAGGTTGACTAGATTGTCGACATCCTATGAATTTACAGGTATGTACATCATTTTATCCATTCATGATCCCATCAATTGTTTAAATTTTTTGTTATTTGATTAAAATTCTGTAACTTCAAAGTTCAAACACAATATTATTATTTGACTGAAATTTTGTTACTTCAAATTTGAAGCCTGGACCCGAGAGTGGGTTTGTCACAAATCTCCGTCAAAGGCTATTTAGAATGACATTTATCAATTCCCAACTATAGCAACAACAACAATTGATTATTTCTTCATATGTCATGTGTATACGCATATGATTCCATGTGCTCCTTGCCTTGCCCTATTTTCCATTGTCGTCGGATCAAAGCTCTTGAGAATTTAGCTTCCCTTTAACTTTCCTGAAATGGAGGGGACGAGGAAGACCATTGTTTCTACTCTAAAACCAAGTTCTTCCCCGTTCAACTTCCACTGGCCACGGTTGCATCCCTACGGGAAACAGTTGTGCGCAGTGCACCCCCCATCTTTACCAAAACGCCCGGGGATTTGTGGAAGTTCCCACTCTGCCAACCTCCATGCATCTAGTTAATGAGTTAGATCAAGAATCCAGACTTTGTATCTAAAACTGTATGACATGAGCTATTTTCCCCAATTGCTCAATCGTCGAATCGACACCTTCCTCTAGTACACGGTTTCAGATTCTTGGTATTTATTAATATGAAGACCACCGATGCTACTACACTTACAATCCACGTTCGACTGTACGAACTGGGACAAAAATGTTTTTGTAATCTGCATTTTTAGAACGATAGTGCTACTTTACCTTTTGATTTTGTTTCCCTTATCGACTGGTCTGGAATAAAACAAGAACTTCAACCATCTATTCATCTCCTCTCTACTTGGTCTACCTACGTTTTACTTATGCTTCACAAGTTACAACCCATACTCTACTCGATCATACCATAGATTTAGTATGTATAACGAGATCTGGGGGGAGGGCTATAGAGAAGAAGCATCCAGGGTCCTTAATCAACTATTGAGAACAAAAGTTTCCTAGAGTCGGATAGTTCTCTTTGCTCAAACCATAACATAGCCTGTAACATGTAAGGAGTGCTTAAACTTATTCTATCCCAAGTACATGTGGCATTCATAGTGTTCAATAAAAAATTAAAACATATATTGTTGTCATTGGCATTCAATTATGCCATAGGGTACACAATTAGAGTGACAAAGAAACTTGCTATTAGTTTTCAATCCAATCCAACTTCTGTCTTGAACTGTTCTCTCTAATATACTTGCTTGAAGGAGGATTATAAATGGAAACGCAGTTGTTTGATAGAGGTGCATGGAAGTGAATTATGGTTCTCAAATCAACAAAGTAAAAAAAAGTTACCATTCAGATTCTTTCCCTTCACCTTTTTTACTGCCTTTCTGCATACATCTCTATTGTTCACTAATTTAGTAACAGATACAGACCAAACTCAACATCCAATGTTTTTGGCTTATGAAACAATTTCTTCCTTTTTTTTCTTACATTATCATTTTTTCTATTGTTAAGTAGGCTTGATTTTATGTAGGCTAGAATTTATATTAGTTTGAAGAATGCTAGTGATTTACAAAGATTGAACTTTTCCAAGAATAAGCATGAGGTTGCTTTTAGAAGAGTTGAAGAACCTAATTCTTCATTGAGCTTGTAGTGTTTGAAGCAGCCTAGGAACCCATTTTAAGAGGTATTAAATATTATTATACTGGTTAAAAGTTGGATTTGAATTGGGCTAGCAAGCTAACTGTAGCTGAAGAATTATAGATCTATAAATTTAGTTATGGCAATTCACACTGAACATCTGGAAAATGGATTTTCTATGTGTCTCCTAAGTTATGTTTCACTAAGAAATTCCTCATGTTCAAGCAGATCATGAAAGAGTAAAATAGTATTAATTTTGGCTGTAAGGATGAAAGTTGGATTGGAATGGGGTTAGCAAGTTAACTGTATTATTATACTGGTTAAAAGTTTAAGAGGCAAGATCAATTTGGGAAACTGCTAAGATGGCAAAGGTAGCATAGTGGCCTAGAGACCGAGCGGCTAGATCCGGGTGAAATATGGTTGTCTTATATGACATATATAACGTTCACTGCTGATATATCCACTGCAAAATAAAGCCTCTCGACTTTACTACTTAAGTAAACATTGAAATTTTGATGGACAAGTACATTTTCAAATGAAAAGAATGACTTATTTTTACATGGCAGCATGAAAAGAATGACTTATTTTTACATGGCAGCATTGAAGGGTTCAATATCTCATAGCCCTTCAAGGTGAAATGGGACCCCACCGTTCAAATTTGATCCCTGGGACTCCCACCCTCGTCTTTACTCCCTCATATGCTGGAAAGGCACTCCAAATTCCAATATTCTCTTATCTTTCTCATTGCAATTTGACTAAATATTAACACGTACGGCTCTCAAATCTTCTATTATCTTTCTCATTGCAAAATATTAACAAGGTACTCCAATCTTATGCAATCTTCTGTTATTCTTCCAGCGGAAGGCATGGCAGAGCCCTTTTCAAGTTCAGATTTCGAAGATTGATTTCAATTACAGAATGACCATTTTCGAAGGTTGTAATTGCAGAAGGAATATCATTCAATTCACTGCCAAATGCAAAATATTTGTTCCCTTATTGCTCTTACTATTAACATTAGCATTAGCTCACTTGGATATCCCTACTCAGCACCAGTTAGGATTATGTAACAACGTGCAGATCATGAATGGAAGTGCTTGGAAAGGGAACTTGAAGGTCGTTCTGAATTCATTGGTTGAGAACGTGAACAAAACGGGTTACAATATTTCATGGCATGGACAAAATCGAGAGAAGGTGTACGGTCTTGCTCAGTGCAGGGGAGACCTCAATGCTTCTATTTGTCGAGCATGCGTTTTAAACGCTACAAAGAATATCCTTAAAATTTGTAGCAGTTTCAGTTCGGCAAGCAATCATCTCAGTGGATGCTTTTTGAGATATGCCACTCACAACTTTTATTCACAAGTAAATTTATCGCATGCATCGTCTTTTTATTTTTGCGATAACACTAATTTAATAAACGGCACAGCTGAAAATGCATGGGGTGTGGATTCTCAGATTGACAATCTTTTGACCAGGGTTGTGGGGATGGCTGTGTCGAGTAACGTGAGTTACAGTACATTAAGTGAAGAGGGGTTCTATACTATGGCTCAATGTTGGAGAGACCTTACTATGGATCAGTGCAATCAGTGCCTCAACACTCTCTACAAGAACTTGAGCCGTTGTCCAGCAGGAACTAGCGAAGGAGAGGCCTTGAATGACAACTGTGTAACTCGTTATGACAGGGACAAGTTTTACGGTGATGGTGTCCCTTTGCTGTCACCGCCATCGGGTCCATCAAGGGCAACACATGAACGTAATATTGTCATACATATTTAGATCACTGGGAAATCTCAAAAAGCATTTGTTGGTTCAGTTCAATACTCATGCAGCAGATTGATATTTGCTGCAGGAATAGGTCACCCTCAAATGCTGGGGTTGAGCATTGGTGCTGCGGTTCTGGTGGTAACGTTGGTCGGCGCCGTTGTAATTTGGAAAAGAAAAATGTACTTTTCCAGACAGCGTGCGGGTGAGTTTTCTCTCTTATCTTACTCTCCTATATAACGAAAGTGTGCTTGCTTTCTTTTGTCATATTTTCAAAATAATGACAAGTAAATCTCTTTTACGGAATCTTACAAATCTAGTTGAGTGAATTCTCAGTGTTAGTCAATGTCCAAACGCCGAGTCACCTTGATATATATATATATATATATTTTGTGTACTTTCAAGACCATTAAATATTGCTCAATCTCTGAAATCAATCACTCCAATGATACAGATAACTATTAGAAATGAACAAAAGGAACTTATAAACATAACTCTGTTTATCATCATCTATATTTTTTCATATGAAGAATGCCCAGCCGCTATTCTCGAGGAGAATCAGCCGGATTACATCAAAAACATGTCGTGAGTGTGAATCGAAACCCGGTGGGGAGGATGACAAGTGAACCACACGATCTAAGCAAATGCTCACATATATATATTATAAACCTCAAATTAGGGCACTCGACTAAATGCTATCTACAAACCTCAAATTAGGGCACTAGACTAAAGGCGGGATCTCATTAAGCAATAACCAGCTGCCTAGAAACTATACTATGTACATTATGCCACACCACAAGTCTCTCTCCTAAATATGCATTTTCCCTATTGAGGCCTACCTCTACTTCCCTTAATAAAATGGACTTTTCTCTAGTCAGAAACCTACCTTTCCTGGTTGGGAAATTTGATTTCACGTTAGGACAGTGAGAAAGGCATGTTAATTCAAGTAATATAACTTCTCTCGAGACAATCCCCATCAATCCTACCAAGTTCCCTAGGTTGAATGGGTACATTGGGAATTGTAATAAGGGAGCAAAGGAATAATGTTTACACATTAGAATAGTCCATGTATTTTATAAATAAGTTGAATAAATGAATCCAAGAGGAATTATAGGTGGCAAATGGTTTTGAGGACATTTGGAGGATGTGGGACCCCCACTAGCTTGGTTTCTCACTACCACATGGCAAATCTCACTTGGCATTTCGAATCCATGGGAAGGCAAACATTATTGGGTGAGTTGGTAAGGCATACACATGGCATGGAGCATCTTAGGTCGAAATGTGGTGGAATAGTAACCTCCATGGAAGAGAAAGAGTCAAATTGGAGACTAGTGAACACTTGGGCTAGATTCTCTAGTCTTATGACAACAATGACGAAGCATCTATGACATCTATGACAAAATTCAGATCTGACTTCTTACACCTGACCATTATGACATGTCTGCTCCAAAAATAGGCTCAAGAAGGCGCTCATGGAGTTGGGCGAAGCTAAAGAGACTCCTACTCGAAATTGTTAGAAGATGGAGGGTTGGAAACTAGGAGACAAGTGGCAAATGTGGAATATTTCCTAAGTGGAAATCTCTAGAAGACAATGAGAGGATTTCGACCCTTGGAAGGCTAATGTTGGTTATAAAATTAGAAATCAAGTATGAGAATGGCTTTTGATGATTTGAGAAAAATTGGATTTGTAAAGAGAGAGCTAGTGGATGACTAGTTTCTTGCCTTAGCCAATTTTGAGGGTGAAAGATTCCCATCCAAGTTTGTGTTTGGAGAAGCCACTCAGGTCTTTCATGGTGCTTTAATGGAGTTTTTATTTGTAGGTAGCAGCTACAGGAAGGTTCATGGTTTGGTTTAGTGCAGCACTTCCTCTCCACCATTTCCAGTTTTGAAGGCATATTCATGCTCTTTAAGGGAGGGCATTTTTGGTGAGCACTTGTATTCATTGGGAGAGCTTCATATAATATATTTTTTATTGCAATAGCTTCATATCCCCTGTTCTTTATATTGAAAAAGTCTCAGGTCGAAATACCCACTGATTGTATGCAAAAATGTTTATTAATGAGCAAACAATGTCCATTTCCCCACTACATTGATGTATAGCATGATAATGCTGATGATTTCGAATGAATGGATGATTCTCTGATACATTTATGATCAATATACTTCCATGGATGTGTTTTACAAGTTTCATGTACTGTACTTGAGCATTTGAAGTATTTTTACTCAGTTTAATTGCATTGGGAGAAGAAATAATGCCATTTCCCTAAGGGTCGAATTTGTGATTTTTGCAGCTGAATGGGAGAGGGTTGGAACAGAGATAACAATCAATTAATTATGCACTTGAAACCTTAATAACATCCTTAATACATCCCCTGCCTATGTTCAGAGATTCGAAGGAGTTTGGAAGCATTTGGGAGGCCATTTTCATTGTTTACCCAAGGGGGATTTGATGCATACATTGCTAGTTAAAATACCATACATTGACTAGAATACAAATCAAATTTGTAGAAGTCTTTTGAGGGTTATAAATCATCCCTGAACTTAATATTCAAGTCTAAATATCATTCATACACCCTTATAGAATATTTGGGAGCATTTGGGTTAATTTGGAGGCCAAAACAGTAAAACTAGTCAAAGTTCGAAATTGGGAAAAAATTGGAAAATTTGGCATTTTCATAAATTTTTGAAAAATGGACATTACATTCTCCCAAAACGAGCCTATTTTCATCGCCGCCAAAAGCGTCCATTTCCCCTAATAACATCGTCGCCAATCAATCAATCTACTACACAGATCTGCTACCAACCAACATATGCAAATGCCTTTTTGTAGTTGGATAGCATCCATCCTTTAGACCTGCCCTTGTAGGTAAGGAAGCCAACTAGCCGAGATTTCCTTTGTCGAGCTCTGATCCCTTGAATGTTGGATAGCTTAAGGCCCTTAAATGTTGAGTTGCTTCCAGCCACAAACAAGGGTAGTTGCAACACAACAAGCTGTCCATGCCTAAACGAAAGACCATAAGACAATAAGAAGCGAAGGAGGAATTGGGAGTTGGCCAGTTAAGAAGCTTGAGGGGAGAACAAATAAAATGGTTAAACCAATTGACTTGACTTATACGCGTAAAAGTCTTATACAAGTAATGAACATATTTTAATTAGGCGAAATAAAAGAAGAGTTCTTGGTCTCCTAATCTCTTCAAATAAACAATTATAAATTGTTAGTTGTGTCAAGTGGCTTTCATGCACAAAAGTCACTCCACCTGCGTCCCAGAAACTACGTCTACTTGTTCATCTAGTGTTCAAGGTTTGAGATAACAATGTTCTCCACTACGACTCTTTCAACATTGCATGAAACCATCTCTTAGGTTAGCAATTGTTAACAGCGAAAGCCACCGAACAAAGCACTCACTCTCACACCCAATACCATGGTCAAGCATAATTACCAATGACACTACATCACAACAATTAAAATTAAGTTTTACATAAAAAACAATGAAATTAGTTCCCTCTTTCCCAACTAAGTTTTAATCAAGGACAGTGTTTCAATCTCATAGTTATGCTCAGCAATAGAATTAGAAGTTTGATGGGAAACTAGGGAATCGAAAGTCAGTACCATGGGAGGGTACTATGATACTATTACACATATGTAATGCACACAAGAAAATCGAGACTAGGGCATAAGAAAGAGGGGAGACATAATAAAGGACCTATTGAGAAAGGAGGAAACAGAGGGTGATGGGGCTAGGAGGATTAGAAGACGTGGGTTGGGATAATAAATCGGCATGCTCTCCTTTATTTCTGCACCAAAGCCAACCCACCGGTGTTATAATGCATGCCGACCAGTAGATGAACATTGTTTTAGAATACATAATAGTAATAGCACGAGGGTCCAAGCAGCAATAATTTCATGGAGATATGTGATGGCAACGTGTTAAGATCTATTGGCAGAATGAATGGAAAGAACACTGTGAGCACAATGACAGAAACCCATGTTTAAACAATCATCAATTGCAAATGCAAATAAATGGAAGATTTCGAGTTCATGCAATCAGTTTTGTGTAAACTTAAAAATTGGTTTTATCCATCATTACACAAGATAGTACCCTTCAATTGTTAAGGGTTATAAAACTTTATTGGTATAACCTATTGAATACGTTTACATAAATGAAAAATAGTTCTCCAAAAACTCAAAATCTAGATCTGGGCATTAAAGTTCCACAGGTTTGAATGCACGAATAATCTACTCTTTCAACATAAAATTAGTGTGTTGTCTCAACCAATGCATAAATGACGTCAGTGTCTTCTTTTAATAAATTTGGGATGACCTGTAAAGTACGTTAAAAATGAAAAAACCTTTATGTGGAACGTTAAATCCAGGTCTTTGTGTTGGATCAAACAGCCACAAAACACAATATGCAGCACAAGCAATTAAAACAAGAAATCAAATAATGACACACACATAAAATATACGCAGAGATTTACGTGTTAAAACCCTCTAGAGGGAAACATCCACGGAGCAATGGTATCGGTCTTCTTATTATTCAGTAAATGAAGATTACAACAGCTTCAACTCTCTCAATACTTCGCTACGAGAATACAAGAAATATATACATTTCTTATACGGTTACTCATAACTGTATAAATTTAGTTACTTGGTTAGACAATTAAAGAGTCACTAAGAGAGCTGGTTGTCACCCGTTTCCAACAATCTCCACCTTGACAACAATTTACCTGATACCATTGCTCATTGCTCTATTCATCAACTTTCTTGCAAGCCTAGAGAAGCTAAGCACCACCGTAGCTTCTCTAAAGTAATTGGCTTCGTGAACATGTATGCACTATTCTTTTGAGTGTGAACCTTTTCAAGAACCACTCCACCTTCATCGACAACATGTCTAACAAAATGGTATTTTACAGGAATATGTTTTGTCTTACTGTGATAAGCTGGATTTTTAGCCAAATGAATAGCACTTTGACTATCACAGAAATTTTTTATAGTGTTCTGAATCTTTCCTAACTCACCTAGCAAACCTTTTAACCAGATTGCCTCTTTGCAAGCATGTGGAGCAGCTATATATTCTACCTCTGTAGTGGATAAAACAACAATATTTTGAAGCTTTGACATCTAACTAATAGCTCCACCTGCAAGAGTGAAAACATAACCTGAAGTGGACCTCCTCTTGTCCAAGTCACCTGCAAAATCAGAATCAACATAACCACAGACTTCATCACTACAACTATCAAAAGTGATACAATAGTCGCTTGTGCCTCTAAGATACCGAAGCACCCATTTCACTGCTGCCCAATGCTCTTTTCCTAGATTTTCCATGTATCTACTGACAACACTAACTGCATGTGAAATATTTGGTCTTGTACTTATCATTGCATACATCAAACTTCCTATTGCATTAGCATATGGCACACGAGACATATACTACTTTTCTTCATCACTATTATGACTCAAACTTGAAGAAAGCTTGAAATGAGAAGATAAAGGGATATTAATAGGTTTCACCTTATTCATACTGAATCTCTGAAGTATTTGTTATCACATCCATGTTAGCTGGAGCTACCATGCTGCAGATTGTGTGGTCAGGGACCATACAACATTTTTTTTTTCCAGATCAGAGATCAGATGCCTTCAGAGGGGGCATGCATTATATTCAGATTGCCCCGAGTAGAGATATCAGAGGGGACAGAGGGTTTTATATTGGTCCAGACAGGTTGTACAACATTGCCTACAGGGTCACCCTTCCTTGCCAGGATTTGCATGATCCTATTTGAGATAGTTACTTAGCCATATTGTGATGAGAGCACTACAAAGTATTGTTGGTTTGCCACTTATTGCCTGGATTCAGTAGAGATCCAGTTTCAGAGACAACTTCAGCAGCAGGTATATGGTATGGCAGGTATAGCACTCTATGGTTTATTGCACATGTTGTTGTTTAGACTTGTTTATTTATGATAGTACACGGACTTGACATATGATGTTTGATTATGGTGATCTTGTTGTTTATTATGATGTGTATAGCCCTTGGTGATGCCAGTCCACCTCATTTAGTAGGCTCATGTATATGCACACTGGTTCCCATCCCCGTCATTGGTACAGACTTGGTCATTTTGTCCTCCCAGGAAACTAACTTTGGATCCACCTATCACTTTCTTCCATCCATCTGTCTCATTCATGATTGATTTCCCCCGACTTGGACCTTGATTTGTGACCTTGAGGATTCCTTTCCCCATTGACCTCTGAGTACGCCATGATTCCTTGTTCTTTGTGCCTTGGCTCTTTAGTGTGTGAGATGCATTCTCAAACCTAGGATTTGCTCCTGTCGGTTGCCCCCGATGTTGCAATGTAGTATAGGATTGTGTAGCCTCACCGAGTGTTCCCCATTGGTCATCGAAGCATGTGCACTTACCCCCATTACTTTGCAGTATGAGCACCTTGATTATATCTATTGAGATTTGTATGTAGCCCAAAAGGGCCTTGAAATGTAATGAAACAAAGAAATGTAAAAGAAGCCAAAAAGGCTATGTGAAATGTAAAATCAAGCCAAAGAGGCTAAGTATGAAAGTCAATGTAAGAGTCCAAGCAATGTGTTTTTGAACACACATGGACACAAGTCAGCCATATGTATCAGCATTGTAGTGGTTATTTCCTCACCTAGTCTTGCGGGGCAAGGAGGTGAGATGGAGTAAGGGACAACTAATTCTAAGTGTCCCCTAGAGTCTCAAGTTATGGTTTGCCGGACACCCAGTTTGGCGGCTCTCGAAAAGATCCTCACGGAGTCTTCTTAAGGCATGGATGTGAGTTGTGAGGTATATGTTAGATGATTAGTGGCGGTTTCCCTGCACTATATCCATTTGTGAGGTACCACCCTTCCCCGTGTATTGTCATGGTATGCTTATGTTAGCAGGTCCCGCTTTCCCTGTTTACCCGAGAGGTCACATGATCTTGATCCTTGTCTTCCATTATCCTTCACCTTGTTATTCCACCTCACCCACAGTTAGCTAAGTGGTCAAGTCTGTAAGTTGTGCATAGTATTGAGTCTTTGTTGGAGGTGGTGGGCCCACCTCACCTGGGGCTTGTATTTATTGAGATATTTATGTTTTGATCACCATATCTGCATTATATTGTTTTAAGTAATGTACTAACGTAAATAAGGAAGCCTTGATGCTTCATGTTGCTTACAGGTTTTCAGCCATTGCCATTTTGACCAGATTTGACTTGGTCAAACCAGGTTGACTAGGCCAAAAATGGGCCCGAAAAAATATTGCGATTAAGATTTTGATTTTGGTCATTTATTATCTCTTGGGGTCCCATATGAGCCTCAAAGTGTCAGAATTTGAAAAAGTTGAGGCAACGATGAGATTTTTAATTATTATGGGTCACCAGTGACCTGTTTTAATTAAAAATCATAGATTTTGGGCAAACAGTGCCTAATTGATGGATCGGGGTCGTTCAAGTGACCATATCTACCATATTTGGGGTCTACGATCACATTGCAACAGACGGTTCGTCAATCTCGGCATTATAAGTGAGTAAAAGGCCCAAATTACATCTTCAACAATAAAAACCAACAGTAAATTAAATGGAAAATAGAAAATGGCAAAGGTAACTATGGAAAAATGGCAAATGCAAAGGTTGGCTAATACAAGGGTGAGTTCTAAGGTATTTTCATTATGTTTGGACATTATATTTGTGTTGTGGGGCCCTCACTTTGGCCAGCTCACCATGTGGGGCGAATTTGCCCATGGGGGGCGTTTTTCCACTTAGCAAAAATCATATTTTTGATGTTTTTATGTATTGAGATCATAGTGTAGTGGTATGGGGGGCTAAAACAACCCATAGGCACCCCCCAACCACATTTTATATGTGTTTTATGGGCCCCACGAGTTGGCCCCATCTCCACTTGGGCATTTTTTAGGGTAATTCACCCCCCTCTAGAGTTCACCCCCACCATCAATTTGGGTTGGGAGAGAGTTAATCTCAACCCTTAGTTTTGGGGGGAATTAGGTTTGAGAGTGGTCTTTCTCTATAAGAGAAGATACTCACCTCATTTGTACTTCTTCTCGGCATTTTTCAAACTTGAGATTGAGCAATAGAGAGACAATTCTTCCACATTTGCTTGTGATATGGTGGTGGATGCTTATGGTGTTGATTGTTAGCTTATTGTTGGTGCATTGTTGAGTAGTTTTGTGGTTTCTCCATCCTTCTTTGGCCAAAAATGAATTGCAGGTGACTTGACCACTTGAGGAGGGTGCAGCTCTTGAGTTAGCAGCTCTTAGTTGTTTCTCTCTTTGGGATTTTAACAAGGGAAGTGAAATTTTCTGTTGTATCTCTCTTTCCTTCACTATTTGTCTTTCATTTGCTGATTTTCTTGGTTATTTGCTATAGTTTCTGATTCATTCTCTCTGTGGCAGGTACAAGGGCGCATTGGTCAACTGGCTGCATCAAAAACGCTAAGGGAAAACGCATTGCTGCTTAGCACTTGGTCTCTGGGGTTTGTCTTCAGCACCAAAACGCATTTATCTTCATTATCCAGGTACAATCCTTGCTTGTCTCTTGCATTTCAGTTTCATTTGCAAATGTTAAGCTGTAAACCATAAAATAAACCCTAAAAATACAAAACTTAAGATTTCACCGTTAGAATTTGTTTTCCTTTAAAACCCGCTTATGAAGCACTGTTAAACACTCATATCCGAAGTTTCATTGTTTTATGACTCCATTTACCCACAAAACTAGGCACTAGTACTTCGCTGATTTTGCCCTCCTTGGGCAGTTTGGCTAGTCACGCTGTTGGGTATTTTTCTGGGTTGTGGGTACTCTTGATTTGAGTTTAAATCGTCATTTTATCTTAAGGAATCAAGTTATAATTTGCTGAAAGTGATTAAAAACCTTAATTTTACGATGCCCTAGGTCCACTAAGCTATTGAGTCAACCTCTCCCTTGGGCATATTTTCATCAATTAATCACTTCTAGTTCATTTGCATCTTCATTTGATTTTCAGCTATATTATTGCTAATCTAGTCCATTTATCTCATCACGCTTGATTGCTAGTCACTTTCCATTCACATACTCATTTTATGCTTGTGTCCATCCAGTGGCTGAAATCCAACTTAGGATCTCATCAACACTCATCTCTTGTTTCCATCTCTTTATCTTTTGGGATTTGGGTGTATTTTTGTCTCTCAACCATCACTGGTTGAGCGGGGTCTCCCCCCTGACTTGGCTATGTGCCTCATCTGAGGTGACATTAGCCTTGTCCGGTGTGACAACCGTTCCATGAACGGAGGACTTGGCAATTGTTGGTTACACCTCCTTAGCTGCTCACCCTCTACCATCCCTGTTGGGACACCTTATATTAGTAGCTAGAGTTTGTGTGATAACAGTGTTTCCTCCACATGCTTCTTTTGTGATAACCACAGCTTGCCATTTTTCCTGTCTCTGTGTATCTGCATGCCCAAGATCTGATTTGCTGCTCCTAGATCCTTCATATCAAACGTCCTAGCTAACTAAGCCTTTAACCTGTTGATTTCAAACATGCTCTTGCTTGCGACAAGCATATCATCAACATATAATACCAAAATAATGAACATGTCATTTTCCAACTTTTTAAAGTATACACAATGATCATACTCACTCCTGGTAAAATTCTGGCTCACCATGAAAGAATCAAACTTCTTGTACCATTTCTTGGGAGACTGCCTCAGGCCATACAATAATTTTTTGAGCTTGCAAACAAACCTCTTCTTGCGATTTTGAACAAAGCCTTTTGGTTGTTCCATTAAAATTTCCTCATCTAAATCTCCATGTAAGAAAGCTGTTTTGACATCTAGTTGCTCTAACTCCAAATCATATAAGGCAACTAGTGCTAACAGAATTCTGATAGAAACAAGTTTTACAACTGGTGAAAAAATCTCATGAAAGTCAATATCTACTTTCTGAGAAAACCCTTTTGCAACCAGTCTGGCTTTGTACTTCGGAACAATGTCATCAACTCCTTTCTTCAGTTTGTACACCCATTTGCAGCCAACCACTTTCCTACTCTCCAGAAGTTCCACAAGATCCCATGTTTCGTTCTTTGCCAAAGAATCCATTTCTTCTTTGCAAGTTTCCATTTGTCACTGTCAGACACTTATAATGCTTCCTTATAACTATCAGTATCTCCTTCATTAGAAATGAAAGCAACAGTTGTGACAAAATCATCATACCTCTTTGGAAAAGTTTTGTCCTGTGTAGATCTCCGTAGAGTTTGTTATGGTATTTCCTCTATTTCTGTCTGCTCATCCTCCTGAGGAGTGTCCTCATGAATATCCTCCTCCTCGACATCCTCATGATTCCTCCTCGTAGATGTCAGAGTATCAAACTGAATTTGTTGTAACTGTGGTACATTAGCCTATTTCAAATCATTACTTACATCTAAATTTGTTAGAGAAAGTTCATCAAATATTACTATTATCACCTAAACTATAGTTACCCCTATGGATGTATCCATTAATGGATGGCAATAGGGAAGGGAAACCCAAAAGGTGCAACCACGATCACCTCGACCTCCAATAGATGGTTGTCACGCCAGTCGAGATAAACTTCGCTTTATGCTATCTAGCCCAGACAACAAAGGGGGAGACCCAGATCTACTCCCGACAGGAGAGATCAAACCAAAACACCAAATCAAGGTTAAGTATCAGTGAAGTATTGTAAGGTGTATGGTGTATCCTAGACCTAAGGATGAAGTCACAAGGTAAGTAAGGGGTTCAATGAGTATAGCTTTGGTTCATTGTTGATGTGAGAGTGACTTATAGTATTTGAAATGAGATCCAGGATTAATGTACCAGTCAATTGTGATAAAATCCATTGCCTTGGGAACCATGTCCAATGCAGGGTAGTTGATATTTGAATTGGGGCTAACCAGTACTAGAGATAAGCTTGATCATGAGATATGACAACATCAAGGGATTCAAGCAACCAAACAGGAATCAATCCACAAGTTAATCCAACCATCTAGGAAAGTCAAATGAGCTTGGAGAAAGATCAGTGCCTTGGGAATTGGGGCAAATGGAGTCAAAGTGAAGTTAACTTGTAGATCAAGACCCCTATAACATAAGACAAGTGGGCTACTAAAGGTTTAATGGATGGATCTATCTAGATCTAATAAGTCATGATGTGACCTAAGTGGACCACAATCCCTTAAAACAAGGAATGCTACCCCCAAGGCAAGATTTCACAAAGTGACCTACTAAACATAGGTTTCAAGGTATGCTTGTTCCAAATCCACAAAAATCTCAAATACCCATGTCCTACAAGTGGACCAACTCTATCCCTTCAAGAAGTGCGACTTTGCCCAAGGAGGGTTAAAAGTGGGATATATGGGATCAAGACAAGTCCAATGGCATCCAAACTTTAGATCCAAGTAGTTTAAGCAAGTGACAATGTGGATCTAGGATATCAAGGCAATCCAAGGGTTAGATCTTACTAGATCTGAGTTTTAAGATACCAAGTGGTCCAAAATGGGGTTTTAATCCCTTAAAGTGTGGAATAGGGCCCACAAGGTAGAAATCAGAAAAGTGACAGTCCAGGGGTAGGTTTTAGGACATGTAGATTACAGATCTGAAGGAATCTCAACTACCCATGTACCGGATCTAGGTTAACTCACCCAAACCAAGAAGTGCACCCTTGCTTGGAGAGGCTAAGTTGCCTTGGGAAGAGGGTCAAATGGAGGCCAATCCTCACCAAACTATAGATCTGGGATGCCATGGATACTATAGAGGTGGGTTTTAAATATCTTACCCAAGGAGCCACTAGATCTTAGTAGATCTGAGAAAATGTAACAATGAGGGTTTTGATTAATTAGGGTTTTATCAATTATGTGTTGTGCCAATGGATTGGAATCAAGATAAGAGAAACAAACCTGTGAATCTTACCTGGGTAACCTTGTAGATGCCTTGATGATGATGATCTATGCAAACCCGATCAATTTGAAGCAATTTGAAGTAGATCTAGTGAAGTGCGATTTGCCCAAGGAAGCCAATGCGCCCTCTCTCTTGCACAATAAACGTCAACAATATCAGATTTACTGTAGACAAGAGATAAGACTAATGCCACAAGATAAATAACAGAAAGATAGCATAGATCACAATGATACTAATGATAACCCCCTGATACAAGCGAATGCCAAAAAGATCGATTTGAAGAAGCCTTGCAAAATTGCCCTAGTTGAAGTCGCCCTCCTGTAGACAAGACAAAGATTTCCAAAGAAATATATAGATCTTACCACAAATACACAAATGCTAGGATGCAATAGACTTTCCAATCACCATCTAAGAACACCAGATGCAAAGGAGACCACAAGAATTTCCACAAGAGAATTTTTCTATATCAAGAATCCAAGAGCCAAAGACCTCTTTACAATGAGAATTTCTCTCCTTTACATAGGAGGGAGAGAGTCCATAATCTAACCACTTTTTGAATGAGTGGCTAAGATTAAAAGATCAAAATATCTAATCAATGGTTGAGATGAGCTCAACAATAAAATACATGGATCACTAATAAAATATAACAATAAGTGGACAAAATCGCCCTAGGAGAGGGGATCCCACCAAATCATGATGACAAAATATAACAATAAGCTTATGGTGGGTCCAAGGGGTAATTTTAGACACCCTTGGTCAATCCCCATAGCAAAATAATAATAAAATAGTCATCAAAGTACGAAATCGTGTCTCTATGGACAAATCGTGGGCCTTAGGAGGCCTCAGAAATCACAGAAAATGCCATAAGTAATGGATGTGGGTCCCGATGAAGTTGAAATTGCTGGAGAAGGTGCGGAAGACATCCCACTCATCATCACTGATCATCCCATGCCAAAACTTTGCCTTAGTAGCCCAAATCGAATTCTTCTGTAGCCATTTCTACCAATCCTGAAATGCCTCGGGAAGCGTGAAACTGCCCCAAACTGCCTCCTGTAGTGCCTGTGCTGTCAAGGTGAGGGCACCAGTGTGTCCGGGCAGGGGGTGATATGGTAAAAAAAAGTGGCTGGACCACCCCCTCCAAGCACAGCGCCCTAGGTTAACCAGATAAAATCCATCTCTGCTCTAACAGGGTCTCCGACAGACCAAAACTGCACTAGGATAGCCTGCTGAGGCTCAATCATCACTGTAACTTCCCGGAACTGAAAACAGACTGTCTCATTGGACTTAGAAGGTCCAAATATATCTAAGATGTGTACTCATACACCATATGGATCTCTGCATGATCATATAATACATCCAATATACCGGAATAGGTGAAATAATAATAATTTGTAAATGATCAAATAATGCTGAAAACCATGAATCATCATCATAAACCTGTGTCTGATGCATAGAACCATTATGTACATATACATGGACCGTATATCATCTATCTGTATCATCACAAGGTCCAACCATCTCATGTCCTATGGTTGACCTTGGTCAAACTAGGTTTGACCAAGTCAACATGACCAAATATAACTCATACTATCATCAGAAGCTGCTGCAAAGTGTTAAAGGTTATGCATGCTCTACAACTTATTCAAATAACAATTATAACACAAAGTAATCATTACTGGCGATCTAAATCCAAATATATAATGTCATTAGTTATTATTATAACTTAGACTAGACTTCCAGGACCATACTCACTTCATAGTTGTGATCAATTTGCTAGTGAAGGGTGAAGGCTGAAATAAACTGGCTAGGCTAAAGGATGAATTGACTGACTTAACATTGTGACACTTTGGATATGGGAAAGGGAATACACACCATAGTATATACTGAATGAGCAACAACACAGGGAATGGTGGTGTCTCACAAATGGATAAATTGTTCAAAGAGGGTTTATTCACCTTTAACAGATGCGCACAATCCATAATACAAATGAGGCCAGCAATTGTTTTGATATAGCATTTAATTTCCATTGCTTTTTGGGCCTGAAGTTTCCATAGCCTTTGATCTATGTGTTTATAAACACATTGCATAGATTTACATTTATTTTAGGCTTTTTGCTGCAGGTGTGTTTTTAAGGCACTTGTTTACCTGAGCACTTCTAGGTGTGTCACAGACAGCTTGTTTACCTAGGCATTTACATTTCACAATAGATATAAAATTTTATTTCATAGCCATGTTCATTTGGCTTTCCTTTCATTCATGTGTGTTTAGAAACACATTGCATGAATGGACTTTTCATACAAGATATAACATTTCATTTCCCATACTTTGTATTCATGGCAGCACGAAAAGTTTCAGGTTTAGCCAACACAATTTTAGTGACTAGGGGGAATTCACAAGGAAATCCAACTCACCATAGGTAATTTTTGTCACCGACTCAGAGCCGAGACACAATAAACAGGGAAGCTCATCCAATATAGAGGCTACAGTGGGGAAAAGTCCTCCATGCCACTAGTCAAGTAGTAAGTCAGGGTGATAAACTAAAAGGTAGGTAATGGATGGATGAAGACAATGAATAATGGAGCTAACACTATCAAGCCAAGGTATGGTGGAATGGTCACCTCTATTCTCCCTAAGGAGGGTGAAACCAATGAGTATGAATAGTGAACTTCTAAGTCTGAGAAGGGACAATATAAGATATATAATAAGATCAACCAGGTCCACATATCTATTTGATCGCTAGATCATGACACTGAGTGCTAAGACATGATATAAGAATAAATATAAAAGCAATATAACCACAACACTATGATATACTTGCTGAGTCATAGACTTGAATGCTCATCCTCTGAACCATCATCTGTCCTCTGAAACTACTACTATAACTTTGGGCACCACTGACTGCTCTGTACAAATGGTATAATGGCTACATCGGTCATCTCTCTGGGTGTCCTGAGACTCAGTCATGGCAATGGGGAATACAACTGCTGTCCAAATCTGATAGTGATCCAATATAGATGCTCATCTCAACATCTCAATGTAAGGGAACTGGCTGAATGGTGCACTGGAATCTGACAAAAAATGTATGGTAGCCCAGCTACTATATATGTGATAACAATTACATCTTTGTTTATGATGATTTTGTGGACAGTAGGATTCCACAACCTATATCCCTTAACACCCTCACCATATCCAACAAAGATCAATTTTCTTGACTTAGGATCTAGTTTGGAATGCTGATTTTTCGGAATAAGTGCATAGTCTACACAACCAAATACTCTAAGATTAGAATAATCACATGATTGACCTATCCATACCTCTTCTGGAATTTTGCAGTCAATTGCTGTTGATGGTGATCGATTGACCAGGTAACAAGCTATAAGCAATGCCTCTCCCCATAATTACTGCTGCAACTTTGCATTACTGAGCATACTCCTTGATCTTTCAAGAAGAGTCTTGTTCATGCGTTCAACAACACCGTTCTGCTGCGGAGTGTAAACAATGGTCTTATGCCTCTCGATCCAATTCTTCTTGCAATAATTATCAAACTCCTTAGAAGTAAATTCAGTTCCATTATCTGTTCTAAGACATTTAATGAACCTACCAGTGCTCTTTTCAACCAAAGCTCTAAACTGCTTTAATATATCAAAAACATCATCTTTTCTCTTTAATAAATAGATCTAGACTTTCCTCGAGTAATCATCTATAAAACTGACGAAATATGATGATCCCCCATAAGAAATTGTAGGAGATGGACCCCATAGATCAGAATGAATGTAGTCTAGGATACCTTTACTAGTGTGTTTTCCAGATTTAAATTTTTTTCTAGCTTGTTTACCATAAATACAATGCTCACAAAACTTCAAATCTACATATTTTAAACTAAGAAGCAACTTTTGATCAGCAAGTACCTTCATTCCTCTTTCACTGATATGACCTAACTGCTGATGCCATAAACGAGCGAAGTATGCTATTGCACCAACTGATGCTACTGTTGCGTGATCGTTTTTCGTCCTCCCTTCAAGTTTATATAGGTTCCCGACTCTCTTTGCCTTCATAACAACCAAGATACCTTTCGATATCTTCATAACTCCACCTTGAACTATAAATTGTAACCGACATCATAAAGAACTCCCATTGATATCAAGTTCTTCCTCAGTTCAGGTACATGTCTCACATATGTTAGAGTCCTAACAGCCCCATCATACATTTTTATTATGATACTCCCTATCCGAACAATTTTACATGTAACATTTTTTCCCATATAAACTACCCCTTCATCTACAGATTGGTACGTGGAATACCAATTTGTATGAAGACACATGTGATGAGATGCTCCAGAAGCAATTAACCAGTCATAATGGTATTGTGAGACAGTAGATATAGATAATACCTCATCGATCATACCTGAATCAGTCTCGGCTACGTTTGCCTCCTTTGTAGAGTCCTCCTCCTTAGAAGCTTGCTTCCGTTTCCAGCAATCTTTCTTAAGATGTCCTGCTTTATTGTAATACCAACACTTCAATTTACTCTTTTTTCCCTTCGACTTTAACCTTGATGGACCCCTTGAATGTTGTCCTCTTTCACTGGTTCTACCTCTGGCCACCATTACTTCTGATGTCGAGGTTTCAAGACTAGATTTCTTTCGAGTTTCCTCAGAAATTAAGGCTCCCACAACTTCATCGAAGGTAATAGACTCAGTAGAACTAAAACTAATAGAGGTTACAAAATGTGCCCAAGACTCAGGCAGAGAGCACAATAGTAAAATTGCCTTGTCTTCAGATTTAATAATATCTTCCATACTATCCAACTGAAAAATAAGAGTATTGAACGCATTCAAGTGATCATAAATTTTTGTACCTTCTTTCATACGCAAGGTAAATAACTGCCGTTTCAGGAGGATTTTATTTGTCAAGGATTTAGTCATGTACAGACTTTCCAACTTTGTCCAGAGCCCTGCTGTTGTAGTTTCAGACACGATGTTAAATAAAACATCGTCGACCAAGCACATACGAATAGCACTGAGAGCTCTTTCATCCATTTCCCCCCAGTCTTCATCTGAAATATCTGCGGGTTTCTTTGTCTTCCCTACTAGTGCCTTCACCACTCCTTGCTGCATGAGCATATCCTACATCTTGACCTTCCATAACTCGAAATTATTGCTCCCATTGAACTTCTCAATTTCAAATTTGACACTTTGCGTTTTCGCCATTTTCTTAAGAAAAAACAAATCAAATCTTTATAAAAATGATCAATATCTCAAATAAACACCAAGCCACCAAGCCATTTTCAAAAAATTGTGGATCAACAAATTTAATACTTTAAAATTCCAAAATAATGGAATAAAGGTTTTGGAATAAATAATTTTGTTAATAATAAACAAAAAAAATTCCACCTTAATCCATTATATATACCTTTGTTTTTATACCTATCCAAATAAAAATAAAAAAGATCCACCTCTTTTAACTTTCACTTACGGTAAGCTTAAAAAACTCCAAGCACTCACGCTTTAACCCAAAAGGGAATATAAAATAATATGAGATACCTTTTCACGGTAATAAAAAAAATTTCGCGCTCCTTGATGAACTTACTCCGCGAAAATTCTCAAGAATTTTAATTTCATAAGTGTGCTAGTAAAATTTTGCGCCCCACCAAGATTGGGACCCGCAAAAAACTTGAATTTTCGCCCAGGTAACTTTTGATCTGTGAAATAAACTGGAATTTCTCGTGCTCTCTTCAGATGATAATGACTATCAACCTTCTCGTTCTCTGCGGCCTCCTACCAAGCTCTGATACCACTTGTTGGATCAAACAACCACATAACACAATATGCATCGGAAGCAATTAAAACAAGAAATCAAATAATGACACACACATAAAATATACGCAGATATTTACGTGGTAAAACCCTCTAGAGGGAAACATCCACGGAGAAATGGTATCGGTCTTCTTATTATTCAGTAAATGAAGATTACAACAACTTCAACTCTCTCAATACTTCTCTATGAGAATACAAGAAATATATACATTTCTTACACGGTTGCTGATAACTGTATAAACTTAGTTACTTGGTTAGACAGTTAAAGAGTCATAGAGAGAGTCGGTTGTCACCCGTTTCCAACACTTCGTCTTAGAGTTTCACACGTCTGAAAATCCATAAAGAAAAGCCACGGGATCAGAGTTCTATCCTACAAAAGGATAGTTGTCCCAAATTTATAATTGTAATTCTCCATTATACTCGCATTTTGCATCATTATTGGGATCCAATGGGGCGGATTCAGAGTCATTAGAACAAAGAAGTGAACACATGTTCATATAACAAATTGAAAGATTGCATGAAGAACAGACGTGTTTACTGTGTGTATAAACACGCCTTCCTTACCTCCACAACATTCACGACTACACAATGGATTAGGCGGATCGCTGTTGGTGTGAGTTGGAGCTCCTTTTTTAATTCACAGTAGGCAATAGGCTTAGGAGTATTAAGGATTTCAATGGTATTCAAAATTATCAATTGACAAAATGCCTTGGCTCCTCCAGCCCCATTTATTATAATTAAGAAATTAATAAAGGAGTCGCTTGTTAAATATAAAATAGGCAGGTACTGCATGGATATATGATACTATCAACAAACTGTTAGATGATATTCAATGAAGCGACAAGGATAGTCCAACCAGTTGAACACTGAACTGAATGCAGCCAAAGCGAAATGTGCAGATAAAGAAAGTGAGATAAGGAATTGAAGAAGTTAGAAGCCCTTCTATCCAAGTTACAAGGCCAAATTAGCATTCACACAATAGATTGCATCAAATGATAGAATTATCAAATTGTTAGCAGAGACGAATGAGCATTCGTGCATGCTATCCTCATATCTTCATGTGAGTTGCTTGAATGTTGAACATCCGTCTGAGGGTACATGTAGTGCATGCTTTTCAAGTTCTTTTCCAATAGAGCAATCCTATTTATGTAAGCTAGTACCTACTAAGTTTCCAACCGGTGATCTAACACAAGGAGACCCATTCACCGTCTATTCTACACCCCGTGGGCTATCATCATCTATATATTTATAATAGAGTAATATTCAATAATTTAATATCTATATAAAATCTAAATTTAAAGTTAGATATTCAAGTTTTAACTCAATTCTCTTTACAAGTATAGATCCATCCTAACTTCGGATCTACCAAGCACCAAGATGGATCAAATCTTTTGATGGATAAACTTTTCCTCAAATTTTGCACTTGAGTTTGCACATCAATGGATTTGCTCCCTCTCTACACTTGGTAGATCTGGAGTTAAGATGTATCTATATTGGTTTATTATGTAAATCTCTAAAAAATTACTTACTTAATATTCTATTATTTTATTGAAGAGCCATGTATCAACTTCACTTTTACATTTTAGATTAAGGCAACATTGTAAAACAATTATTTACTTAATATTTTATTATTTTATTAAAGTATCAAGGGTCAACTCCATGTTGAACACAAAATTACCCTTCTACCTCATACTTGGTTGTAGAAAGCGCCTCTTGGCTCAATAAGTAACTATGACTTTCCATGTTTGGAGATACATACTAACTCATTGCTTTACAATATTTTAAATGATGCATTCTTCTTAGTTTTTTAGTTAAGGATTTACAAATTCATAATTTATCTTTTTTGCTCTTCTTTCTTCCTGGTTTTAATCTATCTCAGTAATTGATTTTTAATTCACTAAGTCTCAGATAGCTCTAATTGCATTGCATCATATTGATTGGTCAAAGGGAATAGGTTCCTTTCCTAGTCCAAATTCTTCGAACCATGCCTACTCTTCACCCTACCAAAGGGATCCAAATCAACAATGTAGCACTTAGAGGTCATGGAAAGGCCATTTACAAAAGTGAGAGGTTCAAATGCATATGCTTATTCTTTA
Organism: Larix kaempferi; assembly: GCA_027924585.1. Taxonomy (NCBI): domain Eukaryota; kingdom Viridiplantae; phylum Streptophyta; class Pinopsida; order Pinales; family Pinaceae; genus Larix; species Larix kaempferi. The sequence continues at coordinate 9,752,180 of BSBM01000174.1, read as the reverse complement.
CTGCCACCCATTAGGGAGTTTCCACTAAGTCCTTGAACCATTTAGGTTTGTTATTCTTCTTTTTTAATCATGAGAAACTAGTTTGAAATCAATGTAATATCCCGATTTTAACCCATTGCATTAAAATGTAAATGATTTAATATTGTTATAAAATCATGGTGAGGAGCTCAAGGCCAATGCCCCGCCATCGATTTAGTGATGCATATGGTTTACGTGCTCGCCAGGCACAATAGAATTGCAAATATCATGTAAATATGCATTTTAATGAAATACCCACAACTAGCTATGCAATGCAACAAGAGATGGCGGCATGATTTTTACAAGGAATTGGGAGGGAAATATTCAAACCCTTGGAGCCAATCAAGTCAAGCCAAGTGTCAATGAGAGAACCCACAAAACCTTCAACTACCCATGTTGACTTTTGTACCCAATCATTCATTTCTCGCAAGAGTTGGTTGAAGTAGTTAATGCCTTGGGGAATGGAGAGGTATGGTTGTCTAAATTTGGGTATGGGCAAGCCACTCTTCATGGAAATTCGTGTTTGAATCCTAAGGCAAGAAGAGAGCCACAAAATTGCTCCCCAAGCCATTATTCACCTTTGCCTTTGCTCCCTCACATAGTCTGAGCTTCCTGGGCGTTTTTCCTCTACTTTTTTCTTGTGTTTCCTTGTTTTTCTAGCTAGAAAGAGGGCGTTTTTGGTGTTGCAAAGTTGCTGGGAGGAAGGGAGCTTGATTTGGGGTTTCATTGGGGTCGTTTTGGCCATTGGAATACTCATAATCATGGGAGAAATCGGTTTTTCTCCCTGTGGTCGAATTCCCCTTTCCATAATCCGTTTTTGGTGTGCCCACGGTTTGGGGAAAACCCATGGCCATATTGTTTGTAAATCCTATTGTTAAAAATGTGTATCCATGCCCAATGAATGTGCTTAATGTGTGTAGATAGAGTATGTTGGGGTAGGGGTTATGGGTATCCATTGTTTTGGCTTGACCTTGAGTGCAAGCATCCAGAAATGAAGAGGTTTCAGATTCAGCTTGATAAACCCAGCTGTGGACTGGCTTGGCTTAGATGTGATGTATGCTTGGGTTGTGCTAAGCTTGAGAGTCTCCTTTTCCTTGTAGAAATCATGCCCAGCTCGGGGGTGGTCTTTGAGTGTTGAAAGAATACAAGATGGGCATAGACCTATGGCTGGGTGGAACGTTGCAATGACATAGCTAGTTGCTTGGGGTAACTTTACTATCAAGATAAGCATTCTTTATGTGTATTTACTTCTGCAATGTTTTAATTTGATGATTATTATTCATATGCTGAATGCATATGAAATGTGTGTGGATGATGTTTTATTCCACTGTGCATGTTTGCTTTGATTTGCATCTCCCCATAATGGGATGAGTTTATGTAAAAGCCCCAGAAGTGTAGTCATGTTCCCTTCCTTGCATTGGGTCGACGGGAGGGGATGTGACAATCAAATTGAAGAAATTATAAGAAAGGGCAAAGGATAAACTATTGAAAATTCTTCTCTTTTCTTGTGTGAAAAATATGTGTATGATAAAAGTATGATGTGACCAAACCTACATACCCCCACATTTTACATAATTTCGTCCTACAAGGAAAAGATGTGGAAGATGGAGGATGGTGTATTCACCCCTCCACACTTTTTCACTCCATATAACTCACATTTCTCAAGATTTATACGCAAACAAAAAGGGAAGGAAAGGAAAAAAATCCAATGGTAAAGGCATGGAAGGTGAGCCACTTTGGAAGATACAACCATTTCCCTGTTTCACATTGACTGCACATCAACAATGACATTGACACACATGTTGTTGAGATATTGTAACTTCAAAGAATATTATAATTGTACTTTATTATTCCGGAGATGTTTCATTCCTCCGTAAAGATCTTATTGTATATCCGGAGATGTTTATTCCTCCGTCAGAATGTGGTAAATTGGGTTATTAGACTTCCCTAGTGGAGGTCGGCCCTTTATGTGTTATGTGGGTCAAAGGGTTGTTAGACCACCCTAGAGGGGTTGGCCCAGTCATTTGTAGTGGGGTATTTAACCCATTGGTTAAATACAAGCCTACGTGTACCTATGTAAAATACATGTCAGTGTAGTGTATAAATAGAGGAGGTGTGTTCCTCATTTGACACACTCACACACTTGAGGATAGCGCACTTGTGGAGAAGAGGTCTGCTATTGTGGAAGAGGAGATCATGTCTCAGGGTTTCATCTTTGTATATTGCTGGTCATCTATATTGAGGAAGCTTTGCTGGGTTTTCTACCCCATGAGGGTTTCCCAGGATAAATCTCTGTCTCTTGTGTTTATGCTGTGCTTGTTGTTTCTTCAGTGATCCTGTATATGCTATTATTATGAAATGGAATGTAATGCTGCTATTTTCTGTCTTAGCATATTAAATCTTTACATGGTATCAGAGCTAACCTGAAGGAAGACAAGGTATGGCACTAAGGACACTTGCTTTACTTACGACAATTTGAAGGTTAGGGTTTTACATAGCAAAAACCAGTCATCGTAGCACTTTCGCTATAAATCCGTTTTGGCGAAGTTTTCAGATCTGAAATTGTTACAGGATGAATTTCAAATCTCCAGGTACCTTGTGTCCAAAGGACAACCTCTAATTCGTTGTACTTTGTGATTTATGATCTGTACAATATAGGGTTTCTGCCTCTTCCAGATCTGAGTCAAAATCAGGTGACCTTGGGAAAAAGGTCATAACTTGGGCTAGGAAGCTCCAAATGAAATTTCGTGAAAAGTGACAGGTAGTACACAGACTGTACTATCTCCAAAAACTTTTTCAGAGGCCGAAGTTGAACCAGTGACACGTGGCACGCCGTACAAGTTCGCTCTCCTGTATTATTCCATAAACAGGTCACGTTGCGACATTTGGCATAACTCTCTCTCAGAAAATCCAATTGAGGTCAGACCTGTCAGGATGGAAAGATAACAGGCCGAGCTATCTCAGAAAACGTTTTCAGAGGCCGAAGGTCAAACAATGACACGTGGCACGCCGTACAAGTTCGCTCTCCTGTATTTTCCCAAAACAGGTCACGTTGCGACATTTGGCATAACTCTCTCTCAGAACATCCAATTGAGGTCATACCTGTCAGGATGGAAAGCTAACAGGTCAGGCTATCTCAGAAAACTTTTTCAGACCCTGTGGATCAAAAATTTCGGAGTTACACCAGAAACAATCAGGTACATATTTCTGTCAAAACAGAATTATTTTTTGGTACCTTCATTCATGGCTTCCGGAATTTAGGGCTTTGAAGAAAGTTGGAATTTTTGTAATCGGAGACCACGGATGGATGCTACTCATCAAAATAGAAATTTAGAGACCAAGATCAGAATTTTTGGTTGGGCAGAAGACCGGGCTTGATTAGACCCTAGTTCGGGACTTTGATCAGAAAAGTGGAAAATTAGGGCTTCTGTAAAAATGGGAATTTTTGAAATCTGTGACCACGGCTGGAAGCTCCTCAGAAAAATAAAAGCTTAGAGCTTTGGATCAAACCTTTTGATGGGGCAAAAGAGTGGGCTTCATCAAACCCCAGTTTAGGGTCACGTCCAGTGAATCCGAAAGTTTCAAAGGCAAAATTGAGGAGTAAAACTTTGCAGTTTTCAAATTCTGAATATACCAGTTTGATCAGCTCGTCAAGGCGCATATTTCTATCCTTTCGAAAGTCTGAAATTCAAAGTTTGAATTTTTGGGTTTCTCTGACAAACCCATATCCAGCTCCAGGTCCAGTTCTTGCAAATCAAGTGGATTGGGCTAATCCTAGAAGAAGATGGATTGGTCACCTGCATAAGTGAAGAAGTTCATGTCTCAGGGGGAGATGAGGATAAGGCCTTACATAAGAAGAATACAAGCGATCTCGACAGGTATGACTCATCGAGGTATGTTTCGATATTTGTCCATGATTAAGTTCATGGTATGTTTGTCTTCAGGTTATTACAGTTAGTACAATTTTGATTTTAGATTTGTCGTATAACCTTAACAAAATTATGAATGCATATTCATTGGTTAGGGTGTTGACACTTATGATTGTACTAATGCATTATGATGTTGTGTGAGGTTGATGTTGTCTGCTAACAAGATACAGGTACATCACAAAAGACAAATCAGGTTCCATGACCATGAAAACATGAAAACAAAGACTCATCCATAATCTTTGTTCTACTTACGAGGTATGTATGACTTTGTTATATTATGCTTAACCTATGAGACATGCAGGTTCTAGCTCAGGATCTCTAAATCATTGAAGAGATTGTTTAGGTGTGTTGTACATAACCAAGTAGGTATACTAATCCAGGTATGTTTCCCATGAATCTTACCTTGTGTTAGGATCCCTTATATAAGTATACTTGGAATGATTGGTTATGCTTATTCATAAAGTTAGTAATCAAGGGATTATGCATATTATATCTTTTATCTTGATTGATGATATGCATGGGTAAAAGAAGACTTCCCTGAAATCTTGAATACTAATGTTTATTAACTTTAATCATGACTATACATTTTCAAGATTATTTAGTACTATAATGTTTTGATAGCATTTAGAATATACTAATGAGTGTATGTTTGTGCATGAGATCATGAGGATGACTCTTGAGCATGCACAGTAGTACAGAATGAATAGAAGTTCAAAAGACATACAGAAGATCAAGCGGGAGGCAACCACACAAACATAAAAGATAAGTATTTGAGTTTTTATTTGAAATAATAATGATATTGCCTGTAATAGGTTGTATGCATATTTGTATTCCTAGAATATATAATGCTGAGTATAAACATTCATAGAGCATTGAACAGTATACTACTAATGTGCATATGATTGGTAAGTTGGACAAACATTCCATTATTGCTTGTCTAGAATGAAACCTCTTTGCTGACATGCCGAGAGCTGTGCACACTCTCGATAGTATGTTCTGGTAGAGATGGAAGGCATCTAGATAGCCACTGTATGCATACAAGATATGGGAAAGTGTTGTGCCAAAGTATTGGTCAAATTAGTTGCATAACTATGTAAATTATATCTGTATGCATAATAGGTTATTATGTCAATATGATTTGATGATTATGAAGTATTACTAATCCTGTACTTAATTTTGATTTGTAGGAAAAATCATGATGAATGATGAACAAGCGATGGATGTTCAACAAAAGGATTTACAAATCAAACATACTATAGAAAGCTTATGGTTAAGAGATTCTCTTAGAAAGAGGAAGAGAATCATGATGAGATGTTTTGACCATTCTCTTAATAATGTAATCAGGTTCTGTATGGGTTCCCAGGATCGGTAGTCAATTGATGAGCTTAATGATCATCATGGGTGATGTGGATCTCAACCCTTGCTATAAGGTTGAATATGGCTTCTATACACATATGACATGGATGCAAGAAGAAACTCACCATAGAGTTCGAATGACTTTGAGGCTCATATTAGTAGACCCATCTGACGAGAGATGGCACAGATAGATATGCAGAAGATCACTCAATGCAGAGTGTGAATAATGGACAATTGACAGCTTCATGACAAAGCTTGGGCCTTACCAGAAGTAAAGCTGATCCTAACCTTTACCTAAAGGTTGTGGATGATAAACCTTTCATACCATTATTATGTGACGATGATCTCTTTCTGACAAGGAATGAGAAACAGATCATGAAAATGGCTGCAGAAATAAAAAAAATGAAAGATATCAGATTAATGCACTACTTCTTAGGTCTAGAAGTATGGCATGATCCAAAAGGAATCTTTTAAATCGAGGTAAGTATGCTGTGAAGTTTCTAAAAAGATTTGATATGTTGGAGTGTAAAGCCATGGCCACTCCCATGGACTCCAACTTGAAGTTATTAGTTAATAACTCATCGGATTTAGTGGACCTAACCCTATATAGACAAATCATTGGGCCAATGATGTATTTAACAAATACTAGGCCAGATATATGCTTTGTTGTAAATACCGTAAGTCAGTATCTAGTAGAACCTAGAAAGGTTCACTTAATAGCTACAAAGCATGTAGTGAGGTACCTCAAAAGGTACTTTAATTTTGGTCTATATAATATTGGAGGTCATGAACTCCGTTTACATGGTTACTCAAATTCTGATTGGGCAGGAAGTGTCTCAGACAGAAAGAGTACTTTAGGTGGATGTTATAGTCTTGAATCTACCATGATCTCATGGTTTAGCAAGAAACAATCTAGTGTGGCTCTCAGTACTACTGAAACAGAATATATAGCTATCTGCTCTACCAGCTGTGAAGCAGTGTGGCTTCAGAAGCTATTATATGGAGTGTTTGACTTAGAAATGGATTCCACTATGATTATGTGTGACAATCAAAGCTGCATCAAGATGATAGGAAATCTTGTATTCCATGATAAGTCAAAACACATAGAGATCCGTTACTTTTATATTCGAGATATGGTGCAGAAAGGAGCTATCAAGCTAGAGTATATAAGCACTGAGGATCAAATTGCTGATATCCTGACCAAGCCTCTGTCTCGAGTAAAGTTTGAACACTTCCGAGACAAGCTTGGTGTAGTTCAGAAGAACCCTCCTCGAAAGGGGGAGTAGCACAGTATGAGACAGACAAGCCTATCTCATCAATGATGAGGTTACCTATTTTTTCCTGCACTTACTCACCTAGAATTATTTAGATTTAGGACTCTTATATTCTTTATTTTGATGGTTAGATGTATACATGCTCTTGATGATAGATGTATACATGCTAGATACTTTTGATGATAGATGCTTTTGATGATTAGATGTATACATGCTTTTGATGATAAATGTATACATGCTTTTGATGATAGATGCTTTTGATGGTTAGATGTACACATGTTTTGATGATACATGTTATCATGATACATGTTTTGATGTTGAGGATACATGTTTTGATGATGATGATACATGTTGTGGTTATACATGTTTTGATGATACATGTTATGGTTATACATGTTTTGATGATGATGATACATGTTGTGGTTATACATGTTTTGATGTTGATGATACATGTTTTGATGATGATGATACATGTTGTGGTTATACATGTTTTGATGTTGATGATACATGTTTTGATGATACATGTTATGGTTATACATGTTTTGATGATGATGATACATGTTTTGATGTTGATGATACATGTTTTGATGATGATGATACATGTTGTGGTTATACATGTTTTGATGTTGATGATACATGTTGTGGTTATACATGTTTTAATATTGATGATACATGTTGTGATGATACATGTTATGATGATGAGGATACATGTTCTTAATGAACATGTGAGGGGATTGAATCATCCCTGGACCTTCAGTCCTAAAGAGAGCCGTAGACGTGAGGTCTCCGAGAATGAAGTCCTTAGTGGACAGTTGAGGGGATTGGATCATCCCTGGACTTTCAGTCCTAAAGAGAGCCGTAGACGTGAGGTCTTCGAGAATGAAGGGGATTGGATCATCCCTGGACCTTCAGTCCTAAAGAGAGCCGTAGACGTGAGGTCTCCGAGAATGAAGTCCTTAGTGGACAGTTGAGGGGATTGGATCATCCCTGGACTTTCAGTCCTAAAGAGAGCCGTAGACGTATGTCTCCGATAATGAAGGGATTGGGATCATTCCTGGACTTTAGTCCGAAAGAAGAGCCGTAGACGTATGTCTCCGATAATGAAGGGATTGGGATCATTCCTGGACTTTAGTCCGAAAGAAGAGCCGTAGACGTATGTCTCCGATAATGAAGGGATTGGGATCATTCCTGGACTTTAGTCCGAAAGAAGAGCTGTAGACGTATGTCTCCGATAATGAAGGGATTGGGATCATTCCTGGACTTCAGTCCGAAAGAAGAGCCGTAGACGTATGTCTCCGATAATGAAGGGATTGGGATCATTCCTGGACTTTAGTCCGAAAGAAGAGCCGTAGACGTATGTCTCCGATAATGAAGGGATTGGGATCATTCATGGACTTTAGTCCGAAAGAAGAGCCGTAGACGTATGTCTTCGATAATGAAGGGATTGGATCATTCCTGGACTTCAGTCCGAAAGAAGAGCCGTAGACGTATGTCTTCGAGAAAGAAGGGATTGAATCATTCCTGGACCTCAGTCCGAAAGAAGAGCCGTAGACGTATGTCTTCGATAATGATAGGACTGAATCGTCCCTGGACTTCGGTTCAAAAAGGTACATGATTGGTTTACATCATTCCTTGACGATGCTGATGATCGTGATGCTCGTGTGATGACGATACTGATGATCGTATGATGACAATGCTGATGATCGTATGATGACGATGTTGATCGTGATGCTGATGATCGTATGATGACGATGCTGATGATCGTATGATGACGATGCTGATGATCGTGTGATGACGATGCTGATGATCGTGTGATGACGATGCTGATGACGATGCTGATGATCGTATGATGACGATGCTGATGATCGTGTGATGACGATGCTGATGATCATGTGATGACGATGCTGATGATCGTGTGATGACGATGCTGATGATCGTATGATGACGATGTTGATCATGATGCTGATGATCGTATGATGACGATGCTGATGATCGTATGATGACGATGCTGATGATCGTGTGATGACGATGCTGATGATCGTGTGATGATGATGCTGATGATTGTGTTGATCGTGTGTTGACGATGCTGATGATTGAGTACTATCAACTCTGATGATGTTGATGTTCCAGTATTGAAGATGTTCCAGTAACTAGTTGAGTTACTGATGATGTTGAGAAAGCTTCCAATGATTTATAGATGTATCATGTATGATGTTGATGACCCCTTGCTCGTGCAGATGCTGTTATAATATCCTTCTCGTTAAGGGGGAGTGTTGAGATATTGTAACTTCAAAGAATATTATAATTGTACTTTATTATTCCGGAGATGTTTCATTCCTCCGTAAAGATCTTATTGTATATCCGGAGATGTTTATTCCTCCGTCAGAATGTGGTAAATTGGGTTATTAGACTTCCCTAGTGGAGGTCGGCCCTTTATGTGTTATGTGGGTCAAAGGGTTGTTAGACCACCCTAGAGGGGTTGGCCCAGTCAGTTGTAGTGGGGTATTTAACCCATTGGTTAAATACAAGCCTACGTGTACCTATGTAAAATACATGTCAGTGTAGTGTATAAATAGAGGAGGTGTGTTCCTCATTTGACACACTCACACACTTGAGGATAGCGCACTTGTGGAGGAGAGGTCTGCTATTGTGGAGGAGGAGATCATGTCTCAGGGTTTCATCTTTGTATATTGCTGGTCATCTATATTGAGGAAGCTTTGCTGGGTTTTCTACCCCATGAGGGTTTCCCAGGATAAATCTCTGTCTCTTGTGTTTATGCTGTGCTTGTTGTTTCTTCAGTGATCCTGTATATGCTATTATTATGAAATGGAATGTAATGCTGCTATTTTCTGTCTTAGCATATTAAATCTTTACACATGTGTAGCTACGAACAAGAAGGTGTTCACCAAAAAACAAAGGACAGTTTAAAATTGCAAAGAAAGGATTGTAACAATTTGGTAAGTAATCAAACCCAATGTTATCAGAACTGGACTGGTGATCGAACCGGTAGAGCCCAAAATGTGAACCGGACCAGAACCGGAAAAAACCGGTCGACCAAAAAACACATAAACTATTCCTATTTTGTATGAAAATATATGTATTCATGTGCATACATATGAATCCAAACCATTAATACACAAATATGCAAAGTTTCTCATATATATAACAAGTATGGGTGCAAATAACCAAAATAACACCGAGTGCAATACATCTTTCAAGTTCTGAACCAAAATACATTAATAAAGAGGCTCTAAATGCCCCTTAGAGTCCAAAAAAATAAGCAAAGTATGGATTGTCTGGTTCCGTATGGAATCGGACAAAACAGGCCGGTTCATAGTCGGTTCGGCTGGTTTTGGTCGGTTCCATACGGAACCGTCCGGTTCACAGCTGGGTCGGTCGGTTCACAACTAGTCCAAATTAGTTTCCGGTTTAGGCACCTAACCGGACCGGTGGGGCTTGTGAACCGGTCTTTACCAATTCCGGTCCGGTTCCGATAACATTGCTTTCAAACCACATGCAACTAAATCTTAAATGGGAAAGGCATGAAAGGAAGAAGTTGAAATGTTAGAGGAGTTCCTTCAAATGATCACAACAAGCCAACAATAGGGAAGCATACTAATTTGAAATGGATCATTATATAACTTGTCATCTATGTTGATACTTTCTTGGTGGAAAAATTGGAGATATTGGCATATAGGGATCATTTTATGGGCAAGTCCCACTATGGTGATTTGGGGTCCAAAAGCTTATGGATCTCGTTTGAGGCCTTAAACGACCATTTTTGAGATCAACACTTTACAAGCTTAGCTCCCAATCTCTCAATCTATTCTACACATTAATAGCTTTCCAACTTGTAAAAATTACATCAATTGAAGTTTGTGTGTGGAAGTTAATCCTTCTGCAAGTTGACCTATCATTGTGTTCACCATGATATAGAGTGGATTGTTGGACATGTGTTGTACTCTTTTTAGGTTACCAGAGAAAAGGAAGTTTTGGGAGGGAGGCGTGGGGGAAATGCCCCCCCAAAAAGAAAATTTTAGGTTTGTTTTTGTCCATTTTGTGCTTTTTCAACCCATTGTAAACTAATTTCGGTTACGAAATTATGGTGGTAATATAATCCAACTTAATGGATTAAGGATTTGCATGCTATACTATTGTATTCTAAATGGTGAAATTAATACATTGAGATATAGAGAGGAGTAACTCTCAGTTAGACTAGTTTTCTTAGCTAAGGGTTTAAACTAGAGTAAATCTCTGTGTACTGAGTGTGTATGCCATTATTATTTCTTGTGTTTTAGATTCTGTTGGTATTGATTTTCTTACCTAAGTTTATCAAAATCCGATTCCACATTAACTCACATTACTTACACATGTGGAGCTAGTCGCGCGTGGACATTCACAAATATTTGAGAGGATCCAAAACCCTAACACTAATTGGGGGTTGAGGTATGCAAAACCCTAACCCTAACTCTAGAGGGATATCAGGCAATGTAAAATATTTGGCCACTAGGTAAGGGAGGGATTCCATTCTTATTGTATTTTTATTGTTCCATAGTTGAGGAGAACATCTGAGTGTGGGATGTTGAGGCAAATAGAAGATCCTGTAGCAGCCATACTCGCGATAGACACCGTGGAAACTCCATAGTGAGTGCCCCTTTCTTTGTATTTGGACTTCATAACTTTCTTTGTATTTGCACTTCATAACTGAGAAGAAAATATTAGAGCATAGGCCTCACCTTCTAGCAGTTGTTTTCTATATTGGGGTTTCCTAGGGTACATCTTGTGTTCTAGTGTGGATGGTATGTTATTTTCTTAGTTTTGTTCATTTCAATATCAGTTCATTTCAGTATTTCATGCATTTAACAAATAAATTTGAAGATATAAATTAATACACTGCTTAAAGAGGGATTTTAGTATATGATAGGATTTGTTGTGGAAAAATATTGCAATGGAAGATCCAGGGCAGTTTATAAATAAAAAATTGACAAAACTTGAAGGAAAGTTGGTTGTTTGTAAGTAGGAAGAGTTAAGTGAGAAAGTGTAATAGGGAAGGTTTGATGCCACTATATGGCAACTCAAATATTGCTTACAAAGTTTTGCAAGTTAATTTCTTACTTTTTAGAAGTAGAGGAAAAATTATTATAATCCTTGTAACTATTATAGATCAATATATTAGACTTATTCCATGTGAACGATTCTCTAGTTGAAAAAATATGTATTGTATAGAGTTTTATGTGTGTGATCGAGATTTTGTTCTATTAATTGTTTTCATTAAGTATAGAACATTGGAAAGACAAACAAACATTGTCACAATCCATAGTGAGTTAAATTAATAAGTTTTATATCAAAGAACGTTTTTTAATTACTAATACAAAATTGCATGGTGAAAACCAAACTTGGATATTCTTTGAGTAGAGAGCCATTATTACTAAGATTGATACATAATAAAGATCCAAAAACTAAAAGATCAGAGAGGAACTATAGCACTACCACAAGGAGGAAGGAGAGAGTGGAGTCACCACTTGGTTTTAGAAAGAAAACAAGAAACCTTGGGGTGACAAGAGAGATATATAAAAGAATGGATAAATACCACTAGATTAATTATGGTTTAGATTTGATTAAGTGAATCCATGGTTATAGGTTAATTAGAGTATTTTCATTAGGTCTCAACATCAATCAATTGTTAACAACAAAATATTAAAGGAAAGTAAATAGCCTAGGATTGATTTACCATCATTCCTTTGATGAGGTAATTGACCTAAGTGTTGAAGATGAAATCAAAGAGAAAAAGGAAATAAATCACTTAGATGAGCATTATTGTAGGCATGCAATCTTCTTGGTATGAAGATGAGAGTTGTAATAATCCTCTAAGAGAGTTTCCACTTACTAAATGAACTTATACATGCAAATCAATCTCACTGCAAATATACTTGTACCATATCTCCAATATAATGCAATATGTAACACTATATCTACAATACAAAATAATGTAATAATGAAGTGTTGAATGGTGAGATAAGGTGCCTTCAAAAGGGTTGATATCTCCATTTCCATAGTTGTGCTAGAACCTCCTTTCAGGTGGAGTTGTTTAATTGTTGAAGGTATGAGAGGACAAAGAAACAAACCTTCACAGTTGGAATCAACCTAATAACAAGATATCCATGTAGAGGAATTGGAGAAGACAACCAAAGAATTGACTCATATCATGGAAGAATAGTTTGGAAGCTAGATAAATATTTGACATGAATTCAATTTTGTACAAAAAATATAGGGTTTCAAATATATAGAAGATTAGAAAAGTTCAAGAGATGGATTACAAAGAGGAACAAGGAGGCATAAATAATCAAGCGAATGACTTGAAGCCATCAATGAATGCTAAAATAACTCCTATAGAGAATGATGTGCACCAAAATACACGATTGTCCTACATTCTATGAGTCTAAGAGGTCATCCCACGTGAAATTTCCCAAATACATGCTATCTATTATGGGTGCTACTATACACGGTTGTGATACTATCTAGAAAGTCATAGTTAACTTAGTTCCTTGAGACAAAGAAAGTCTAAGGAATTTTTAACTCATTCGACCCACTAAATAGAAAACCAAAATGGTTTTTTGCTACTAGGGAATAGTAATGAATCATCCCAAGTAACTATGGACACAATCACGAGTTTGTGCCCCCAATTAGACCCATAGATTAAGGAGATACAAAAAAATGAGTGCTTTGAAGGGTCTAAGAGAACCAAACTAGTGGCCAATAGTGAAAAAGGTGATGAGAAACCCTAATTAATCACTAGACATCACTAAGAAGATACACATCTAAGATAAGATAAGGGGGATCCAAGGAAGGTGATCCAACAGATAAATATGGTAGAGAAGTATCGATATCATTGTTTGGAAGGTCACATACAATAATTCTACTGAAGTAGGTCACACTCCTATACTCTAGGTAGCTAAGTGTATGTGAACACTAACGTGAGAAATCCATACATTACATATTCACTACCTTTCCAAATTTGTTATCCATAATATGGGAATAGTAATGAGTTGAAATAAAGGAGTGGAAATCACCAAAGGGGTAGAACACTAAGAGAAAATGAAGGCGCCAACAATGGTGAAGCAATGATGCGTGGAGGGATCCTACTAGTGTTCGTAGCATAAGTTAATTTTCCTAACTTTGAAGGGGTATTCATCCATTGACCAAGTCACCAACCCAACATGTGCATGTGATCATTCCTTGAGAATTAGTTTGAGAGATAAAATCTATGACACATGTACACAAGAAGCTTTATGACAACAAGCATATGTAAGGCAAGGGAAAAAAATGATCTAGAAGAATTGAAATGCATTAAAAGAACATACTTTCAAGAGGGAATACAAATAAGTCAAACTACTATGAAATCAAAGTGTCATATAAACTATACAATTAGAGGCATGCAAATATAACTACCATGTTTAAGAGAAACAACAATTAGAATATGAAACAATACACAAGTAATCCTAATTACTACACAAGGAAGATATAAACTGGACTATAAAATTACAATATACAAGTAATCCTAATTACTACACAAGGAAGATATAAACTGGACTATAAAATTAAATTTGTGAAAGTCTAATTATAATTAAAGGAACAAAATAGTTATATTATGAATGTGGTGTCAAAAAGGAAACATGAGAGTGAGAGTAAGAGGAAAATAGATGTAGTCACCTAAGATAGTGACAAAAGCGAATAAAAGGCATGATAGATGTAACTGTCAGAACTATAGATCTAGCTAAACTAGCTTACCTATCTTAGCAATCAATAACATATCAAAGTAAATAAGAACAGAAAGAGAACAAGGAAAAGAATACACTAGATATACGTGGTTCACCCAATTGGGCTACGTCCAGGAGAAGGTTGTCTTCTATTATCTCCAGAAATCTCCTTCAATCTTACAAGAGAGCAACTACAAATAACCCCAATACAATATCGTAGCGCTTGAGATCACAATACCATGTGTTGGTACTATCTATGAGCGTATACCACTATATCACTTGAACATATGTGATGTGACTCCCTTGACCCTATTATATACCAAGAGATGTGGAGGAATTACTCTCACATATTGCATGTGTGATAATATAATTCTCCATAATAACAGCTCTTTATATAATGATGAATATCAAGAGTATACTTTACCATAATGAATATGGGATATAATGTATTACTCTTTTACATAAGATTGTGGGTAACTTCCGACATAATACAAAGACATTATTACCTTCCAAGGAATATAATTAATATATTCCAACACTCCCCCTTAATAATGGCTAGGAGAAAATCCCTCACTAACTAATATTAAGGAAGGAAGGAGTCATTACTGCTCCCCCTTGATGACAAGTTCCCTCATCCCAAGTAAAGACCGAATATGCACATACTTCGTTGCTGTTAAGGATTTGGTGAATATATCGGTTTCCTGTTGCTTGGTAGGAAAATACTCAAGAGAAAGAATACGATATGCGACGAGACCTCGAATGTAATGAGCATCAAGGTCGAGATGCTTTGTCTTGGAGTGATATACCAGATTATAAGCAAGCTGAATTGCACCATGATTATCACATTTCAACATAGTGGACGATTTGAGAACATGCTGTAACCAAACTGCTTCTTTAGTTGCTTCTTTGGATGCTTTATACTCTGCTTCACATGACAATAAAGAAAGATTCTTCACCTTCTTGTTGGACCAAGAAATCAGACCTGAACCAAGTTGAAATATATAACCAGCAGTTGACCGTCGATCAGAACTGTCACCTACGTAGTCAGAATCTGTATATCCAGAAAGTGAAACTGTAGCACCGCTCGAATAAAAAACACCATAGTACAATGTCCCCTATAAATATCTTAGAATTCTCTCGGCTTCCTACCAATGAATTTCATGAGGTTGCTGCATGAACCGAGAAACCATACTGACGGAAAAAGGGAGATATGGTCTGCTATGAGTTAAATATATCAAACTGCCCATGAACTGATGATAAAGAGTAGCATCAACAAGAGGAATAGTACACTCAACAGTTAACTTTACACTAGACTAGAATGGCGTAGGAGCATGTTTACAATCACTCATGTGGAAACGAGCCAATAAATCTATAGCATACTTCGGCTGAGAGAGAAGAATACCATCTGCTATATGCCAAATTTGAAGACCCAAGAAATAGTGCACTATACGGAGATCAGTCATTTCAAACTGTTTTTGAAGATCAATTTTCATACTTTGAATTAAAACAAGTTGGCTTCCAGTGATAATAAGATCATCCACATATAACACAATAATGAGGACATGATCACCAAATTTTTTAACATACAGATTTGGATCAGATATATAACGCTTAAAACCATTATTCAAGAAATATGTATCAATTTTTTCATACCAAGCCCTGGGTGCTTGTTTGAGACCATATAAAGACTTGTGTAATTTGCATACAAAACTTGATGATTCAGCATTAATAAAACTAGGAGGTTGTTGCATATAAATGTCTTCATTAAGATTACCATTTAAAAAAGCACTTTTAACATCCATTTGGTGTATTTCCCATTTATAAGATGCAGCAAGAGATAAGATGGTTCTTATTGTATTTATTTTAGCAACAGGAGCAAAAGTTTCATTATAATCAATACCTTCAAGTTGATTAAAACCTTTTGCAACTAATCTAGCTTTATATTTTTCAATCTGTCCTTTTGCAGTAAACTTAGTTTTATAAATCCATTTACAACCAGCTAAATTATTTCCCGAAGGAAGAGGAACAAGAGACCAAGTCTTGTTCTTCATAAGAGAATCATACTCAGCAGACATAGTTTGTTCCCAATGAGGCTTACCCTTAGCTTGAGCATAAGAAGTAGGATCATCTATGGCCAAAACTTTGGTCATAAGAGAAAAGTTAGATCTAGTTCTACGAGTATCGTAAGGGTTACCGATCTCACTACTTGCAAATTCAAGATTTTTTTGGGCTTAAACAGGAAAGTTAGAAGGAACAGAAGTTACTTCGGGAGCTTCGAGACTTTCAAGTGGAACACTTGAAGAAGAGGGTGAACTAAGATCAACAACATGCACACTACTGGAAGGAGTAACAGATATAGGAGTAACAGGAGACAATGGAATATTCAGGGTAACATGAGGTTCTACAGACTCAAGTGGTGGAGAGACTTCAGTAAATTGAACATCTCTTCGGATTATGACACTCTGATTAGAAGGATCAAATAACCTGTAAGCCTTGGAATCCTTAGCATAACAATGAATATACGCTTGTGAGACTTAGGTTCTAACTTTTTATGTTTTTCATCAGGAATATGAGCCCAACATTCACAACCAAACACCTTAAAGTTACTAATATATAGTTTTCTACCATTCCATTTTTCCTCAGGGGTAACATGTTTAGGAACTTTTGTAGGAACTCTATTTAAAATAAAGTTATCACAATTTATGGCCTCGACCCAAAATTTCTTATGTAATCCTTTAAAATAAAGCATACATCTAGCCATTTCAACTAAAGTTATGTTTTTCCTTTCAACAACACCATTTTGTTGAGGTGTGTAAGGAACACTCTGTTGATGTTGAATTCCATGTTTAGATAAAAATACTTCAAATTTTTTCTTAACAAATTCCCCCCCATTATCAGTTCTTAAAGTCTTAATTCTTTTACCAAATTCATTCTCAACCAAGGATTTAAAAACTTGGAATTTAGAAAAAGTATCACTTTTATTTTTCAAAAAATAAACCCATGACTTTCTACTAAAGTCATCAATAAAAGTGAGAAAATCGACTGCATGAGATATAGAAGGAACTTCAAGAGGATCACAAATGTCACTATGAATTAATTGCAAAGGTTCTTTAACATGCCAAGCTTTACGTTTATCAAACATATCTCTATGATGTTTACCAAGTACACAACCTTCACAAACACTGTTAGTAGACGAAATATTAGGCAAGCCAAGTACCATTTTAGTTAACATTTGCATTTTACCATAATTCAAATGACCCAATCTTTCATGCCATAATTTACTTAGTTCATCAGCATGAACAACATAGGAATAAAAAGGTTGTCTTTTAGTTGAGTTAAAACCAACAAATTTATATAAACTAGCAGTATGATCAACATGACCAAAAGAAACTACTTTAAAATTTTGATTGATATCTTTAATAACATATTTATCAGGCCAAGCTTCAAATTTATATCCTTTTTGACATGAACGATAAATAGAAAGTAAGTTGATGGGCATGTGTTCAACATGAAAAAGATCTTCCAATTGACCATTAGCAACATTAACAGTACCATAACCAATTAAGGAAAGTTGTTTACCATCACCTATAGATACTTTCTGAGATGTGTTTTTATTATTGTCATAAGATGTAAATAAATAAGCATTACCAGTCATATGTTTAGAAGCACCAGAATCCATTATCCATTCCACATTAGAAGAAGAACTACTAGACGAAACAACAAATGCACATAAATCTACTTGTGATTCATCAGAACCGTTCCTTTTAGCCTTAGCCATTAAACGTTTCACTTTAAAACAATTCTTCTTAGGATGGTTACTTTTACCACAATGCTTACAAGGATCATGCACTTTCTTGTTCTTACTATTTTCATGATGTGCATTAGAAGCATGACCACATTTATTAGTATGATTTGAAGTGTGTGAACTAGAACCTTTAGCATTATTAAAACTTTTCTTAGGATTATTATTATGTGCCATAAGGGCTCTATTAGGTGACACTTATCCTGAAATAATTAACCTTTATTGCTCATTAATCAATCCTTTACAAAAATCATCAAAAGTAGGTTTCGTGGTATTTGAAGACAATTCAAGAGACCTATTCTGAGTTTGGATGAACATATCAAAACAAGATGACAATTTTTGTTCTACAAGAATTATAAGAGCAGTGCCTGTTTTCTTGTAATCTTTACCACAATTATTTAATTTTTCATTTAAAGTTTTCACTTCAGCAAGATATAATTTTACTCTTTCAAAGTTAGTAGGATCTAGCTCAAAATTATTCTTTTCAAGGTAATAAGCAGAAATATCATTAGATTTATCAAATAAAGAAGCAAGAATTTTCCATACCTCAACTGAGCTGTATTCTGCCTCAATACTTACCTAAAGACTATCTGCAACCGTTTGACCAATGAGCCCTCTTGCTTGATCACATTTATCTTCCCATATAGCCACATATTTAGCATCAATAGGTTTTTGATGTTCACCATTAACAATCCTCCATAGATTCTTACTCCTGAGAACATCAATCATTTTTCTTTTCCATGCAAGATACTTAGGACCAACAAGTTCAGGAGCAAAAACTACTTCTGAAGTAATAATGATAAAAATATTGACAAGAAACTCAAATGCTAGAAATGACGAGAAAAAAAGTGAATAACAGAAAATTGATACATTTTACCATACTGATCTCAATCTGCAGAAACACAATAAAGGAAAAAGAAACTTTTACTTGCAGCACTTAAAAATAGTGCCAAGAAAAGTCACTCGCAGGTCTGCCAACAGGAAACTCGCGGGTAAAGCTGATACTCGCGGGTTCTGCATGGCAAAGGTCGCGGTTACTCGCGGGTTTACAATAGAGTCAATCACGGGTGCACGGGTCTATAGAGGTGAATGTCCTGGTTCTGATCGAATCTTTGTGGGTTCTGTACAGTAAAGTCGCGGTTATGTCGAAGCACTCGCGGGTCTCTGCACAGGAGGGTAGCGAGTATCCCGAAGTAAGCACGAGTTAAAAGTTAGAGCAGATGTGAGTATGTTGTAGCACATGCGGGTCTGCACACTAGAAGCCACGAGTTTGCAGTATACTCGTGGGTTCACAGTAGGGAAAGTCGCGGTTACCCGCGGTGTCTGTGAAGAGAAAGTCGCGAATGTCTAGTTTGAGGCCAAAAAAAGTGTCGATTATGCCGAAGACGGAAACCTGCAAAAAATCTACCAAACTTGGACGAAAATTGTTGATCTGAAAACTGGAAGATAGATCTCCTTGAGGAGAATCCAAAAATCATGTATATCTACAGAAAAAACATCAAGAAACCCTTGAAAAATTTCTGCAAAAACTACACAACAAGGTTAGGGTTAGAAGTAAAAAACTGCAGAAACATGTCCAGCTTTGAAGAGAAGCCTAATGGATACCGGATAGAAAGAAAATCTACAAAATAAACAAATCTCAAATTATAATAGTTATTGATTGAAAGCTATAGAAGGTGCTAGATCATAGCAACCGGCTCTGATACCATGTCAGAACTATGGATCTAGCTAAACTAGCTTACCTATCTTAGCAATCAATAACATATCAAAGTAAATAAGAACAGAAAGAGAACAAGGAAAATAATACACCAGATATACGTGGTTCACCCAATTGGGCTACGCCCATGAGAAGATTGTCTTCTATTATCTCCAGAAATCTCCTTCGATCTTATAAGAGAGCAACTACAAATAATCTCAATACAATATAACATAGCTTGGGATCACAATACCATGTGTTGATACTATCTATGAGCATATACCACTATATCACTTGAACATATGTGATGTGACTCTATTATATACCAAGAGATGTGGAGGAATTACTCTCACATATTGCATGTGCAATAATATAGTTCTCCATAATAACATCATTTTATAAAATGATGGATATCAAGAGTATACTTTACCATAATGAATATGGGATATAATGTATTACTCTTTTACATAAGACTGTGGGTAACTTCCGACATTATACAAAGACATTATTACCTTCCAAGGAATATAATTAATATATTCCAACAATGACCATTAGAATCAATTTGAGGTCTAAAATGTGCCTCATAAGAAAATGAGCCGTTAATGAGTAGGAATTCAAGAATCAATCATAATTTTAAGAAATTGGGTCAACGATTATCATTGAGTTGGACATATAGAAGTTAATAATGCCTATCTGTCAATTTTTTTATTTGGCAATGGATAACGCCATATAAGACTCACTTTAGTTGAGATATCAAAAAGATATGATAAATATTATTGAAATACTAAATATATATGATATTTTATATTATTACTACCTCCAACTATTATAAAAGTAAATATCACTTTAATTAAAATCATAATAAAATTACATTGAAATACGAAAAACAGTTATATCATTAATTATTTAAATAAAAAATTAACAATAACCAATTATTCATATATATAAGACAACTAGCAACTTATATTATATAATATTATAACTAATACCTAAGAAAATAAATACTAATATATTATATTATATTATATACTATAATTATAACTAGTACTATGTATTCATCAATTCTCGCTAGCTCATTCGGTTAAGGAGTGGGTCTCATTGGAATGGTGACCTGGGTTCAATTCCCCTTGGGGGTGAGCTACTTGGGAGGAGACATCTAAAAATCCAACCAGTTAAGGGTTGGTGTGCCTCAAGCCGTGTGCAATGCTCGGGTGATTTTGAAAGCTTAGATATCCATGGGTCATGGTTTCTTAGACCAAAGGGCACTCTCGCAAGTCAGGGAGATTCTAGCAAATAAAAAAATCTAATGCTATGTATTATATACTACCTAACTAACCTAATAATGCGTGACTAACCTATACTACATTATATACTACACTATACACACTCTTCAATAGTTTTTAACATGTGGAAAAAATCGACATCGGCAAAAAATCAGCGAGGATCCAGAAAACATCTTCTCAACAACATCGGCGAAAAAATTGGAAATTGGTAATCTACGACAATCATTGAAAAACACAAAATATATTCATTTTTTTTCAGAATTTTAAACATATAAAGCAACAACATCAGATAAATACATTGGCACATAAATATGGAGAAATCATTGATATATATCATGTAGTGGATGCCAAATAAAAAATGATACATCAAAGTCGATATTGAACGTCTGAATCCTAATAGTGATAACTGTCCAATAGTACTCGAAACTTAAAAGTGGACAACCAATGGTCCAATACAAAATGACATCACAAAAATTCACAAAACTAGAAGCTAACTATCTGTCTTTGATATCAATTCCCTCTTCACCTTTTACGGGAAAAGATCATGGGTTGTTTTTCATGCTTGCCCCTAGCAGTAGAAGGTCTTGGCCCTGCACTAGATGTCGAACGGTGAGTAGTTGGTTCCGATGTGGGACTGGATACATCGACCAATGTAGAAGGCGATGTTGATGAAGGCACATCACCCTCCATGAAGTCCTCAGGTTCAAACCTCTCCTCCTGCTCCTCCTGCTCCTCCTGCCCTTGCTGCTGCTCATCCTCCTCCTTTAACCATGTAGGTGCTTCCTCCATGATAGGAAACTCAGTTTCCACCCTCCACTTGGACAATACATCAATATTTCCCAAGGAAATGGCATCTACATCAGGTGCTCTATCCACCTGGTTCATCCATAGTCAAAGATTGTAATGGACATACACCAAGTCATTTAGGTGTGGGAAATCCAACCTTTAAAAGGTTGATAAAAAAAATTAATGAGTCTTGACTCTTGAGGCCCAAGGGAAACAATATGATAGACGATCTTAAATTACAATGAATTTAATTGCTTTGTTCAAGTTCTTACCCAGTGCATTTCTTTGAGTCTATTTTATCAAATACACTCCAATTACGCTCACATCCAAAAGAGCTACAGGTTTGGCAGAGGACTCGCATGGAAATGTTTTCTAAATTTGGTGCCCTTGCACCATATGTTCTCCACCAAACACCTACAACAAACAAGAAAGAAAGATAATTGGATTACATAATTCAAATTTCAACTTTCAAATAAAATTATAAAACATAATTAAAATTTAAAAATTTGAAGTTCTAAATAGATTCTAGTTTATAATCACTTACATGGAAACAAAACAGTCCTTCCACGAATAACATCAACATAGCCAAATAGTCCACTTTCCTCTCGATACATCTCCATATCACGAGTAATACTCGTGCGAGTATCAACATGAGGTACTATCCTATTAAGACATTCAATAAGCCCTTCTAACACCTCGCCATCAAAATCAAATCCTACACTTGTAGGAAAAGGAGGGGTTGAAGAAAAGTGTAGCTACATGAATGGGTCGATGGAGCATCCCGTTCCATCGAGTATCAATCAAATCCCATAGCATCATGTGTCTATTGTATCTAGGGGTACCCTTCCCCACATGATAAAACCAAATTTGGCCCTATCCATGGCCTAATACAAATAGCCCATAACGACTTATCATTATCAACTAATCTCATAACCTTTACCAAAGGTTCACTAATTAAGCACACTTCCTCCACTCCTACCCAAAAGGAGTTGGTGTACACCAATCTAGCGATGGCTCTCCCATACTCTCTCTTGCTATATGTGCAATCACGCCACTCATCACAAACAAACATTTGCTTCAACTCAAACTAAAATCGAAGCAAAGAATGAAGAAAAATGAAGTTGGTGGCAAACCATGTGATTCCAATATGTAATTAACTCCTTGTTTCTCGTGCATCACCTCACGAGGCTAAGAACCCAAGCATGGTTATATATGAATTTGGTGATACTCCTAGCCCAATCAACGACCTCCTTGATGAAGGGAATTTTCCCCACATCCTCTAGCATCAAATCAATATAATTTGTAGCGCATGGAGTCCAAAGTAGTGAGGGGTGCCTCTCCATAAGAAATCTACTAACAACCACATAATTAGCTGCATGATTTGTTATGGTCTACACCACATTGTTCAAACTGATCTCTTGTAGGACCCCATCCATCAACTCACATAACAATGCTACTTATTTTACCCGTGTTGATGCATCAACGGATTTGATAAACATGGTACCTTTAAGGCAATGTACCAAGAAATTGAGAAGGGTCCTACCCTTCGCATTTGTCCAACCATCGGACATCAATGTGCATCCAGAGGTCTCCCGTGACTGTTTGAATTGCTCCAATCTAGTGTTGATGTCCTTCTTCTCTGCTTGAATAATTGGCCCCTGAATCTCCTCATATGTAGGGTACTTGTACCCTGGGCCAACAATAACAATGGCATTACACATCGGCTGAAAAACATGATTGTTTCTTGTGATGCTAAGAGGCAAGTCACTCCAGAAAAGCATCCTCCCCATAAACCTATCTGCTTCTTCCTTCTCCTTTTTTTTAACCATCAACTTGATGGAAGGTTGAGCACCACTTTTGGTCCGTGGAACAAAGAAACATGATGCGACCCTCGTAGTAGGTGAATCCATGGCTGTGGAGCCCCTACCAGTGCCACTAACCTCAGTGGGATGATCATATGTCCCTGAAGTCCTAGCCACTCCACCAGCTACAAGTTCAGCTCACTAGTACATGTGCACATTTTTCCCACGGAAAATTGTTGCTATTGCAACACTTATGCGTTGCTATAGCGACGAACACAACCCAATATTTTGTGGCAACATTTTCATCATTGTAGCAACACTTCGAACGTTTCGTCGCTATGGCGACAGGAAATATATGAAACATGGCATGTTTGGACTATGTTTAAAAAAACTAATCCGCGTCGCTATAGCGACTTAAAGCCGTCGCTATAGCAACTTTCCTGACTATCAATACTCCGTCGCTATCGCGACGATGTTTGGGTCCAGTCATCGCTTTACTGACAAATGACCGTCGCTACAGAGACGCTCCGTGCACAACATAGCGACGGATTTTCTATACAGGTGACAGAATGATCGTCACTTGTATAGCGAATCCGTTGACATGTGCTTGAGGGAACATCGCTATAGCGATGCGCCGTGCACAACATAGTGACGGATTTGCTATACAAGCGACAAAATGATCGTCGCCATGTGGTTGACGGGCGTCGCTGTAGCGACGCCCATCAAGCACATGGCGACGATCATTCCGTCGCTTGTATAGAAAATCTGTGCACAACATAGTGACGGATTATGCCCGCAAGTTCTGTCGCTATAGCGACAATGTCTGAGTTTAAAAAAAAAAATTAAATGGTCGGAGGGCGTTTGAATAAGGGTATAATTCTTAACGTAGTATAATTCAACTTCTATACATTAAAAATTACACAAAAGTTTTACAATAACAAGTTCATCTTACTTAAGCAATTTCAACTTTTGTCAATTTCTAAAACATTGAAAGGAACTATTGCATGCTGAACAGAAACAAATTTGCACACGTGATATCTAAACTGCATAATTATGTCAACATCATCAACCTTTTTGGAGATCTCTATGTCTAGGCTTGACATAGGTATTAGACTTATAATGTATGGAATTACAGATGGGTAAGATGAAAGGGTGAACTAGAGACAATGGTCCTGTTATCACATAAACTGTAGTTACCCTTATGGATGTATCTACTCATGGATGGGAATAGGCAAGGGCAACTCAAAAGGTGCAACCATGATCACCTTGACCTCCAATATATGGTTGTCACGCCAGTCGAGGCAACCTTCACTTTATGTTATCTAGCCCAAACAACAAAGGGGGAGACCTGATCTACTCCCGACAGGAGAGATCAAAACCAAGACACCAAATCAAGTTAATTCTAAGTGAAGTAAGGTGTATGGTTTATCCTAGACCTTAGGATGAAGTCACAAGACAAGTGAGGGGTTCAATGAGTATAGCTTTGGTTCATTATTGATGTGAAAGTGACTTATGATTTGTGAAATAGGATCCAGGATTTATGTACTAGTTCAATGTGACAAAATCCACTGCCTTGGGAACCATGTCCAATGCACGGTAGTTTAAGGGTTGGATTGGGGCTAACTAGTACAAGTGACAAGCTTGATCATGAAACATGATGACATCAAAGGGTTTAGTTCACCACACAAGGGTTAAACCACAAGTTAATCCAACAATCTAGGAAAGTCGAATTGACTTGGAGAGAGACCAATGCCTTGGGATTTGGGATAATGGAGTCAAAGTGTAGTTAACTTGTGGTTAAGGACTCCTATTGCATGAGACAAGTGGGCCATTAAAGTCTTGATGGATGAATAGGTCTAGATCTAGAGATTTGATGTTTGACCTAAGTGGACCACAATCCCTTAAAACAAGGAATGCTATCCCCAAGGCAAGATTTGACAAGGTGACCTACTAGACCTAGGTTTTGAATTATGCCCGTTCCAAATCCACAAAGATCTCATGTACCCATGTCCTAGAAGTGGACCAACTCACTTCTCCAAGGTGGTGCGACTTTACCCGAGGAGGCTAAAAAGTGGGATAAATGACTCAAGACAAGTCCAATGACATCCAAACTTTAGATCCAAGTGGTTTAAGCAAGTGAGAGTGTGGATCTATAATTTCA
Source organism: Larix kaempferi (assembly GCA_027924585.1). Taxonomy (NCBI): domain Eukaryota; kingdom Viridiplantae; phylum Streptophyta; class Pinopsida; order Pinales; family Pinaceae; genus Larix; species Larix kaempferi. The sequence goes on along the minus strand of BSBM01000174.1, from coordinate 9,726,316 downwards.
TGGCAATCCAATGGCTAGATCTTACTAGATATGAGTTTAAAGATACCAAGTGGTCCAAAATGGGGATTAAATCCCTTAAAATGTGGAATAGGGCCCACAAGGTAGAAATCAGAAAAGTGACAATCTGGGGATAGGTTATTGGATGTGTAGATCATGAAACAAGCGGGATCTCAACTACCCATCAACTGGATCTAGGGTAACTCACCTTCCCCAAGGAGTGCGACCTCACTTGGAGAGGCTAAGTTGGCCTGGGAAGGGGGTCAAATGGAGGCCAATCCTCACCAAACTATAGATCCGGGATGCCGTGGATACTATAGAGGTGGGTTTTCAATATTATACCCAACAACCCACTAGATCTTAGTAGATCTAAGAAAATGTAACAATGAGGGTTTGAAATAATAAGGGTTTTATCAATTTATGAGCTATGTCAATGGATTGGATCAAGATAACATAGACAAACCTGTGGATCTTACCTGGGTAATCTTGTAGATGACTTGATGATGATGATCTATGCAAACCCGATCAATTTGAGAAGCTTTGAGGTAGTTTTCTATGCAATCGATGTAGTCCAAGAAGCCAATGCGCCCTCTCTCCTACACAACAAACGTCAACAATATCAGATTTGATGTAATCAAGAGATAAGACTAATGCCACAAGAGAAGTAACAGAAAGATAGCATAGATCACAATGATACTAATGATAACCCCCTGATACAAGCAAATGCCAAGAAAGTCGATTTGAAGAAGCCTTGCAAAATCGCCCTTATTGAAGTCACCCTCCTGTAGACAAGACAATGATTTCCAAAATAGATAGATCTTACCACAAATTCCAAATGCTAAGTTGCAATAGACTTTCCAATCACCATCTAAGAACACCAGATGCAAAGGAGACCACAAGAATTTCCACAAGAAATTTTTTCTATACCAATAATCCAAGAGCCAAAGACCCCTTACAATGAGAAGCTCTCTCCTTTAAATAGGAAGGAGAGGCATCAAAATCCTAACCACTTTTTGAATGAGTGGCTAAGATTAAAAGATACAAATGTCTAATCAATGGTTGAGATGAGCTCAACAATAAAATACATGGATCACTCATAAAATATAACATAAGTGGACAAAATCACCCTAGAAGAGGGGGATCCCACCATATCATGATGACAAAATATAATAAGAAGCTTATGGTGGGTCCAAGGGGTAATTTTAGCCACCCTTGGTCAATCCCCATAGCACAATAATAATAAAATAGTCATCAATATACCAAATCGTGCCTCTATGGTCAAATCGTAGGCCTCAAAAGACCTCATAAATCATCAGAAAGTGCCATAAGTGATGGGTGCGGGTCCCGATGAAGCTGAAACTGCTGGAGGAGGTGTGGAAGACATCAATCCATCATCACTGATCATCCCATGCCAAAACATTGCCTCATTAGCCCAAATCGAATTCCTCAATAGCCATTTCTACCAATCCTGAAATGCCTCGGGAAGCGTGAAACTGCCCCAAACTGCCTCCTGGAGTGCCTGCGCTGTCAATGTGAGGGCACCAGTGTGTCTGGGAGGGGGGTAATATGGTAAAAACAAGTGGCTGGACCACCCCCTCCAAGCACAGTGCCCTAGCTCAACCGAATAAAAATCACATCTATTCTGACAGTGTCTCTAACAGACTAAAACTGCACTGGGATAGCCTACTGAGTCTCAATCATCACTGTAAGTGCCCGGAACTGAAAACAAACTATCTCATTGGACTCAGAAGGTCCAAATCCATCCAAGATGTGTACTCATACACCATATAAGTCTCTACATGATCAAAATATATATCCAATATACTGGAACAAGTCAAATAATAATAATCCGTAAATGATCAAATACTGCTGTAAACCATGAATCATCATCATAACCCTGTAGCTACTGCATAGAATCATCATGTACATGTACATAGACCATATATCATCAATCCATATCATCACAAGGTCCAACCATCTCGTGTCCTATGGCTGACCTTGGTCAAACTAGGTTTGATCAAGTCAACATGACCAAATATAACTCAGACCATCATCGGAAGCTGCTGCAAAGTGTCAAAGGTTAATGCATGTAATGCCCCATATTTTGACTAGGCGTGTTTATGAGTTAGACACCTTTCACTTTATTTGCTAATTATCTGTTCGACTCAGCTAGACAGAGTGAACTATATTTTCGGCATGTTAGACATGATGATATGTTGCTACTATGTTTAGGATGTTACTATGCCCATGCTGATACTACGGTTATGATGTTATGAGGTTACCATCCTCATGATGTTATTAGGTTTATGTGGTTACTATGTTGTAGTTATCATGAGATTCTTTTATTTCATAATGACGGTGTATGTTTAATAATCGTCCTGGATGAAATGTGATATATATGATGTGGTATTTATGCTGTGATCGATTTAATGATTTTATGTGATGAAATAAATAATGTTGACAATATGGATCAGACGATGATAGAATGGAAATATTGTTATAAATGTATGGCTTCAAAGTACTAATCCGCAGGACATCGGGGCTATGCAATAGCGGGATACTTGATATGAAGTATGGTATAGTACCTATTTTGCAGAGAGCCTTGTTTACCAAAGTTGATGATACGATGACACAAACCAATAATCTCGAGAGCAACAAAGTATGAGTTGATAAGGGCGTAGACCCAGTATGTTGAGAGGGATGGATGTATTTCCCACCCTATGTTTCTATGATACCCGGGGTTGTGGGAGGGCCGTGCTGAGACACGCTCCCCAAGTTGTTGTGATGACGATGGTCGAATGCCTGCTAGGAGAGGCTAGGTCCGCTAGTTAGCCGATGCTAGCGCTCTCAGGTTCTATGTGGTTGGGTCAGTATAGATGGCACCCACTTTTGTACTAGCAGAGGAAGGATAGGGAGGATGCGGACGTAGGTTAGGATGGGAGGATATTTAGTTAGTACTGTTGAGGGTTGGGTATTCGTTGATCTTGAGTTAGTGGTAGTAGGTAGCTTCCCTTGTACTTGATTGATTGAACAAATGTAATCATAAAGATAATAAAATGAAATATTAAAGGTTAACTGATATAATGACCGATGATGTTTTAGTAATGTTATGATAAATATATACTTGTTCTGTTTGCATGAAGTATTATTAGTATTAGTTAGTTGTTAAGCATAGGAAATATGATGTATGTTTATAGTACTTGTTAAACCTGTGCATACGCTGGCCACACATGCACATTTTGTACATGTGCGATAGTATCTGTTTACGACATACTTATCAGTATTTAACAATGTTATAAGTTGTCATAGATAACTCAGTTAAGGTTTGGGTAAACAACATGAGTAATAGATGATAGATTTGTTTATGTATAAAATAAGTTAATTAATCTTATATGTAAACATTGTAATGAACAATTAAAATAATTTCCGCCAATCGTAATTCTCGTCAAGTGAAGGTATCGGAAATATGAAGTATAGCAGATAAACATTAATGCTGGAAGCATGTATTATCTAATTGTTAATATTGATTAATTAAACCCATAAGAGTACTTCGTTTATCAATGAAAGTATGTTAGATTAGTGCTAAGGTACTTAAATCACCATTAATGTTTATTATTATTATTATTATTATTATTATTATTATTATGATTATTTAATATTATTATTATGATTATTTAACTAATGTTAATAATGATAATGTGTCCTTTCTGGAATGAAAGAAATCATAAGTGGGTAAGTGAACATGTTTGAATTATTAAATTAATTAATTTATTGTTATGAAACGAGAAAGGAGTATTATTAAATTATTAAATGAGGAAGGTTAAGATAAAACTCAATTAAATTTATATTCATAAATTACTGTCATGTCACAAAACTGATCTGAGATTGGATTGTTATATATATATTTATAATTAAAACAAACTACCACTTCAAATTTGAAAGGGTCAACATGATAGTATTTAATTATTATTTATTCAACATATTCAATGGAGGATAAGACTAATATTGAATCCACCGCCTTCGTGAATGTCTTAAATTGAATATTTCAAGAATCATTAAATAATGTACATTCAACCCATCAAATCCAACCTAACTAGTCTTAATACCATTGAACTGCTCGAGAAAAGAAGTACTATAAAATAATATTTATTTATGAATTGGATTGTAAAACAAGCAATCAATTTAATGTTTCGGGGGGGCTCGAGGGTTCTTATGGAGGGCGATGGAGTAAACAGGAAGGCAAGTGGAGGAGGAAAATGGATCTATAAAGCAATGGTTTCACGGAGATGAGAGGGGGGGGGTGGTTTTTGGGAGAAGTACACTTAGTATTTTGATGAAAAGGAGGAATGCCGAGGAGGGGGATAACTCGAAGCTTTGAGGAGGTGGGAAACTCAAAAGAATGAGGTGGGGTTAACTCAAGGAAAAATTACTATTGAGCTATGGAAAGGTACTAAGGAAAGCTGCTGTTGGGATTATTGGTTTGTGGGCTCGGGGGCTAGGAAACCCGTCGGTTTCCTAGGGCCAGCACGATAAGAGCTGGTTGGCAGGGTGGTTCATCCATTTTTGGTATAAAGGCTTGGAACGGAAAGTTTGCGGGAGCAAAAATCTTGGACGGGAAAGGCTACAGGAGCAAGGGAACAATCTACAACCTACATCGGTCCTGGTATTCTACTGGTAGTTAGAAAAATGATTTAAATTTCAATATACTGAGTATTATGCAAGAAATTACAATTATATGTATGTTGTTAAAATTACTATATGTAGGTGCACTGTATGCTACCAGACATTTTCTAATCACTAAAATTATGCAGAAAATTAGCATAATGAAAGCATAATGATACTTATTTATTATTGAAATAAATAAGAAAGAAAAACAACTCCGTAGGAGCTGGTTACAAAACTAAATTTCAAAATCTGGAACTTCGGTGCCCTTCTGGATAGAGGGGCATTGCATTTGGTATCAGAGCCATGGTTCGAACTCTTGAACCTAAAAAGCCTATTCATGCTTCATCTAGTCCTCGTTAAGGAGAAAATCCACTTGATAAGTTACCTACTTGACTTCCAGCCATAGCGAGCTTTACCTACTCAACTTCCAGCCATAGCGAGCTTTACCTACTCAACTTCCAGCCATGGTGAGCATCCAAGGTACCTGCACAACCACAATAGTATTAACATTTAGAAAATCAATAAATAAAGAAAACAAACTGAAATTTCATATTTAGTACAAGAAAACAAACATAAAATTCATGCTTAACCCATTCAAACATGTTCACTTACCCACTTATGATTTCTTTCATTCCAATAAGGACACATTATCATTATTAACATTAGTTAAATAATAATAATAATAATAATAATAAATATTAATGGTGATTTAAGTACCTTAGCACTAATCTAACATACTTAATTAATAATAAGTACCTTAGCACTAATCTAACATACTTTCATTGATAAACGAAGTACTCTTAAGGGTTTAATTAATCAATATTAACAATTAGATAATACACGCTTCCAGCATTAATGTTTATCTGCTATACTTCATATTTCCGATACCTTCACTTGACGAGAATTATGATTGGCGGCAATTATTTTAATTGTTCATTACAATGTTTACATATAAGATTAATTAACTTATTTTATACATAAACAAATCTATCATCTATTACTCATGTCGTTTACCCAAACCTTAACCGAGTTATCTATGACGACTTATAACATTGTTAAATACTGATAAGTATGTCGTAAACAGATACTATCGCACATGTACAAAATGTGCATGCATGGCCAGCGTATGCACAGGTCTGACAAGTACTATAAACATACATCATATTTCCTATGCTTAACAACTAACTAATACTAATAATACTTCATGCAAACAGAACAAGTATATATTTATCATAACATTACTAAAACATCATCGGTCATTATATCAGTTAACCTTTAATATTTCATTTCATTATCTTTATGATTACATTTGTTCAATCAATCAAGTGCAAGGGAAGCTACCTACTACCACTAACTCAAGATCAACGAATACCCAACCCTCAACAGTACTAACTAAATATCCTCCCATCCTAACCTGCGTCCGCATCCTCCCTATCCTTCCTCTTCTAGTACAAAAGTGGGTGCCAGCTATGCTGACCCAACCACATAGAACCTGAGAGCGCTAGCATCGGCTAACTAGCGGACCTAGCCTCTCCTAGCAGGCATCCGACCATCGTCATCACAACAACTTGGGGAGCGTGTCTCAGCACAGCCCTCCCACGACCCCGGGTATCATAGAAACATAGGGTGGGAAATACATCCATCCCTCTCAACATACTGGGTCTACGCCCTTATCAACTCATACTTTGTTGCTCTCGAGCTTATTGGTTTGTGTCATCGTATCATCAACTTTGGTAAACAAGGCTCTCTGCAAAATAGGTACTATACCATACTTCATATCAAGTATCTCGCTATTGCATAGCCCCGATGTCCTGCGGATTAGTACTTTGAAGCCATACATTTATAACAATATTTCCATTCTATCATCGTCTGATCCATATTGTCAACATTATTTATTTCATCACATAAAATCATTAAATCGATCACAGCATAAATACCACATCATATATATCACATTTCATCCAGGACGATTATTAAACATACACCGTCATTATGAAATAAAAGAATCTCATGATAACTACAACATAGTAACCACATAAACCTAATAACATCATGAGGATGGTAACCTCATAACATCATAACCGTAGTATCAGCATGGGCATAGTAACATCCTAAACATAGTAGCAACATATCATCATGTCTAACATGCCGAAAATATAGTTCACTCTGTCTAGCTGAGTCGAACAGATAATTAGCAAATAAAGTGAAAGGTGTCTAACTCATAAACACGACTAGTCAAAATATGGGGCGTTACATACACCCACCCTTTAGGAAACTTCATCCCGAAGTTATGGTCATAATAATGCAGGAAAAATCTTGATGCCTAACCTTTTCATTCTTGCAAGTAGTAGGTGTTGGCCATACTTGTCCTACTTAGATTTGACTTGACCAACTATGCCGTTATTATCTTATGTTTCTATATCTTTAATACCCTAATATGTATTCTAATAATTAAAGAGACATTTAGATTAATCCTTCTTGTAGAATCTCAATTTAGAATTATTAAAGGTTATAATCAGGTGCTACCCACCTTAGCATCATACTATGAACCTATAACCATGTCCTTAAGTTACCTCATCCAGATCAGTTTATTCGTCACACAACCAAGTCCTCATCATAAGCGTATCTTGATCTAACTTAGCATAGAATAATTGATGTTTAAAATGGAGAGCTGAGAGTTCATAATCTTTAATTATTCAACAAGCAACTACAAGGATCTTTAAGGTTTGCATACCTCTCCTAGGAGATGAAGATCCCTGTTATTTCATCATAAGGTCAAACATTATTATTACCTTAGTGTTAATAAGCAATCTGCATCCTTGATAACCATAAGTATTGTAACAAATATTAAATTAGGAGAACTATCATTTATTAGAATGTTTTTAGTAACTATATCTTATCAAAATGCTTAAGTTCACTGATAGTATCTGTTAGGGGTTTAAACAATGTAACTTTATTCATTGAGGTGCACATCAATTCCTATTTTGCCTCCATTATTACCCCATTTACTTGTATTATTATTTCACTTAACCTTGTTGAGGGTTTGGCGCACGTTCATTCACGGTAACTTCATTAGTCCCTCAATAATTTACCTACTTTTATATTTTATTGCTTGTTCATTTTGTAATTATTAAATCCTAGTTGTTTCTCAATAATATTTCCCCCCATCATGACAATTTAACCTAAGCAAGACTAGCGGCATATAACCCCTACCCTTTTCTCGCACATACCTAGTTCCTTCAATCTCTTTCCACTTACTATATTGAAACATGATTAATTGCACATTACACATAGAAAATTTACGGTGTTGATTTTAATACATAGATATCTCCCATATTTTAATACTAATTAAATTTCCAATAGAGGAATCCGTTCACACATACCTTAAATATTGACCTACCACCTCTATCTAGGTGCCTCATACAACTATACATTATCACTAGACATGAGATACACATATAATCTTACTCCCTTACTTGCCAGTTTTGTAAAGATACCCATTCTCATCAATAAATAATTTCATCATTTCTCATAATTGGAAATGCACTATTTCTCCTAAAACATAGTCTTATTACAAATTCCAAAGTACTTGATTTATAATGGTTGTTAGATTATTGGTCAAGTGTTATTGACTTTCAATTATCTCCCATATTTATTACTTTCCTACCATGTCCTTACTCCATTTACTACCTTATTAGATTTACTTAATACATCTCTTGTTTCTATCGATCCTCCCCTTTTATATATATATATAACCTGTAGATCCTGTACATAATGGGAAGCAACCCAATTATCCTAGTCACTAATAGTGGTAACCATCATCCCTTAATATTTAAACAAAAATGTATATTTATTCAACAATTCAACGCATTATTAAACATAAGTGGACTCCACCATCATATTTAATTAATAGAACTAGAACACTTCTTCATTCATTACAATCTTTAAGGTATATCACCTTGCCATTTCACTTATCCTTCAAAACTTAGGTTCGAGATTTATAGCATAGCCCCCTCATATGACATCCTGTCAACACTTACTAGAATGAAACATGAGCCATAAGAAGTCACTACATTGATACAAAATATGTCCCTCCATATTAATCCAGATCAGGTCAAAACTTACTTCCTTCGAACGTTAGCTATAGAAAGATCAACATCACACCTCTAGTAGGTCAAGACTCACCTATTCACATAGCTAAATACACAAGGTATCTCAAGTGCTAAATTAAGATACTCTCACCAACCTAACTCTTAATGAACAATACATCGAACTAATGTTCCGTAGTGTACTTTCACTTCCTAAATATTACTTTCATTGTTTTCACCATCATACTTATTACTTATATTTCTATCATCTTTGTGATTAATTTACTATGTTCAAATTTATTCATTATTCCTTATAAATTGTTTCACTACAGTCCCCTTCTTATATTACCTATTTATTATTTAGTTCATTTAATGTTTTACTTCTTGCCCTCTTTATATATATATAATCTTTTACTCCTAGCATTTTGGCAACCACATCTTTTTTTTTTTTATATATATATAATTACACATACGTATTTTTTTGTTTTTGTCCTGACTTCATATATATATATATATATATATATATTTATTTTCTAAAATTTAAATATATATATATTAAATTTAAATATTTAGATTTCTCCCTCTAAATATAAATTATAATTTAAATTTTATATATGAAAATTTAAATATAACTTCACCAAGCCACTTCAACATATATATATATATATATATATATATATATATATATATATTCCAAAATTTAAATATATATATATTAAATTTAAATATTTAAATTTCTCCCTTTAAATATAAATTATAATTTAAATTTTATATATGAAAATTTTAAATATATATTAAATTTAAACATTCAAATTTCACCAAAATTTTGAAATTTTAGTAACCAATTTTAGCCTAACCCTAGCCTAATCCCTAGCTAGCAAGTGGCTCTCTCCACAGGGCACGCAACCCTTCTCTCCCACGCGTCCCTGACTTGCCCCGGGATCCCCATCCCTTCACCTCCAGGGCAACCTATGGTTCAAGGGCACCCACGTGAGGGTCTCCTGCATGCTTGCCACACGCTGGTGTGCATGCTACCACATGGACTCCGGTGAGGAGCCCTAGCTGAAGGCGATCTTCCTTATATAAGGTCTCCACCTCCCTCGCGTGCGTGAACTCTCATTTCTTCTCCTTTCTGGCTCGGCAACTCTGTGCCTCCTCTTTCATTTTTTATTTATTTTTATTTAGGCTCTGCAACTATGAAACCACAGAGAGTGCTACCTGTGAGGGCTGTGTAATAGGGAGGAAAGAGATCTCATGAGACCAGAGTGTCTGGTTTTTTTTTTTTTTTGGACGCTAGGTCAAGGATGAGACATCAAGAAGGGAATATTCGGTATTCATGGAAGAGTCGGCGAGCTTGGTCAGCTCTGAAGGTAAATGAAAGAAATCATTTTTTTTTTCTATTTACAGTCCCAATATCTGATTTTTTCTTTATCATTTTTTTGGTTTGATCTCTTTTCGAGTTTCCTGTGCGCCAGTATGGTGTGAAACCGTGCAGATCCACTACCCGATTGAGTTTTTTGGTCGAATAATAGTCTCCTGCTGTGAAAGGTTAGTCAAAATCCTACATCCTCGTCGTCTCCTGTTTGCGAGGATTCTTGAGGCCGTAGTTTTGATGCAAAAAATGAGCTCCTCTGTAATTTCTTTAGCCAGTTTAAAGCTTCTAGAATCAGCATTTCTGAGCAAACATATTTTTGCGAGCGATCGAGGATTCACTGATTTCAGGTCCGAGGGTTGGGATTTAGCTAGACTTGAGATAAAGAAAAACGTCTTTTGCCTACTTATCCGTTCAAAACCGTGGTTGTTTTGAAGGTACTTTCTGGCAAGAAATGATTTTTCTAGTTTATTTCGATGAATAGATGCATTGCAGTGCTGGTTTTCTTGTTCTTTCGGGCCTGTTTGGTATCTTTTTGCATGCTTTGGATTTATTTTGAAAATAATCCCTATTTACGGGTTAGATTAAATATTTCGTTTTCCTCCATGCATCTGTAAGTCTGATAATGCTTGTAGTTGTATGCTTCCTTTTCGAATGCTGCATGCTGCAACCTCGGGCAGGTCCAATAAACAAAAGAAGAATCAGCCCTATGCGTATTCTAAATGGAACTTCTCTGTTGTTTCAGTGTTGCAACCTGATTATTTCTAGAATCTGGTTTGTGTCAATATGGCAGCTACATTATTATTTAGTTTTCATTATTTTTCCCTTCTTTTTTGTTTACATAGATCTGTTTCAACGTTCTCACATGATATAGGGTTCTTGTATGGTGCTATATTTATTATTTATCAATTCCTTGACTGTTTGTTCTTCCATTTGCTAGGTGTCGTGTTTTCATCACTCGATGTTTTCAATATTGAAATTGAAGTTTAATACCTAAAAAAAAATGTTGGGAGGGAAACTTTAGTAACATATCCATGCGAAGAGTATCAGGGATTTATGCTCTGATATGGATTGGCTCCCAATACCACACGAGAATGCTTGGGTTGTGTTGGCTTTTCGCTCACAACAACTCCCCTGATACTGAGCAGGAGAGAGGAATAATCTAGGTGCTATGCTCAGAACAGCAACACCTGAATTATCATAAAACGAAAAGATATATATAGGAAACGATGAAAACCCTAGCGGGAGTGTCAAAGATAGCACCAGTTAATTTAATTGCAGGGGGAGCTTATTGGGATGTTAGGATTCAAGACTGTATGATTGAATTTGAAGCCTCTCATTGAGAATTTATTTTGCTCAATTCAGAGAGATTTAGAGATAGTTTCCTAAGATTGATTTAATTATCAAGAAAGTTTTTTTTTTTTTTTTTAAATAATAAAAAAAATAAAAATAAAATTTATGGGCAATAATGCGACCAAGACTAAGCACAGCAGACGCTAACCCGGAGGCGGCTGGGGTGCTTTTGGCTGAGATTATACATGAAAAGATATCACAGTCTGCAGAAAAGCAGCATCGTTTCCCATAGTTTTCATCCATTTTGGCCCATGTACACTTTTGAGAAGATAAGATGAAGATGATGACCCCTATGCCCAGTATCCTGCAAAGGTAATGGCGTATACTGGCACCATTCCCGCAGTGAATTGGAGGTATAGGGATTTTTGCATGTTCTTTATATATGAACGTTCTGTAGCCTGGGAAAAACAATGTTAGTTGATTGCATAAAAAAAATGAGGGCAAACATTTTAGACATTCATGATATTTTGGTAGAAGTTGAAATCAAGTTGGGAAACTACAGAATTCAAATTTATATGGGGCGTTTTTGGCAGCCCTGCTAGCCATCTGGGCCGGGCTTGGTTGGCTGCGACTTCAAGGTTTAGGGGTTGGTGTTGAAGCCACCGTCAATAGAAATGATGAGATTTAGAAGACTCATAAAAATCCATCTAAAGGTTTAAGAAGAAGAATAGAAAAAGGTGAAACCCAATCAATATAGATAGAGCCTGAGAATATAGATGAGCTACTGGTGTATATATAAGACAAATTCTAGATGCCAATATGTGTGCAAACTAGAAATTATATTGAACTTGTGCCAGTAGTTGAAAGACTAAAATATATTGACTCTCTGTGCGGCCATAAATCCAATGACTCTAAGATGTATGCTTCTCTCTTTAGCACCAATTATTGTCATAAATAATGTTAAAATATTACGTCTATAAGCATATATGCACGTTGATAGGCATATATATTTCGACATTGGCTGGAGGTTCTATAATTTTTACTTATTCGATCATTCAGCATTTCATAATTTTATCTTTCGGTTAAATGGAAAAATTTAAAGAAGATGCAACCCTTACGAAGGATGTGTTAAACCCTTTTAGTCTTGTTTATTAATTAGTAATTGGTAATGGATTAGATGGAATCGGTGTTCCTCATATCCATTAATTATCCTTGAATTCCTCTTGAATTCCTCTGAGGATTGAGAGTGAAGTATTCTCTCTCGCCGCCCCCCCCCCCCCGGTTTGTCATAAATCATTGCTATGAAATTACTGTTGAGTGTATAGCTATTTACAGAGAGTATGTCTGTGCTATAAAAGCATGCTGGCCATGATTAACTTAAACCCTAGTCTCTCATTTAACTACACAATCCACAATTACAAAGTTACAGTGGAACAAGAAGACATAAATAGGACACAACATTTTATCGCTCGGTTGGGAATGAGAAGTTGTAATTCTTCTTCTCTTAAATTACATTTTTTTTTTTACATGCTCATAATACTATGATTTATCAATGAAAGTATGTTAGATTAGTGCTAAGGTACTTATTATTAATTAAGTATGTTAGATTAGTGCTAAGGTACTTAAATCACCATTAATATTTATTATTATTATTATTATTTAATATTATTATTATTATTATTTAACTAATGTTAATAATGATAATGTGTCCTTATTGGAATGAAAGAAATCATAAGTGGGTAAGTGAACATGTTTGAATTATTAAATTAATTAATTTATTGTTATGAAACGAGAAATGAGTATTATTAAATTATTAAATGGGGAAGGTTAAGATAAAACTCAATTAAATTTATATTCATAAATTACTGTCATGTCACAAAACCGATCTGAGATTGGATTGTTATATATATATTTATAATTAAAACAAATTACCACTTCAAATTTGAAAGGGTCAACATGATAGTATTTAATTATTATTTATTCAACATATTCAATGGAGGATAAGACTAATATTGAATCCACTGCCTTCGTGAATGTCTTAAATTGAATATTTAAAGAATCATTAAATAATGTACATTCAACCCATCAAATCCAACCTAACTAGTCTTAATACCATTGAACTGCTCGAGAAAAGAAGTACTATAAAATAATATTTATTTATGAATTGGATTGTAAAACAAGCAATCAATTTAATGTTTTGGGGGCTCGAGGGTTCTTATGGAGGGCGGTGGAGTAAACAGGAAGGCAAGTGGAGGAGGAAAATGGATCTATAAAGCAATGGTTTCACGGAGATGAGAGGGGGGGGTTGGTTTTTGGGAGAAGTACACTTAGTATTTTGATGAAAAGGAGGAATGTCGAGGAGGAGGATAACTCGAAGCTTTGAGGAGGTGGGAAACTCAAAAGAATGAGGTGGGGTTAACTCAAGGAAAAATTACTATTGAGCTATGGAAAGGTACTAAGGAAAGCTGCTGTCGGGATTATTGGTTTGTGGGCTTGGGGGCTAGGAAACCCGTCGGTTTCCTAGGGCCAGCATGATAAGAGCTGGTTGGCAGGGTGGTTCATCCATTTTTGGTATAAAGGCTTGGAACGGAAAGTCTGTGGGAGCAAAAAGCTTGGACGGGAAAGGCTACAGGATCAAGGGAACAATCTACAACCTACATCGGTCCAGGTATTCTACTGGTAGTTAGAAAAATGATTTAATTTTCAATATACTGAGTATTATGCAAGAAATTACAATTATATGTATATTGTTAAAATTACTATATGTAGGTGCACTGTATGCTACTAGACATTTTCTAATCACTAAAATTATGCAGAAAATTAGCATAATGAAAGCATAATGATACTTATTTATTATTGAAATAAATAAGAAAGAAAAACAACTCCATAGGAGCTGGTTACAAAACTAAATTTCAAAATATGGAACTTCGGTGCCCTTCCGGATAGAGGGGCATTGCAATGCATGCTCTACAACTTATTCAAATAACAATTATAAAACAAAGTAATCATTACTGGCGATCTAAATCCAAATATATAATGTCATTAACTATTATTATTACTCAGACTAGACTTTCAAGACCATACTCACTTCATAGTTGTGATCAATTTGCTAGTGAAGGGTGAAGGCTAAAATAACTGGCTAGGCTAAGGGATGACTTGACCGACTTAACTTTGTGACACTTTGGCAATGGGAAAGGGAACACACACCATAGTATATACTGAATGAGCAACAACACAGAGAATGGCAGTGTCTCACAAATGGATGAGTTGTTCAAATATGGTTTATTCACCTTTAACAGATGCGCACAATCCATAATACAAATAAGGCCAGCAATTGTTTTGATATAGCATTTAAGTTCCATTGCTTTTTGGGCCTGAAGTTTCCATAGCCTTGATCTATGTGTGTTTAAAAACACATTGCATAGATTTACATTTATTTTAAGCTTTCTGCTGCAGGTGTGTTTTTAAGGCACTTGTTTACCTGAGCACTTCTAGGTGTGTCACAGACAGCTTGTTTACTTAAGTATTTATATTTCCAAAAGATATAACATTTTATTTTCATGGCCATTTTCATTTGGCATGCCTTTCATTCATGTGTGTTTAGAAACACATTGCATGAATGGGATTTTCATACAAGATATAGCATTTTATTTTTCTAGATTTTGTATTCATGGCAGCACTAAAAGTTTCAGGTTTAGCCAACACAAATTTAGTGACTAGGGGGAATTCACAAGGAACTCCAACTCACCATAGGTAAGTTTTGTCACCAACTCAGAGCCGAGACACAATAAACAGGGAAGCTCATCCAATACAGAGGCTACAGTGGGGAAAAGTCCTCCATGCCACTAGTCAAGTAGTAAGTCAGGGTGATAAACTAAAAGGTAGGTAATGGATGGATGAAGACAATGAATAATGGCACCAACACTAGCAAGCCAAGGTATGGTGGAATGATCACCTCTATTCTCCCTAAGGAGGGTAAAACCAATGAGTATGAATAGTGAACTTCTAAGTCTGAGTAGGGATAATATAATATATATAATAAGATCAACCAGTTCCACATATCTATATGATCGCCAGATCATGACACTAAGTGCTAAGACATGCTATAAGAATAAGTATAAAAGCAATATAACCATAACACAATGATATACCTGCTGAGTCACATACCTGAATGCTCATCAACCTGTACCATCATCTGTCCTCTGAAACTGCTACTGCAACTCTAGGCACTACTGACTGCTCTGTACAAATGGTATAATGGCTACATCGGTCATCTCTCTGAGTGTCCTGAGACTCAGTCATGGCATGGGGAATACAACTGCTGTCCAAATATGATAGTGATCCAATATAGATGCTCATCTCAACATCTCAAATGTAAGGGAACTGGCTGAATAGTGTACTGGCATTAGAAAAATAATGTATGGTAGCCCGACTACTATATATGTGATAACAGGTCCTTTCTATGTATGAGTGATGCCTTTTCCAGTAAAGTTTCACCCTTATATATATTGTTTTAATTATCAGTGAGTGGGAATTTACTATTTATTAAATACACCATCCTAAAGTTTGTCCAAACTCTACTTACTCTAATATTGAAATATACTTTTCTTTTAACATGCATGTCTCCATGATGATACTATAGTTTATCATTTTACTTTTGCTTGATCTACATTTTAATATTGACTCAGTGTAATACCCCCAATTCGACCCTTAGGATATATGAGCCTTTAATGTAAATCAGTGTACATGTGATGTATGTTTTCCTAGCGTGGAGCTCAAGGCCAAGGCCCCGCTAGTGAAAGCCGAATTTTATTTAAAGGGCAAGTATTTGATATTTGATACCATGTGCTCTTAAGCCATGGAAATTGTAATAGGATGTAAATAAACATCAGGCAATATAAAAATCCAAGACTGGCTATGGGGGCAACGAATGAGAAGGGGCCACGTGTATCCACTAGGGAGTGGTGAGGGGGCTATGGGAGTAAACCATAGGTTGCCATATGTCTTTATGAGAACCCATTTGACCT
The DNA here is from genome assembly GCA_027924585.1 of Larix kaempferi. NCBI lineage: Eukaryota > Viridiplantae > Streptophyta > Pinopsida > Pinales > Pinaceae > Larix > Larix kaempferi. The sequence continues at coordinate 9,709,874 of BSBM01000174.1, read as the reverse complement.
TTCTAGATGACATTTATTCCTGTTGTAAGAGAGTGGTTGAAGAATTAAGTCAATGACTTTGATGGAGTATGGGCAGCCCTGAAATTCGTAAGGGAAGGTATGGGCTCTTTTGACTTGTCCCACAAGCCACTCTACATCTTGGGGGTTGCTCCATCCTTATCCCCATTCCATTGTGGAAGTATGGCACATCTTTGCCCAACGAAAAACGAGCTCCCAGCAATGAGAAAACCAGAAATCGCGACTTGAAGGAAACCCACGTTTTGGGAAGCCAAAAACGTCCCGTTTTGGTATTGGACAGAGAAATCCAATGGGGGATCCATTGGTAGGAACCTTGGGGCGAATTTGGGAGTAATAGCTACCCCAAAAGCCATGGGAAAACCCAGTTTTTGCAGCTCAGAAAACGAGTGACGGATTTGAGTTATTTGCTGAACGAAGCTGTGAGAAATCCGATTGCGGATGTGTGAATAGAGGATGGGATTGCTGAGTCTAGTTTGAAGGGTATGTGGCTCTGGGTTGGAGCTCAGTGGACTAGCATCCTCCTCCATCTCCTATTGCATGCTTGAGAAACCCAACCGTGTGTTGGCTTAGCATGGCTGTTTGAGTGAAACCCTGACTGTGAGGGAGCCATCTAGTTCCTCCTTAGTGGATACACAGCCCAGCTCGGGGGTGATCTCTCAGCTGAAAGAATACAGGCTGGACAGAGATCTATGGTTGGGTGGAACGTTGCTCTCACGTAGCCAGTTGTTTGGGCCATTATAATTCGAGATAAGTATTCTTGATGTTAATTCTATGCCCTGCAAGCATTTTAAATAATGATTGTTGTTTATATGTTGAATGCATGATAAAACTGTGTGCATATGTATTGTTAATTCCGCTGTGTTTATATTGAATTGAATCTGCATAGAGAAGTTTTAAAATGTTAGTTATTTATGTGCAAAAATATTGGGGCTAAGTTTATCAAAAGCCCGGTAGGTTGTTAATGTTTCCTTCCCTGTTGTTCTATGGAGAAGGGGACGTTACAGAGTGGTATCAGAGCTCTGGGTTCAACCCTACGGCTGTTGGGCCCTTCACAGAAATACAAGTCATTGTGTGTGTGCATTTTATATTTGGAACTGAAATGCATATTGTGTGTTCATGCATTTTGTATTTGAAACAAAAATGCATTAGAGAAACCTTAAGATCACATCACTGTTGGGGATTTTTGCAAATTGCTTGCATTTGATTGCATTGAATGCATTCTATGAAATAGAGATGGAACATGGGCAACCTATGCCATCTTATGCTGTTTTGATTGTTGTTTTATGCTTAAAGAAGTGCAATTTTCGTTTCTTGGAATACTGTGTTGTTGCAAAAATAATGATCTCTGTTTGTTAAAATTTCCTAAGTGTTTTTGAAAATCCGTTTAAGTCTGTTTCGGAAAGAATTCCCGAATGACTTCCGCAGTTGCGGAAGCATTCGGCGAATTGCTCCGAAACTGCGGAAGGATTCCGCGAACGGTTCCGCAACTGCGGAAGAGTTCGGGAAAGTCTTCCGAAACTGCGGAAGGATTCCGCGAACGGTTCCGCAACTGCGGAAGAGTTCGGGAAAGTCTTCCGAAACTGCGGAAGGATTCCGCGAACGGTTCCGAAATTGCGGAAGGGTTCGAGAAAGTTTTCCGAAACGGCGGAAGGATTCCGCGAAGGGCTCCGAAATCGCGGGAGGATTCGGGAAAGTCTTCCGAAACGGCGGAAGCCTTCGCCGAATGGCTCCGCAATTGCGGGAGCATTCGCCGAATGGCTCCGCGACGGAAGCCTTCGCCGAATGGCTCCGCAGTTGCGGGAGCATTCGCCGAATGGCTCCGCGACGGAAGCCTTCGCCGAATGGCTCCGCAGTTGCGGGAGCATTCGCCGAATGGCTCCGCAGTTGCGGGAGAATTCAGCGAATCGCTCCGCCATTGCGGAAGCGTTCGCCGAACTGCTCCGCAATTGCGGAAGCGTTCGACGAACTGCTCCGCATTGCGGAAGCGTTTGGAGAACCGGCCCGAAAAGTGGCTAAAACTTGATTTTTTGATAGCAGGAGCATCCGGACTCAGAATGCGATGATTCCTGTGGGGCTCGGAGGCCATTGACGAGGGCCATGAAAAGACCAGTGAAGACCCATAGCCCATTACACTCCGATTTGACAGAAAATGGATAATAGTGACTTTTGAAGGACAGAGTCCCGAGGCTTGACAGAAGGCCGGTTTAAGCTGAAATTGATACGAGGCAGTCATGAAGCAGGCACAATGTTAAGTTCCGAATCTTGGAACCCAACTCCAAAGGATGTGGAGTCGGGGTGAGCAAGAAGGCCAAAAAGCACTGTTCCGGGCCACTTTTTCGGGATTTTGAAAAGCTTGTGGGCAGTAAAAGTGACCCTAGATGTGGGAATCAAAAATTTTACTGAACTAGACATTTCATATTCTCATTAAGACGGACAGCTTCCGTTAGACGAAGATTTTCCAGAAATGCACCGTTTGGGAGATAGCCGTTTTTGGCCCAAAATTTGGAATTTTGGGAAAATGTGAAAAGTGAGAAGTAGTGAAATCCAGAAATTCATAGAAGATGAATGGCGCATCGAAATTGAAATCCATGAATTGCTGAGTATTCCTTGTTATATGGACTAACTTCGCCCGATAGATAAGTTTTTGTGATTCCTCATAGATTTTCTTCCACAGGTGGCTGAAGTTGGCATTCGGGACCAAAATGCAACTGTGTAAAATGTGCAGAACTGGAGTGAAAGTTGTCATTTTTGAAGGGATGCAGTTTCCGCACCTGATGTCGGAATGGAGCATGAAGACAGGCATTGGAAAGCTTGTCCAGCAGGGAACAATGATGCATGACCAGAGTTTGAATGAGGTCTACAGATATCATAGTTATTTAGTGCAGAAGAGTGCCAGCGGCTGTTTTGACAAACAAATTTTGTTGTCAATGTGGGCAATTTCTACAATTGCATGATATGGAAGAGAAATTCCATGATACGAGGAGGGATCGAAAAGGGAAGAATTCTTTAAACCTCAGTTTTTTATCATACTTATAATTATGAAATTGTCATATGGCATAAAAATGTTAAAAATGTAAGGGATTACATAGATGTATATGCACTAAATGGCACCTTAACAAACATTGCATAGTGCATATGGAAATGCTTGTGCATAAATGAGATATTTCATATTGGTAGAATAATGAAGTCTGGATATGCAATAAATCACTAATGGAGAATATTGTGGCTGATAATCATTATTGATGTTGGTATTGGTTGTAGAACTAAAGATAACAAAGAGCATGGCTAAATGTGCTGAGGATGTTGTTGCATGAAGCCAACAAATCTATGATCATAAAGTTGGCAAAAGGACTGAGCAGCTTTGGTAAGAGGCCAACTGATCAGGTAACATCAGGCGATGTTAATGGTAGCCATGCAGGTAATGATTATTGGTGCCAAATTGCATGAATGTTGAAAGAGGATTTGGTAAGATCCCTTCAACTATGTTTGAGCTATGTTGAGATAGTTTGCATGTGATATTGAATACTGATTGGGACTGTTAACCTACCAAGCTTGGTGAGGTGTGGGTAAGTGAAGGAAATGATCCTTACACCCTATGACTACTTAGAAATCTCAATGCATTCATATGAATTTATATCATGTCATGTGTATGTTGGTTATGTGCTTAATAACCAAACCAAGTAAAGACTGGTGGTCCTGATTATGATAGTGCAAGTTATATGAGATAGTCATGTCTGGATCATAATATGCTTGAATGCATAGTACTCATGAAACAATGCAAGGTAGCATTGAGTAGATGTGCATTAAGAGATTTTATAAATCTTGTGATGCATTGTATGAATGCATAGGGATGATGCATATGTTATTGAAAAATAAATAATGAATGAAATGACGAATTAATGATAATTCTAGGATCATTTCATGAGTTGTTGTGAATGCAAAATAGTAAGTGCATGAAGAGCCCAATCATGACCAATGAACTGCTAGAATACCTTGTGGAAGGACAAAGTTGTATGAATGATATGACTGTGAAATAATGAGTATTTACGATTTAAGTTAAGCTGCATGGATAGTGTGACTATGTCTTGAAAATTCTATTATGATAATGACGCATATATAGAAGTGTATATATATATTTCATTGCATTTCAAATGTAACAGCTGAAGGTGTTTGAATTATTGAGTGTTATAATTCTGAGATCACTTCAGTGACTATAATGGCAATGAATGATTATGTGCGTAGATACTCACAACGTGTTTGGCTGATTGGAGTTTCAGTTTCCGGTAGGAAGGTCTTACATATGGCAATGAGGATAAGTCCATAGTAGAGACCGGGATCTACCACACGTAGAAGCCAAAGGTTATGAGAAGGTTCTCATGGTTGAGAGCTCTAAGTTCTGTTAGTAAGAACAGTTGTAAATATCAGATTTGTAAATGTTTCGGATTTGAAATTTTACTAATAATTGCTAATGACTGTTTGGCTTATATGAAAATGTGTCAGGAGGACATGCTGTAAGTGGATGCTCATGTATGGCAGCAGGCATAAGACCATAACGGGTAGAGTGGTGTCACTTACAAGAGCCAAACAATATGAGGATAGCCTCATGGATAATAAAACCAATTTCTGTAGTAGACAAAGTTGCAAATGCATACTGAATTTAATTATTAGTGCCATGGATTGGTTATGGAGCAATCGGATTTGAAATTGTATTGCTAAATGTTGTTGACTGTTTGGTTGTTTAATAAGTGTTCCAGGGAGACACATTGCAGTAAGACCATGACAGAGGTCCTGCAGAAGCCAAACTTCATGGGAAGGGATTCCATGATTTGAAAATGGGTTCCAGGTGGAATGCCATAAGACATTATTAATGTTTCATCTGCACTGCATGATTGGTAAACAATATGAGTGAGATGGTAAAGGTTACGTTAGTAAGACATATGAAGGATATGTAACATCAAAAGGAATTGGGATGGCCAACCGAGGGACTGTCAACTCAGAGAAGGAGCCCCCATTCCTCATTAAAGAAGAGAAATATCATCGGCAAAATGGATAAGTTTTCCATAAACCCTGAATGATATATATATATCTAATTATTAGAGTTAATATGCAGAGCATGTTTTGATTTTATTTCCATCATGAAAGACTGCTTGAAGTATGATTAGGACCTTCATAGTTCACATCAGTAAGGAGTGCACGCCTTTCTGGTGCTGAGTTATGTTAGGGACGCCAATATTGACTACGCCTCAAGGGAATGGACGCATTCCTGGTGTTTCAAGGTTGGATAGTGAATGTTATGAAATATGTTTACAATTCTAGGGCAGCGATACTAATGAGCTCGCTATCCATTTTGTGTTGTCAGATTATACATATGAAACTCAGTGCTGCACATTAAAGAGAAAGGTGAAGAAAATAGTACTCAAGAAGACTGTATGAGCAGTGGTAACCCTTGCATAGGGTGAGTGGGTATCATGGGGCCATGATAGCCTGCAGTTAAGAAAGTCACCTAAAGAATTCCTTAATGGAACCGCCGGCTTACATAAGAGAAGAAGTACCACCCTTGTGTGGGTGAAGAATTGTTATGCGCATTGAGGGATTGTGATACCGTGAAAGGCTGATGCAAGCCTAAGGCAGAGTAGTGGAGCCTTGACCTGTAATGGTCGGTGGCGCAGTTACCTTCCATTGGTCGATGACCCAGACGTATGTGCTGGCTCGGCAATGGAGAGGGCCAACCAGGTATGGGACTGGTTGGGCACCACCAAATGCTTGGTAAACCCAGTCGGCGTGAAGGTGTACTGGTAGGGCATTAATTATTTGATGATTTGGAACAGCCTGCGTGCTGGCCAAACATCTTAGTCCGCAGGAGGATCCCAAGGCTTATAAAGTAAAAGCAGGACCCTGTGGACCAGAGAGGAAATGCACAGTACAGATAAGTATTCATTTTCATTCATTTCTTATTTGAAATAATGAAGGTTTCAAGCATAAAGCTTGTAATAGTGAGCTGATGCATTATTGTTTCTTTGTTGGAAACCCTGGTCAATACAGGAAGCAAGGACCCTGAAAGAACTAAAAGTTGCTTGGTAAATTCAGAAAGTGGCTGGTTGAGCGAGATTGTTGATGATTTGGAGCAGCCTGCGTGCTGGCCAAACCTGCGAGATTGATGATGATTTGGAGCAGCCTGCGTGCTGGCCAAACATGCGAGATGGTTGATGATTTGGAGCAGCCTGCGTGCTGGCCAAACCTGCGAGATGGTTGATGATTTGGAGCAGCCTGCGTGCTGGCCAAACCTACAAGGTTATTTGATGTTGTGGAGCATCCTGCGTGCTGGACAAACATACAAGACTATTAGATGCTGAGGGGCAGCCTGCGCGCTGGCCAAACACCCAAATCCATAGGAGATTCCAAGGCTTGTAAAGCAAAGAAGAACCCTATGGAATAAAGTGAAGACATCTAGTGCAGATAAGTATTTGGTTATCTTGTAATTTCTTGCTTATGAATATACATGTGTATATGATTTGGTTATGATTTCCTATGAAAATAAACTAAACATGCGAATTAATTCAATGTTTGAGTGTAGGTATTGTTGGAAGCAATGACTATGGAAGCATCTTAAGGATGCCTGTGTACATGTAACCACCCTAAAGAGCTCAGCATGAGCAGTAATGAAAGATGGGGCTAGTGGAACTGTGTGAGTCCTAGCAGCTAGGAGTTTGACCAACCAAGTGGAGGAACTCCATGGTTGAAAGATCTGGAATAGACCATAGACACTACGTGTCATAGCCGAGAAGGGCAGGTCAAGCATTCACATGAAGTGAAAGAGGACAGGAGCATGAAAACCACAGTGGTGGTGTGGGTTCCAGAATGGAACAAGACTAAGAGGAGAAACTCTTACCGCTCCCTCTCTTTCCTTTTTATTGATGCATTTATAAAATTAGAAAATTGCTGAATGCATGCATGACTGAAATTAAAAGTGTGTTTATTTGATTAAAGTGAATTGTGAATGGATGAACATGAAGGAATTCATGTGCATGTTGGGAAAGCATAAAAAGTGTGGAAGTCCCATGGGTAAAACATGGACTATCCATGTCAACTGGGGAAAAACCATTGACTGATTTTTAAATGTTTGGGGTTATGCTTGGCCTAACGAGAATTGTAATGATGAATTTCACAGGTGGAAATTGAATCGATTGGTTGCAGCCGGTGCAGGCAAGTGTTACTAGTGAGAAAAGCGTGGTCAGTTGTTTCCATTGACCATGGCAGCAGACCAAGGGCTATTAGAATTGGCTGGGGGTCTTCTTCAAACAATTGCCAAGACCCAAGAAAATCTTGGAGAGATGCTCAAGATGCAAAAGCAGCAGAACGAGATGAACCACAAGGTCTTGCAGGACACTCTTCGTTTGCAGAAAGAGGTAAAAAGCATTGTGAAAGCAATCAGCAAAGGAGAGAAAAGTGGATCAATGAAGAAGCATTCATCCAATCGTCCGGCTAAGAAACGCTCCAGGTGGAAAGACTCAAAGGAAATTGAGCATGCAAATATGAAGCAACCAGTGAAGTGTTGGAAGTGTGGAGGGGATCATTGCCTCCGTAACTGCCCAACAAGAGAACCTCAAGAAGGTAGCAGCCATAAAGTTTTCAGACTTATGGATGAGCTGGAAGATCCGAATCAGCGGGAGCATCTCGTGGAGGTCAAAGGACTTGGTCCTGAAAGTTCAAAGTAAAGGATAGAATGCAGGGCAGATCTGCAAATATTTTGAAGTTTTGGATATATGTAAATTGTATATATATGCCTAGGTCTTGGAACACCGAGGACGGTGTTGTTCTAAGGGGGAGGGGAATGTAATACCCCCAATTCGACCCTTAGGATATATGAGCCTTTAATGTAAATCAGTGTACATGTGATGTATGTTTTCCTAGCGTGGAGCTCAAGGCCAAGGCCCCGCTAGTGAAAGCCGAATTTTATTTAAAGGGCAAGTATTTGATATTTGATACCATGTGCTCTTAAGCCATGGAAATTGTAATAGGATGTAAATAAACATCAGGCAATATAAAAATCCAAGACTGGCTATGGAGGCAACGAATGAGAAGGGGCCACGTGTATCCACTAGGGAGTGGTGAGGGGGCTATGGGAGTAAACCATAGGTTGCCATATGTCTTTATGAGAACCCATTTGACCTTTCTAGATGACATTTATTCCTGTTGTAAGAGAGTGGTTGAAGAATTAAGTCAATGACTTTGATGGAGTATGGGCAGCCCTGAAATTCGTAAGGGAAGGTATGGGCTCTTTTGACTTGTCCCACAAGCCACTCTACATCTTGGGGGTTGCTCCATCCTTATCCCCATTCCATTGTGGAAGTATGGCACATCTTTGCCCAACGAAAAACGAGCTCCCAGCAATGAGAAAACCAGAAATCGCGACTTGAAGGAAACCCACGTTTTGGGAAGCCAAAAACGTCCCGTTTTGGTATTGGACAGAGAAATCCAATGGGGGATCCATTGGTAGGAACCTTGGGGCGAATTTGGGAGTAATAGCTACCCCAAAAGCCATGGGAAAACCCAGTTTTTGCAGCTCAGAAAACGAGTGACGGATTTGGGTTATTTGCTGAACGAAGCTGTGAGAAATCCGATTGCGGATGTGTGAATAGAGGATGGGATTGCTGAGTCTAGTTTGAAGGGTATGTGGCTCTGGGTTGGAGCTCAGTGGACTAGCATCCTCCTCCATCTCCTATTGCATGCTTGAGAAACCCAACCGTGTGTTGGCTTAGCATGGCTGTTTGAGTGAAACCCTGACTGTGAGGGAGCCATCTAGTTCCTCCTTAGTGGATACACAGCCCAGCTCGGGGGTGATCTCTCAGCTGAAAGAATACAGGCTGGACAGAGATCTATGGTTGGGTGGAACGTTGCTCTCACGTAGCCAGTTGTTTGGGCCATTATAATTCGAGATAAGTATTCTTGATGTTAATTCTATGCCCTGCAAGCATTTTAAATAATGATTGTTGTTTATATGTTGAATGCATGATAAAACTGTGTGCATATGTATTGTTAATTCCGCTGTGTTTATATTGAATTGAATCTGCATAGAGAAGTTTTAAAATGTTAGTTATTTATGTGCAAAAATATTGGGGCTAAGTTTATCAAAAGCCCGGTAGGTTGTTAATGTTTCCTTCCCTGTTGTTCTATGGAGAAGGGGACGTTACACTCAGCATTTGTCTAGATATATAGGTTGAAATTTAAACTGAAAAATGGATGTAGAATGAGGCCCTAACTCTTCAAATTACCAATTTTCCTAGCAGGCCATATCCATGCAAGCAATGATAAGTTGAAAATTATTATAGAAATCAAGATCATTGATATAACAACCATTTTCATGTGTCCATAATTTTCATGCCTCATCTTACAAACACTATACCTTCTATTTATGTCTTGAATCTTGATGCTTGTCCAGAATATCTAGATCCATAACTTCATACTTTTATCTAAAGAATGGTGAAGTGCCCATTTCCATCGATTCCTGGAATGGTGAAGTGAAATGGCCATTGATGAACAAACCATTTCTTTTAATAGATAAATATGCTTAGAAACAAGACAATGTTCAAAGTGGTTGGGACAATAAGGACCCTACAAATTATAACTGGGGAAACGCGTGTTTAAATATAAGATTAATTGAGATTTGAGGTCCTTAAGAGAAATGCATCTAGTGTTAAAAGACTAACATGTTTTAATTGCAATACAAAGTTTAACTAGGGACCTACTAATGAACAAATGGAAGAGCAATTTATTTTTCACATGCACATTTACATCCTCTAGTTTGAAGATAAAATTGATGTCAAATAACTAAAAGAGTGGCTCCAACAACAACAAAACCTATTGTGTAATCAATCATTTCAATTACAAGTGCCAACTCACCTTTGCAAAGAGAAAACTTGCTCTAACAATACTTAAATAAAAGGAATCACATAGAGAACAATGTGCAAATGAGGAAGATCCTTATAGTCATATGGTCAAGATTCATGGTGTTAGGATATTCCTATACTCCATCCTAGTCCTACTAGATTTTCAGTCATTTTCATTTTTAGTCTTTTAGGGTTTGCATGAACTTTTAGGGTTTGCATGCATTCTAGGGTTTGCATGTAGTTTGCATGCATTCTAGGGTTTGCATGCATTTCCAGTCATCAATCCCAGCACCTAGCCCTCAGTTAGCTAGCCCTCAGAGCTTCTTCCTGATCAGTTTCAACCCTCCTAGTGCCTAGTGAGCCCTCCTTTCACCTACTGCATGAGAGAGGCGCACTTCTTCACCTACCAATCCAGTTATGTTCAGTTAACAAGAGTTCTCTCCCTGATTTTAGGCTTGACTCACTCTTTACTGACCTTATCATTCCGATGGACCTCTAGTGTGACTAGATAGACTGTTCTGACTCCAGTTAGCTCCATGAGCGCCCTCCACCGAGCCTCCTTCACTACATTAGTTCTTCCATGTGCCAGTTACATCTACCACATTCAGTTAGACTCAATTTGACTTCTGGTTGACTATTACTTGTGCATTGATGACTTCACTGATGATGAGTTGGACTCCTAGTTATGACTTGATGACACTCCACTGATTATGGATCTATCCATGCAGGCTAATTCGAATCACAACTAATGTATTCGAATCCTGAGCATTGTATATTTACCCTTTTACTATTTAGATTAATGGAACATGTGTAATTATTCTGCCTCTGTCTAAGCCCCTTTGGATATGTGTTCTTCTACTCTATTATTCTTCTGTCATTCTTAAATTCTTTCATTGTGAGGTTTACATCATCTCTTTGGATGTACTGTGAGCATCTTCACATGGTATCAGAGCCACTTGAGAGTATATTCTACCTCCATTCTTGAGAGTTTTTTGCAGGTATTTCGAAGTTCCAGCAGTTGCAGCAACAGTATCAGCAGTTTCTTTTTGCACTTGTTCCAGCAGTCAAGATGAGCAATTCGAATGCTCCTTCTTCTCCTATAATTTTCACTCCCTTCAATTACTTTGAATGGAAGGGTAAGATGATAGTACACTTGCAGTCGAGAGGGTTTTCTAGAATAGTTGAGGAAAAAGATGCCATACCACATATAGTTGTAGAGAGAACCAAGCATCTAAATAAAATGGATGAATCCTTTGGATGCATATGCCTACATATGTCTAAAGATCTATTGTTTCATGTTGAAGGATTGAAGTCTCCAAATGAGTTATGGACAAAATTGAAGAGTCTTTTTGGCAAACAAGATGAACTAATAGGCTACATTTTCAAAAATGAATTGGTTGCCCTACAACCTAACAATTTCGAAAGCATTCAAGAATTCTTCTCCAAATTTCAGAATTTGGTTTTACAATGCAAGCATTGTGGCATCACTAAAAGTGATGAGCAATTGGTACTCTCTGTATTGAGCAAACTTGGATCTCAATTTTCTGTCTTTGTATCTACTTTCCATTCTGTTCGAATGTCAATCCCTGGATGGAAGTTTCCCACCTTAAAAGGATTTGCTGAAGCCCTCATTCAAGAAGAGAACAAACTGATTCAAATGGGTGCCATCAAGGCCTCCAAAGATCTAGCTCTTCTAGCTGGAGAAGCAAGTGGAGTGAATGCAAAGGGGAGGCAAAAAGACAAGGACAAGAAGCCATCCAAATCCAGAAGTGACAAACACAAGAGACCTAATTGCTCCTACTGCAAGATAGGAAACCATCCTGAGAAAGCTTGCATGCACAAGAAAATAGATCTACTAACCAAGCTTCTTGAACAAAACAAAATTGTTGTTCCGAAAGAAGCAAAGATGTTTGATTCTGGAAGTGGATCTGATGATTGCCATGCATTGATGGCTGGTTTTTCAAAGTCAAAAGCCCTCCTCATAGACTCTGGAGCCTCCAACCACATGGTTGCCTCTGAAGAATCTTTCTCCTCTTAGATCTCAAAGATGGGCCTACTATTCACATGGGAGACAACTCTCAGATTTCTGCCAAAGGATTGGGTACAGTACATATGGAGCATGGTAAGTTCAATTTTTTTTTATTTGTTCCTTCTCTAACAGCTAATTTGTTATCAGTATATCAGATGACTCATACAGGATCACCAAAGCAAGTAACTTTTGGTCCAAACACAGTAGACATTACAAAGATCTCCACTGGAAAGATTTTAGCGAATGGGGTTGCTAATCATGCCTCTAAGGCATATGAGTTCTCTCACTTCATGCCCTTCTCTCCAACTATTCCTTCAAATTCTGATCAAGATCAGAGTGACTCCTCTTCCGATGAAGAAGAAGATCAAGATCTTGATGTTGAGATCATAGTTCAAGAAGATTCAGATCCAGAACCAACACCTATTCTCAGTCCAGATTCAAGGTCAATATGGGCTCACACAGTCCTTGCTACTACTAAGAACACAGTTGAGGATTCATCTGTTCACCGAACTACTAGACTTCAACATCATGCCAACCTTGCATTATGCCATCTACCTCTCCATGAGAGATGCAGCATGATGATGGGGTTCTCTCTTCCATCACATGGGAAGACCCCTCATGTTCTATTCGCTCCAGTTGCAGAAAGAATTCCTGAGAGACTTGCTTCGTCCAACACATCCTCTACATAGTGGAAGGCACATCAGAAAACTAGATCCACATCTAGCACCTGTTTTGGCATCCTATAGGGGATCAACTTGTCAAGTTTTTTGTAGAAGTTTTCACTGATGAAAGCTTTCTTCTCTTCTGCTTAGTATGATGGTTCTTTGAGTTATTTACTGTTCTTTTGAGGGGGGGTATTTTTCCCATGAAGTTTTCCCCATTTCCTCAGTTTATGGACAGTTATTTATTTTTCTATCTGATTTGATTGTATGGGTGACCTTTGGTCCTAGTTACCAGGGCCCATAATGGATTAAAGGGGGGTGTTAGGATATTCCTATACTCCATCCTAGTCCTACTAGCTTTTCAGTCATTTTCATTTTCAGTCTTTTAGGGTTTGCATGCATTCTAGGGTTTGCATGCATTTCCAGTCATTAGTCCCAGCACCTAACCCTTAGTTAGCTAGCCCCCGAAGCTTCTTCCTAATCAATTTCATCCCTCCTAGTGCCTAGTGTGCCCTTCTTTCACCTACTGCATGAGAGAGGTGCACTTCTTCACCTACCAGTCTAGTTATGTTCAGTTAACAAGAGTTCTCTCCCTGATTTTAGGCTTGACTCACTCTTTATTGACCTTATCACTCCGATGGACCTCTAGTGTGACTAGATAGACTGTTCCGACTCCAGTTAGCTCCATGAGCGCCCTCCACTGAGCCTCCTTCACTACATTAGTGCTTCCATGTGCCAGTTACACCTACCACATTCAGTTAGACTCAGTTTGACTTCAGGTTGACTATTACTTGTGCATTGATGACTTCACTGATGATGAGTTGGACTCCTAGTTATGACTTGATGACACTCCATTGATTATGGATCTATCCATGCAGGCTAATTCGAATCACACCTAGTGTATTTGAATCCTGAGCATTGTATATTTACCCTTTTACTATTCAGATTAATGGAACATGTGTAATTATTCTGCCTCTATCTGAGCTCCTTTGGATCTGTGTTCTTCTGCTCTATTCTTCTTCTGTCATTCCTAAATTCTTTCATTGTGAGGTTTACATCATCTCTTTGGATCTACTGTGAGCATCTTCACACATGGAGACAATCAAGATCAGTCAATCTAAGACTACCCCAACCAATTCCATAGCCTAACAACACGCCTTAAAATACAGGAATCCGAGTCTCAGAAGATTCTTGAGAACCACAATATTTGCACCAATACATTCATATGTAGTTGGAATTATTCACCATTAACAACCTTGAACACGCTTATTGAACTGCCACAAAAATTAAAGAGAACTTCAACACAAAACATTTATACCAGGAACTATTAAATTTTGATGCAGTGGAATTGTCAAGATACTCTACAGCTCAAACAATGCAATTCAACTCAAAGAGACCAAATCACTAATAACATAATCAATCTCTGGAATCCCAATAAAATTAGAGAAGTTGTTAGGATTTAGTAGAGTGAAAGTGATGCAACTTCCACAATACCTGGACACATTTGAGATAATATTGTAATCTACAAAAATCTCTCATAACACAAACACCAGAATCACCTAGTGTACCAAATTCAAATCCACCAATCATGAAATCTAGACCTAAAATACCTATTCTAACAAGTGAGTGCTTCACTTCTTTCTATCCTTGAAACCATCCATTGAAACAAATGCCCTTTGGCCAAGCCGCTCCCTGGAGATGAAGATCTTGGGTTCTTGTACGTTGAAATTATTTGTGTTTGTGAATGAATAATTTCAATTATGGTGAATGTTTAATTGATGTATGTACTCAATTAATTTGTACATGAACCCTGATGAGGAAAACAATCTAAATCTGTGTGATCAACTCTTCATGGGAGAAGTAAACAAAGTGGCAATTTTTGTTGAAGGTAGGAAGAAGTGGTTAGAATATACATGAAGTTATAAATTTTCATATATATTCCAGTTGTAGAAGTCTGAGTGACTTAAAAGTATTTGAGTTGGGTATAATCTGTGAAAGGTTTCAATTTGGTTAAGATTGGGTAGAATTTGTTGAAGATTACAATTCCTGTAGAAGTCTTCGAGACTTAGAATATCCTTGAGGAAACAGAGGAAATCCATATAATTGTGTTGATTACAGTTGGTTGATACAGATAGTGAAAAAAAGTGAATAACAGAAAACTGAAACACTTGACTGTACCGATCTAAATCTGCAGAAACACAGTAAAGGAAAAATAATTAATGAACTTTTACTTACAACCCTTAAAAAAAAGTGCCAAGAAAATTCACTCGCGGGTCTGCCAATAGGAAACTCATGGGTTCTGCACGGCAAAGGTCACGGTCGTGGTTAATCGTGGGTTTACAGTAGAGTCAGTCGCGGGTGCACAGGTCTGTAGAGGTGAATGTCGCAGTTCTGATCAGATATTCGTGGGTTATGTACAGTAAAGTCGCGGTTATGCTGAAGCACTCGCGGGTCTCTACACAGGAGGGTAGCGAGTATCCTAAAGTAAGCGTGAGTTAACAGTTAGAGTAGACACGAGTCTGTCGTACCACACGTGGGTCTGCATACTGGAAGTTGCGGGTTTGCAGTATACTCGCGGGTTCGCAGTAGGGCAAGTCGTGGTTACTTGTGGGTTCTGTGAAGAGAAAGTCGCGAATATCCAGTTTGAGGCCGAAAAAAGTATCGATTATGCCAAAGACGGAAACTTGCAAAAAATCTACCAAACTTGGACGAAAACTGCCGATCTGACAATCGAAAGATAGATCTCCTTGAGGAGAAGCCAAAAATCATATAGATCTATAGAAAAACAATCAAGAACGCCTTGAAAAATTTCTGCAAAAACTACCCAACAAAGTTAGGGTTATATAAAAAAACTGTAGAAACATGCCCAGATCTGAACAAAAGCCTAATGGCTACCATATAGAAAGCAAATCTACAAAACAAACAATCCCCAGATGATAATAGTTATTGATTGAAAGCTATAGAATGTGCTAGATCATAACAACCAACTCTGATACCATGTCATAACTATAGATCTAGCTAAACCAACTTACCTATCTTAGCAATCAATAACATATCAACATAAATAAGAATAGAAAGAGAACAAGGAAAAGAGTACACCAGATATACGTGGTTCACCCAATTGGGCTACGTCCAAGAGAAGGTTGTCTTCTATTATCTCCAGAAATCTCCTTCAATCTTACAAGAGAGCAACTACAAATAACCCCAATACAATATAGCAAAGCTTTAGATCACAATACCATGTGTTGATACTATCTATGAGAGTATACCACTATATCACTTGAACATATGTGATGTGACTCCCTTGACCCTATTATATACCAAGAGTTGTGGAGGAATTACTGTCACATATTGCATGTGGGATAGTATAATTCTCCATAATAATATCTCTTTATATAATGATGGATATCAAGAGTATACTTTACCATAATGAATATGGGATATTATGTATTACTCTTTTACATAAGATTGTGTTGAGGATGAGGTCCTTAATCAAATTACTAGTTATGGCTATGTTTAAAGAGTGTCACAGGTGTTGTTAACCTTTTTTCCCCTCCCCTACTAATTCAATGAATTTACAATGAGAGGAGAATTGGAAAAGCCTATTGATCATGGCACCCTTAGAGGTTGAGGACCCAATAGTGGTAATGGGTAAGATAAGGTGAAGCATGCACAAACGACTAGGATGGATTGAGCAGGTTGACAAGATTTGATTGCAGCCATTTGTGCTTGTGAACTAAAGCACAAGATATGCACGAATGACTAGGATCAATCGGGTAGGTTGGTAAAGTCTAATCATAGCCAATTGTGTTAAGGAAAAGACAAATGATATAATAAAGAGGTAACCGACGTGAATGGCTTAGATTTATTGTGCACTTTCTTAACACCCCATCTGGACCGTTCTTGCTAGAACAAGAGCATGAGGGATACAAGAGGGGAACCTTGCACTAATGGCTCAAATCTTTTGTACACCTTTCCAATATTCCATTAGGACCATTCGCATCATGGTAGTTGCATGTGGGATCCAAAAGCAATAACCCTCACCAATAGTATTGATTGGTTCTTCCACATCCACGATGATCCATCTTGACCATTCGCGTTGGGGGTTGTATTCCACCGCCAAAGATAACATTGAATATTTGTTGGAAGATACAAGATTCATTGAAAAACAAAAGATTCCATTGAAGATACCATCGAGATTTGCAAATTCTCATGCTTTTTTGTTTGACACTAAATCTCGAGAATTAAAAAATACACTTGTTTGCTCTTATTACCAATCAAAAGGATATCTTTCGTACAACCAACTCAGATAGACCGACGACGCCACCTTAATTTCCCATGAATGCAATGTTAAGCTCAGGCAAATCAAATTCAATAATCTCTTTCCTTCCTTATAAATACTTCGAATTCATCCCTTTGACCCTATTTCACCAAATAATTTTCATCTCTGTTGTTGATATTTTCACTTGAAGTTGATTTTTGGGTAGCAAGCTTCCTACACCAATGAATCTTTGATTGTGGATAACCAAAATTGTTCAGAGAAAACGTCCACCGCCTTCATTTAAGCCAAATAAGTTGTCAATAGCCCCTTTGATTGCAACAAATTCCTTTGTAAGTCATTTATTTCCCCTCTACATATCCTTTGAATTTCCACTCCTTTTCCTTACCCTAAAACACATGTTTGGAAAGAAGAAAGTCATTTTCGAGAGCTCATCCTCCCTAGTAGTGTTTGTCATGTCCAATACTAGTGACATTTCTTCATCCCAAGGCCCCCCTTTTGTTGATGAATGGGCCTCAATAGCCATTCCCCGAACCACTAAGTATACTTCTAAGCAGCTTATTGGGGCCTCTTATGGCAAGTTGATGTCCTGACTCCCCTAATTCCAAGAGAAAGCTATGGCCCTCTGGTCTGGCGCAAAACCTAGTCCTTGACACGTTCTTATTTCCTAAATTTGTCCAACTTTGTGCCAATAATTACAACCATGTCATGTCCACCATCACCATTGATGATGGCCAGACCATGTTGTTGTACATCATCGGGTCTTCTATTTCTTAGATGTTAGGTACCACCCTGGGAAATGAGGTATTGTTTCATGAAATATAGATGGAAAGATATAGAAAAATGACTCAAGCTGTCCTAAAAGGAGGCAGGGGGATAACTCCACGGGGATGGACTATCATGCAAATAATTAAGGAACTTTATAGAGAAAAGGCAATAAGAACAGGAAACAAGGTGAGTAGGGGAGTCTTCTCTATCTCCAAAAGGGGATATTTCTGGGAAGCAAAGAAATAAATGATGTAAGGCTAGAATATAATGATATATTTTAAATTTCGGGCAAAAGAAAGGCTTGATTCAAATAATTCCACCTCATCAAATTCCCTATCATCACTCCAGGAAGGAAAACGCACCAAATGCTTCCCACATAGGAAAGAGTCAGAATTCAAACAAGGAGTCTATAAAAGGAATAATAGAAGTAAAAACAAGGGAGCTTCACCAATTCATATCCGATATGTTGTTTAAATTTTTGAGAAAAAGTTGTAGAGGGATCCGTAGCATTAGCCCCTATCTTCCTTTTTTCCCTCTTTCTTCATTGTGATCATAGAGATTCCTCTTATATAGAAAGACAATAGGATCAGGGATGAGAGCAATGGGTCCCCCATGATGTAATTACTATTGTAATTAAAGAAAATGAGACTGCTATTGATTTGAAACCATGACCGAGACAATTTTCCATTGGTATTCAAGGAAATAATGTCTCACATGTGCTATTAACGTTCTCTCTATGGTTGAATGTCTTTATTTTGTTGCTAGAATCTGTGAATCTACAATTACCATGCCCATATGATTTTTTGTATGTCTTGAATACATTTAATAGAAAGATCATTAATGCTTTGTTGTTGAATATATTTGAGATACTGCATCTTCCTTGAGATAAGTGGGTTATGATTAAGGTGCCCTTGTTGTTATTTTATCTAAATTTTGTTGTCTTCAAGGTGTGTTTGTTCCTCCCCATTTAAAATAATGCTTCAAAGTTACTAGCAAATGGGACCAATTCCATGCAGCACAGATCTTGGCTATAAATCCAATCAACAAAAGCATTGTTGAATCTATAGGCACCTTAAGGTGATAAACTAGGGAATTTTGCCTCCAAAAATTAGGGTACCCTCCCTTGACCTGAGGACTGGCTTGATGGTCTAAAGAAGTGTAGCACGACTCATGAGAGACTTGCAAGAACTTGCGAGTTTGGGCGAGTAGAACTCCAACCCGAGTAATCGGTGAAGACTCAAACCATACTCACAGAACTCGTAGAACTCACGGAACTCAAGAAACTTGGCATAGACTCACCTAAACTCAACATGGACTCGCTTGAAAACTCAACACGGAAAGCACCCCACGGATGCCAACTGCTATGCAAACTCAACACTTATGCATCCAAAGGGAGGGATATGCATGGTAAACGCCAAGGGTGTGTGGCCATGACCTTGTGGAAAAGATGGAGTGGCCCTAACCCAACTTGGGAAAAGTGGTCATAGTTCGACGACGCCCATTTTGTAGTGTGTGTAAACTATATTGAAAAACTGTGAGGAGTTTTCTTACAACATTGTCCATTGAGACATGTTGTTTCATCTGAAATCAAAACATTGGTGGATCTATGTGTGTTGATCAATTGCCAAGTTAGAGGGAGTGTGGTTCAAGTTGACAGTCGGTTTATTTGATGAATCGTACCCATCACTATTGTCAATTGAAGACAACAATATTGGATGAAATAGAATTAGATGGAATGTACTAATTATTTCCGAACATCACATCAATTTTATAATGTCTCCCGCATTTATTGTGCAATATAGGTCTTAGAATGTTTTGTTATTGTTCAAACTTCAAACTCACTCACAAAGAAGTGAACACACAAAGATAAAGTCAACCATAACAAATGAAACCTTATACACAAAATATCACTTTCTCATTGTTCATTGGCCGCAGACATGATTAAAATCTTTATGGAGCATTGATGGTCAAATTGAAACAACTTTTTTACTTTTTACTATTTCAAATTTAAATTTTTGCATACAAAAATCGATTGTGTTATGTTGTATTATCATAGTTTGTAAGATGATGTTATGAATTATTGCATAGATTGTCATTTTATAACTGATATAGATTGGAAATGCCATTAACCTCTTTTTTGTGCCTAAATTTTACCATATTTTCAGTTTTTCTCCTATTTGTCGAGTCTTGTTGAGTCTGTCCCGAGTCCTTCCTGAGTCTTTCCCGAGTCGACAGGTCACATGCTAGCCGAGTCTTTGTTGAGTCGGAGTAATGAAACATTGGTCTAAAGTGGCACAAGAAGGTGCATCATGCACAACCCTCCTTGGCCTTGTAACCCATCTTGAGTACCAATTGTTTCATGTTGTGAGATCCATTCATACCTCCAAGGAGAAAACATGATCTATTAGCTTGAGGAGTACAACTTGAGGAATAACAAGGCGGATTGGTGTCATTGTCGAGGATGACTTATTTTATATAAAAAAGCATGACTAACATTCTCTTTCTTAGTCAAAGAAGAAAGGGGGTCATATAAGGCAATATTACTTCTTGTTTTGTCATGTCAAGCATTCCAAGTGTTGTTTGAAGTCATGTTGCTAAAGATGTTGATTGAATTTTTGGCTATTTGAGACTAGAAAAGATTTATTCTCGATAGAACGCCAAATAAGAACCTTTCACGACTCCACTCCACATATATACTCCACTGGGGAACAATACTCATTTATTAAGAAAGATGGATTGCAAATCCATTGTGACCAGGACTTAGGCTAAGGGAAGACTTACTTCCCCTCTAGCAGACCCTGACTAAGTCTAGAAGAAGAAGAGGGGATATAATACCTAAACTATTCTCATATATCCAAGACTTCACACCCCATCACCACTCATTGTCGAGGACACTGAGCATCCTCTAATAAGAAATTGATCAGATCTTCTCGCCCTTTCTTTTCATCCCGATTATGTTCATCCCGGTCAAAATTCACCAATAGTAGACCTGTCGCACAACCCCCTCTCTTTTGATCATATGGGAAATCTCAAAACCCCATACATGCACGATTCTCCCCTTGGAGACAAAGATTCATTCCCCTATTTGCATCATTTTTTAGTCTTCCATTTTTAGTCTTCCACCTCTACTCAAATATTAAGCATTCATACCTTGCAAGTCTTTATCCACCATATTGCTCAGCCTAATACATCCAAGTGCAGTCAAACGCACACCGTAACTCAAAACCCCATCATGGTTGTCCCAAACCTTCCTAACCCTTCGTTAGCAGACATATTCAATCCATTGGTTCTGCATTGAGCAGTCCAACTTGGAGACTTACCTGAAGGATACCTTAAGGTGATACCTAAGTTTGATTGAGAGAATGGGGTGACTGCTGAAGATCACCTCATCGCCTTTTAAGATTTCTATGATAAATTTTCAATGAAGGTTGGACTCAAAAACTCTATCATGGTTGGCCCAAACCTTACTAACCCTTGGTTAGTAGCTTGATTCGAGCCATTGGTTATGTCTCGAGCAGTCCAACTTGGAGACTAACCTGAAGGATACCTTAAGATGATGCCTTAGTTTGGTGGAGAGAATGGGGTGACTTCTGAAGATCACCTCATCGCCTTTCAAGATTTCTTTGATCAATTTTCAATTGAGGTTTATGATGTATTCTCTAGGATGGTTGCACATTCACTAGGAGAGGCCAGAAAGTGCTTCAGAAACCTGCCCAATCAATCCATAAGTTATTGGGTATAGTTCATAGAAAAGTTCACAATGAAATGGGAAGTAAAGAAATATAATAGATATTATCTAACAGAGTTCAACACTCTTAAGAGAAACAATATGGAGACCATCCTAGAGTTTACCAACTGATTTTGCAAGTTTTACCATTGGATATCAAATGTGGTCAAACCTTTAGAAGATGTAGCTATGCTTTCTTATGCTTCTTCTTTTGAGGCTGAATTTCCCCTTCAATGGAGAGAAAGGAATTCTGTTGACTTAGAAACTCTCTTTAATGATGGGGAAGATTCTAAGGGAAGCATGAAACCTGATAGTATTTTGTTGAAAATTAGATTAGAACCACTTGATAGTAGTTCATACCTAGAACGAAGAAGAGGAAAAGAGCCTGAGACATTCTCCTCTAGTCAAGATTCATTGAGGCTTGAGGAAGTCACCAATCTCCTTAAAGCAATTGCTAATGATATCACTAAGGTCAAAGAGGGGCAGGTTTCCAATTCTTTCGTTGGGCCTGCTCCCAAGGCTCAAAATAAACCTATCCGAGGTTAGCCACAATATGGAAGAGTCCCCCTTGTTTCTCCTTAGAGAGAGACGAATAAATAAGATGCAAATCTGCCTCAATACCCTAGAGCTCATTCTAATATGGTCTCTCCTATGGCTCAGGGATATGAGTAATATTATGAACACATGGAGAGAGAATTTCCTGACTCTTCCTCAGGTTTTAATTTGCTTTTCCACCTAGATGATGTTGAAGATGAGCGCAACCCATTCAAATCAAAATATCTATTCATGATAGGAGAAGAGGAGTATATTCAACAAGAAGAGTCTGCTCATCAAGAAGAAGCATTGCCTGACCTATCTCTTGCTAAGTTGCAAATGGTTACTGACAATATTATCGCTGAGGTGAGGAGAAACTATGACTTGAGCCCAAGATCTAATGCTCCAAACTTCATAGGAGATGATTCGTATAGGAAATATAATGACAATAGAAGGGAAAATAATATATAATGACAATAGAAGGGAAAATAATAGGCCCACACAACAGTCGAGGAGAGATAAGATCTTAAAGGCAGCAGATATCAAGCAGCCCATGGCCCCTATCAAGCCAAATGTAAACGGGAAAGAACCCAATAAGGATGAAAATGTGCCTATTCAAGCTACCACAATATTGCCACCGGTCACAAAAGCTACTAAATCAGGTCCTCCTCTAATCCCTACTTTTGATATCAAGCATTCATTAAGCAAAATCAAGAACCCAATGCCCCTCTATGAAGTCTTGAAATGCCTTGCTCATAAGAAAGAAATCTTAGCATACTTCGGTCTCAAGGAAGCCAATCATGCCTCAAATCTAAAGCTGACTTCCCCTTCATATAAGTTGGCTACCTCATCATCGAAGTGATGATACTACGTGATGAGGCTCCTTTACAAGCCGACTTGATAAACTTGCTAGATGACACACCGAAAATGTTGGGAAACCTGAGTGATGGGATAAATCAACATACCCTACATTTATGTATCATGTTGCAACTCCAAAACCTACATGTCCATAATTGTCTGTATGATTTTGGTGCCTCTCATTCACTAATGCCCTTAGTTGGCATGAAAAAGTTAGGTTTGGACATCACCAAGCCCTACAAAGAATTCTTCTCCTTTGATTCCAAGAGGGTACAATGTGTAGGAATAATCAAAGAACTAGTAGTTGGGATGGTTCAAATTCCCCAAAAATATGTCATGATGGATGTATTTATAGCTGATGTACCTCCCACTTTTTACATGTTGTTGTCAAGGCACTAGGGAACTTCTATCGAGGGTAGTATTTAGTTTGATGTATCCTATGCTACTATCCCAATCTTTGGTGGGGGAAACCCATAGATTATATAGAGAGCCAAAAATGACCTATGTCATCAGTGATAACCAAAACCCTACCAACTTTCCTACCTACGCTACTGATGACTTGGGAAATTTCCTCCTAATTCATCATCCCCCAATCAAGGCCAAACAAAAATTTTGTTTGCAGTAGAGAAACAGAGCAACAACCATGTGGGTATATGGAGCAGGTACTTTGATGGGGCATGTAACAAAGGAGGAAATGGGGATGGAATGTTATTGAAATCTCCTGTGGGAACTCCAAGGAGTTTCCCCATGCTTTCAAAATGAACTTTGAATGCACAAATAATGTGGCAAAATATGAGGCACTTATATTGGGATTGTACACAACAAGAAAAATAGGAATCAAGTAACTAAATATTTTTGGAGACTTAGACCTGATAGTAAATCAAATAAGGGAGAAATGTTAGTCCAGACACCCCATGATGAAACAATATAAGCATGCAGTGTGGGATTTATTCAACATCCAACAGTTTCTTTGAATCTATTAACATTTCTACAATACCCAGGGAGATAAATCACAGAGAAGCTAATTTGGCAAAGACAACAGCTGAGTTTGTTTCTCCAGATTTAAACCACGTCTCCTACTTTATTAAGGTGATGTATAGGGATGCCATTCCTAATAATATTAAGCAATGATAGGTATTTGAAGATGATGATCAAATCAAGAATTTTTTGAACCTTGTGGAGGAATATGAAGAGATGCACATATTCAGAGGAGGAAAAAGAAGAACAGGGGGAGGAAGACTCTGATGGAAAAACAGATTCAAAGGGAGGATTTCTAGAAATGACTAGTCCCACTCATACAACTCAAGACCAACTACATCCCAAAAGGTCCCATCTAAGCCAACCATCAATCCTGACTTGTCTAAAGTAGAAGAATATAACTTGTGAGATTCTGCAGATCCAAAGGTCATAAAATTGTCCAAAATTGGAGAGAAAAAGAAATACACATAATTGGTTAAGAAATTTGAAGATGCCTTTTCATGGAAGTATGAAGACCTTCAAGGCTTAAACCATACAATCTTGGCAATTTTTAGCACTAGATTCCCTTCAGGGAAGATGCAAATCCCATTTAGACAAAAACAAAGGCAAGTAAATTCTCAAAAAGGGAAGTCATAAAACATTTTCAAGCAATGATTATTATACCAGTTAGGTATTATGAATGGGTGGTGAACTTGGTGCCAGTAAGAAAGGAAAACATAGAGATCAGGTTATGTGTGGACTTCAGAAACTTAAATAGGGCATCATTCAAAGACAACTACCCATTTCCCAAAATGGATTAGATGTTACAAAAGGTAGTTGGATCAAAGAGAATGTCCATGTTAAATGTTTTTTCAGGGTATAATCAAGTGAGGATGGATCCTAATGACATTTTGAAGACTACGTTCACCACCTTGTGGGGCACTTTTACCTATCAAAGAATGCCAGTTGGCTTGATAAATGCAGGGGCTACTTTCCAGTGGGCCACGAACTTTTCATTTGCTAATATGAAGGACCATTTCATTATGATTTATCTGGATGATTTCACAGTCTGTTCCAAGAAGGCCGAATATCATGTGCAACATCTAAGGAAAGTTTTTGAGAGATGCAGGAAATTTGGAATATCTCTCAATCCCAATAAGCTCTTATGTGGGATTGAGGTGGGGAAATTTTTGGGCCATATTGTATCAGCATAGGGGGTAAAGGCAAATCCCGACAGAGTGGAAGCCATAAATACAATGCCTCTACCCAAACATAAAAAATTCTTGCAATCGTTTTTTGGTAAGATTAAGTTTTTGAGGAGATTCATCCCTAACTTCATTGAGGTGACCAAAGACATGACCCATATGTTAAAAAATGATGTAGATATCAGGTGGGATGATGAGGCTAAGGAGACATGTGCCGCAATCAAGAGAGAGCTGGGAGAGGCCCCAGTGTTGATCAACCTGGATTACAAAAAATATTTTTTGATTTTTCCATTTGCCTCAAAAAACACAATAGCTACAGTGTTATTGCAAAAGAATGATGATGGTTTAGAGTATAGCCTATTACATTCTTTAGTGAGGCTTTGAGGGATGGAGAAATGAAATACAATATAATGGAAAAGAAATTGTACACATTGGTTAACGCCCTCCATCCCACATGTCGAATTCGAGGAAATTTTATTTCAGCCCCAAGCAAATGGGAGATGGGGTAAGTGGATCACTAAAATACAGGAATTTGATTTGTTGATTGAGCCTATGAAGTTGGTAAAAGTTCAAGGTCTAACTAATTTAATGGCAGAGGCCAATTTACATGTAATGGGGGTTAATATGGTGAACATGGATCAAGAGGGATATCTAAGTAGTGAAATAAATGGTTACGTCGAGACTTTCTATTATCAATCTTGCTGCTATCATGATATTTTACATCTATTGGCCATAGGTAAATGTCCTCTAGGACTAGACAAATCTCAAAGGAAGTGGAGGAACTAATCAAAAGGATCTGTGGGGGGTATTTTGCTTCTAGAACAACTTATTATAAAATCCTTAGGTTCAATTTCTATTAGCATACTCTTTTCTTAGATGTTTAAAAGTTTGTGAGAGCCTGTGTCCCTTGCCAAACCTTTTCTGGAAAGAAAAAATTGTGAGCATTACCGGTGAAACCTATCCAAGTTGAAGCTCCTTCCCAGTAATGGGGTATAGATTTCATTGGAGAAATTCATCCCCCATCCAATGGCCAACAAAGGTGGATCCTGACTTCAACTGACTATTTTACCAAATGGGTGGAAGCCATAACCTACCAAACAAGCTAATGATCTTGTGGCCAACAAAGGTGGATACTGACTTCAACTGACTATTTTACCAAATGGGTGGAAGCCATAACCTGCCAAACAAGCTAATGATCTTGTGGTCATTAAATTCCTTGAAGAAAACATCCTCTCTGGTTTGGTTTTCCTAAAAATATAGTAACTAACAATGCTAAAGCTTTTAGCTCCATCAGAATGATAACCTTTTGTTAGCAGTTCAATATTCTTCTTAGCCACTCTTCCAATTACTACCCCAGGGAAATGGTCAAGCCAAGTCCTCAAATAAAAATCTCATGAAGATCACAAGGACCCTCATTGAAAATAAAAATTCATGGGATTCCCAACTGAGATATGCTTTGTGGAAAGATAGGATTTCTAGAAAAATGTCTACAGGGAGAGCACTCTTCCAACTGGTCTATGGGTTAGAAGTAGTTTTGTTTATTCCACTAGAGCTACCGGACATGACAATGCTACAAGATCTAATAGTAGATACAAATAAGATCAAGAGAAGAGTAAACCAATTGGTGGAGCTCCAAGAATAGAGAGGCATGGTGTACAAGGTTTCAAATAATATTAGGACAAAATGAAGACCCAGTTTGATACAAAGGCCAAGATTAGAGAATTCACAGAAGGAGACCTAGTGTTGATGTGGGATAGGAGGCATGAAGACCTTGGGAAACATAAAAAGTTTGATAATTTGTGGCCTGGTCCCTTTTTGATTGAAAAAAACATAGGGATATCGCCCAATACCTTTTACCTCACCAGCTTAGAAGGACATTTCGTTGACTATCTTGTCATTGGTAGGTATTTAAAACCCTTTTTCTCACTCTAGAAAAACTTTTGAATACTCTTCTATCATAGGTTCCTTTCTATTTGTTATTTCCCCTTTATCATAAAGCGACATATCATAAAACCGTCACCTACTCTGTCGGGTGAATAAACTAAGTCCGCAATCAACATCATTATGTTTAAAGAAGGGCTTGATCCTAATCCCCAATCTTGATTGCAATTCCAATTCTGACTCCATGACCCAATGAATAAGTCACTGATCTGCTCACTCGAGAGATCAATTTGGTTTCTTGATCCCTCATAGGGAGGAACCATCCCATAGAAGGAGTCGATGTTGTTAACCTTTCTTCCCCTCCTCTACTGGTTCAATGAATTTTACAATGAGAAAAGAATTGGAAAATACTCTTGATCATGCCACCCTTGGAGGTTGACGACCCAAAAGTGGTAATAGGTAAGATAATGTGAAGTACACGTAGATGGCCAGGATAAATTGAGCAGTTTGACAAGATTTTATCACAACCATTCTTCCTCACGAAATAAAGCACAAGATATAAAGGTAAGGCACGAGCGAATGACCAGGATCAATCAGGTAGGTTCGTAAACTATAATCACAACCATTCACAGTAAGGAAACGTCACACAATATAACAAATAGATACCCTATGCGAATGGTTCAGATTGCTTGTGCACTTTCCCAACACCCTATATGGACCGTTCGCGCTAGAACAAGAAGAGGGGGGCCTTACGTGAACGACTTAGACCTATTGTACACCTTTCTAGCGCCCAGCAGGATCGTTCGCACCATGGTAGTTGCATGTGGGATCAAAAAGTGATACCCTGCGCCAACGGTCTAGATTGATTCATCCACATCCATGACGATCCATCCTGACCATTCACATTGGAGGTTGTCTTATGCGGCCCAAGGTAAGAATTGAAGATTCATTGAAAGATAAAAGATTCATTCCAAAACAAGAGATTTTGTCAAAGATACCACCCGTCTTTGCATATTTTCATGCCTTTCCCTATGGCACAGAATCTCAGAATCTCGAGAATTAAAAAATACACTTGTTGGCTCTTCTCACCAATCAAAAGCATATCTTTCATACAACCAACTTGGAGAGCTCATTAACGCCACCTTAATTTCCCATGAATGCGATATTAATGCTCAGGAAAATCAAATTCAATGAGCTCTTTCCTACCTCCTAAATACTTCCAATTCATCCCTTCAACCCTATTTATACCAAAGAATTTTCATGTCCACTCTTGATATTTCCGCCTGAATTCGATTTCAATGTAGCAAGCCACCTACACCCTTGAAGCTTGAATTGTTGATAACCAACACTATTCAGAGAATGCATTCACCACCTTCATTTAAATCGAGTAAGTTGTCGATAGTGCTTTTGATGGTAGCGAATTCCTCTGTAATTCAGTTGTTTCCCCTTTGTATATCCTTTGCATATCCTCTGAATCTCCACTCCGTTTCCTTGTCCTGAAACATAGCATGTCTAGAAAGAAGAAAGCCATTTTTGGGAGCTCACCCTTTCTAGATATGTTTGTCAGGTCCAATACTAGTGACATTTCTTCATCCCAAGCTCCTCTTGTTGTTGATGAAGTGGCCTCAACAACCACTCCCTGAACCACTAAGTACACTCCTAAGAAGCTTATTGGGGCCTCTTATGGCAAGTTCCTATCCATTAATTCTAAGAGCAAGCTATGGCCCTCTAGTACGACATGACACCTAGTCCCCAACACATTCATGTTTTTTGAATTTGTCAAAATCCGTGCCAAGAATTACAACCCTGTCATGTCCACCATCATTGTCAATAATGGCCAGACCATGTTTTTCTACATCACTAGGTCGTTTCTCAAATGTTAGGTACCACCTCAGGGAATGTGGTACGTGTTGGAATAATAATGTTGAATTACTTGAATTAGTATTATGTTAGATTGGTAGATTACGTGTAGGTTGAGATCCTATTTTTTAGGAGTTTGTTAACACCTCACAGAGCTTATATATTGTAATCTTATTTCATAATAAAATATGTTATGTTCTGCTCTACATTCATATTGTATTGTATTCTATTTTGGTATCAGAGCTGAGGGAGAGCTCTTGAGTCGCCAGCGTGTAGAAGGGAGATCACACTAAGAGCTGAGATTTGCTGAAGTTGTTGCTGCCTGAGAAAGATGAGATTGTGGGCGTCTGGAGCAGATTCGTTTTAAATCACTGCTCATTGGAGGAAGAGTCGTTGCTGCTTGCCCTGGAGAAGAGCTGCATCAGAGTGCAAGCTAAGGACAGACTGTCGATTCACATCTAAGCCTGGTGAGAGGGTGAGAGATTGTTGCACGACTGTGTGGAGCAGAACCGATTGTTGTGCCCCGTGTGAGAGGAGCTACCCGCACACATTTTGAGAAGCGGAATTATTGCTCCATATTGGAGTTAATGTGACTTTGTTGCATATTGTGTGCTTCGAAAGGATATCAGTCCAAGATGATCCTTAGCAACAGCCATTGTTTCCGATTGCGGAAACGACTTCAACACATGATCTTCAGAGCATCCGATCAATTGCTGGACTTCAGTCCGTTTTCTGTCTGACGTCGGCGTTTACTGAATTGCCCTATTCATGTGGATATCAGATTTCTGAGTCATCCCTGTCATCACGATTTGGTCTAATTTTGGAGAACGCATCATAGTGGAGGAGCCCTGTGTGAAAGGGGCGATAATAATAGATTATCGCGGGTATCGTGCTTCTCTGAGCATGATAATTTAGTAATGGAATTCAAGAATATTTTGCCCAAGGGATTGTTGCGGGAATCCGGCCTCTCAAGGCGCGATAAAATTTGAGTTTGTTTGTTGGGCGCATTTGTTATCTGCTCCACATCCTTTTTTGCAATTGCCACCTCAAATTTCGATTTCAGCGGACTTGTATTTCCTTGATTGAGCCCCATTGGCGTTTCTCTAAGGTCGCGAGGGTTTCTCCGTTACATTATTTGTAATTTTCGGGAGGTCACTGTATTTTTCAAGTCACCAGAGAAAAGAGGTATTCTTTTCAAAACAAAGATATTTTTCTTGAATTTGTCTTTTAGCAACTATGACAAATTCTTTTCCCGAAATTTTTTTGAACGAAGCTTCTAAGCTTGACGGGGACAATTACCTTGACTGGAAATTCAAGATCTTAACTATGCTTGAAGCACTGAATGTTTGAACTATAGTCAAAGGAGATGAAACCAAGCCCACAAGTGCTACTCTTGCAGACTGGGAGAAACGAGAAACGAAGGCAAAAGTATTGTTGCGACTGTCTGTCAAAGACAACATAATCCCGCACATCAAAGATTGTAAAACTTCCAAGGAGACATGAGACATCTTGAAAGGTTTGTATGACACTACAAACTCCAATAGAATTCTATTTCTGAAGACTAAGTTATTGTCCATAAAAATGGCTGCACATGAGAATATCACCAACTATGTTTCTCGGATTAAGGATTTATGTGATTAGTTAAGTGCAATCGGTGATACTGTTTCCAATACTGACATGGTAACTATTACATTAAAGGGTTTAATTAGAGATTATCATGTCTTTATTTCAAGTCTAGGAGGTAGAGCAATGCCACCTACATTTAATGAGTTAACAGGGATTCTTCTACAAGAAGAAGAAAGAATGAAAGTGTTTGAGATGGACTCTCAATCTTCAGAAGTGGCACTAATGGCAAAAGGGAAACAACCCTACAGGGGCAAGACATGGGACAGAAACAGAACAGGCAAGTTTCCGCCAAGAAACAGAGGTATGACTCACTTAAAATCTGATTCACATGATAAGAAAAATGATGGTTGTTTTTACTGTGGGAAACCTGGTCATCATGCTAAAGACTGTTATAAAAGGAAAGCTAATGAATCCAAACAGAAGTTTAGAAAACATAATGGAAATTATGTGACAACTAACACATCCACCAATGAAGGTTTTAAGAATTTAAAGTTGTTTATTTCAGAAGCTGCATTGTCTGCAGAAACTGATGATGAAAATGCATGGTTCATAGATTCAGGTGCCTCAGCCCATATGTCTTGTGTCAAAGAGTGGTTTGATGAATATCATGAGAGGATAGATGAGACACACATATATTTAGGAGGTAATAGATCTCATAAGATTCAGGGTTATGGAGTGATAAGCGTAAATTTACCTAATGGCCAAAAGAAACAGATTCATGATGTGTTGTATGTTCTAGTCATCAAAAAGAATTTGATTTTTGTTTCCACAATAACTGATCAAAATCTGAATGTAGAATTTATGCAGTCTCATTGTCTTGTGAAGGATATTCAGAATCATTATAATGTCATAGCCACAGGAACGAGAATTGGAGGACTGTATAAGCTTGATGTCACAAAGTCCAATCATCAAGCATTGATATCTACTACAATGACAACATAAGAGATATGGCATCACAGGTATGGGCATCTTAATCAAAATTACTTAGTACTACTTTAGAAGAAATTGATGGTTGAAGGGCTTCCTGTTTTGAAACATGAGCATCTAGAATGTGAAGCCTGTGCACTAGGTAAACAACATAGGGAAGAATTTCCAGTGCATAAAGAGAAGAGACCGAGAGAATTACTTGAATTAATACATACTGATGTCTATGGTCCCATGCAAACCTTATCACTTGGTGGTACGAGGTACTTTCTCATATTTGTTGATGACAAATCAAGATTTACTTGGGTTTATTTTATAAGAAAAAAGAGTGATGTCTTTGAATATTTTAAAGAATTCAAAACTATGGTGGAAAAGCAAACAGGTAAATGCATCAAGATACTCATATTTGATCAAGGTGGAGAATATACCTCAGGAGCTTTTGAAAGCTACTGCAAGAACAATGGGATCATTCAGCAATTCATAGTGCCTTCTACACCAGAGCAAAACGATGTAGCTAAAAGGAAGAATAGGACATTAGTGGAATGTGCTCGCAGCATGTTAAAAGGTAAAAATATCTCTAATGGTTTTTGGGCAGAAGCCATTAACACTGTTGTTTACTTAAATAATAGAAGTCCAACTAAGACTCTAGATTCAAAAACACCTTTTGAAGTTCTTTATGGCTATAAACCTGAAGTGGGTCATTTAAAAGTATTTGGTTCAAAGTCATTTGCTCATATTCCCAAAGATGAGAGAAGAAAACTGGATGCAAAATCTGTTAAGTGTACGTTTCTTGGTTATTATGATGATCATAAGGCATACAAACTGTTTGATCTTAATTCACATAAGCTCATAGCAAGCAGAGATGTGATTTTTCATGAGACTACGGATGAAGAAGTAAGTGAGTATGATGTCTGGCATACTCCTTATGACAATGATGTTCAAGTGAAAATTGATATAGATAATGAACAGGAACAGGAAAAGGAACAGGTACAACAACAAGGTGAAAGCAGCGTAGAGAATCCAACCACTCCTACGCCTTAGAAAAGAAGAGATGAAAGTGCAGAAAGTGGTGGACCACTGAGGAAGTCTACAAGAACAATTCAGATACCCTCCAGGTATAAAGACTATGCTTTGATGACTCAAGTAATGAACGTTGTAGAACCTACTTCTTATGAACAAGCCAAAAGTCATAAAGACTGGAATAATGCAATGAATGAAGAATATGAATCAATAATGAAGAATGAAACTTGGGAATTAACTGAGCTGCCTGAAAACAAAGTTCCCATAGGATGTAAATGGCTATATAAAACCAAATTTAATGCAGATGGAAGTGTTGATAAATATAAGGCTAGATTAGTTGCAAAAGGGTATTCACAAAAGGAAGGAATTGATTATGAAGACACTTTTGCACCTGTAGCTAAGTTAAATACAATTAGAGTCATGATTGCATTAGCTACAAAATACAATTGGAAAGTTCATCAGTTAGATGTTAAATTTGCATTTCTGAATGGTGATTTAAAAGAAGAAGTTTATTTGCTTCAACCTGAAGGATTTATAAAGAAAGGGGAAGAAGATCTTGTCTGTAAACTCAAGAAAGATTTATATGGTTTGAAAGAAGCACCTAGATCTTGGTATATTAAGATTGATTCATTCTTTGCCCAGAAAGGTTTTGTGAAAAGCAAAAATGATCCTAATCTGTATGTTAAAAAGGATGAAAATGGAAATGTTTCTTTGATATCCTTATATGTTGATGATTTGATTATCACTGGTAGTGCTTCTCATTTGATTGAAGGTATTAAGATTCAGTTAGCACAAATATTTGAAATGAAGGATCTTGGTGAAATACATTATTGTTTAGGTCTGGAGATATGGAGAGAAGGCAGTAAAACAATTGTCACTCAAAGAAAATACTCAAGGGATATTCTAGAAAGATTCAATATGAGTGATAGCAAGGCAGTATCAACACCTTTAGAACAAAATGTTAAGTTATCTAGTCTTGATGAAACTAAAGAGGAAAATGGTGTTCTGCATCGCTAGTTGGCGGGAAGTTTAAACTATCTTACCACTACTAGACCAAACATAGCATATTCTGTCAGCATTCTGAGTCAGTTCATGGCTAAACCACTAGAAAGCCACTGGATAGCTACAAAGAAAGTCCTTCGATATCTGAAAGGAACTGTTAATTTTGGTATTATGTATACTAGTGATTGTGATGTTGAGTTGACAGGTTTTTTTGATTCAGATTGGGCTGGAAATCCCGATGACAGGATGATTGTGATGTTGAGTTGACAGGTTTTTCTAATTCAGATTGGGCTGGAAATCCTGATGACAGGAAATTAACCTATGGATATGCATTCAACATTGGTACAGGGGTCATATCATGGAGCAGTAAGAAACAACCAACTGTTTCTTTATCATCAACAGAAGCTGAATACAAAGATCTATGCAAAGCTACTTGTGAAGCTGTTTGGTTAAAGAGAATTCTTGAAGACATTGGCAACAAGCAAATGAAGCCAACTGTTCTCAAATGTGACAATCAAAGCTCTATTAAATTGGCATACAATCCAATTTATCATGCTAGAACCAAGCATATTGAAATTCAACATCATTTTGTAAAAGAAAAGATACAAGAGAAGGAAATTGACTTGACCTACTGTAATACCACAGAGAATGTGGCTGACATCTTTACCAAGCCTCTTGGAAATATGAGTTTCGAAGAATGTAGGAAACAGTTAGGTGTGGTAGAAAATCCATTTCTCCAGTAAGGGGGAGTGTTGGAATAATAATGTCGAATTACTTAAATTAGTATTATGTTCGATTGGTAGATTACGTGTAGGTTGAGATCCTATTTTTTAGGAGTTTGTTAACAACTCACGGAGCTTATATATTGTAATCTTATTTCATAATAAAATATGTTATGTTCTGCTCTGCATTCGTATTGTATTTTATTCTATTTGTATGGTCTCATGAAATACAACAAGATATAAAAAAATGAATATCCTAAAAGCAGGCAGGGGGATAACTCTACAGGGATGGCCTTCCATGCAAACATTGAGAGACTTTGCAGAGTAAAGGAAACAAGAGCAGGCAACAAGGCGAGTAGGGGAGTCTTCTCCAGCTCCAAAAGGGAATATTTATGGGAAACAAATAAATAAATTATGTAAGGCTAGAATATATTGATATATTAAATTTCAACCAATAGAAAGGATTGATTCAAATAATGCCAACCCATCAAATGCTCTATCATCACTCCAAGCTGGACATCGCACCAAATGCTTCCCACATAGGGTAGAGTCAGAATTCATACAAGGAGGCTATAAAAGGAATAATAGAAGTAAAAACAAGGTAGGTTCATCAATTCATATATGATAGTTTGATGAAATTTTTGAGAAAAAGTTGCGCAGGTATCTGCAACATTATCCTCTCTTCCTTATTTCCTTCTTTCTTCATTTAATGAAATCAGAGAGATTCCTCTTATAGAGAAAGACAATAGGCTCAAGGATGAGATCAATGGCCTTCATTTAAAGGAATTAGAGAGATTCCTCTAATAGAGAAAGACAATAGGCTCAAGGATGAGATCAATGGCCCCCCTTGATGTAATTGCTATTTTACTTAAAGAAAATGAGAATTTTGTTGATCTAAAACAAAACTCAGACTGAGGCAATTTGCCACTAGTATTCAAGGAAATAATGTCTCACATGCGTTGTTAACATTCTCTCTATGGTTGAATGCCTTTATTTTGCTGCTCGAATCTATGGATCTACAATTGTCGTGCCCATATGATTTTCTGTATGTCTTGAATACATTTAATGGAAAGCTCATTAATGCTTTGTTGTTGAATATCATTGAGATATTGCATCTTCCTTTAGAGAAATGGGTTATGATTAAGGCACCCTTGTTATTTTATCTTTTATCTAAATTGTGTTTGCTTCAAGGTATGCTTGTTCTTCCCCCATTTAAAATATGCTTCAAAGTTACTCACCAACAATTACTCGCCAACAATAGGGACCAGTTCCATGCACCACAAGTCGTGGCTATAAATCCAATCAACAAAAGCATTGTTTTATATATAGTCACCTTAGGGTGACAATTTAAGGAATTCTTCCCAAAAATTAGGGAGGAGCATTGTTATATATATAGTCACCTTAGGGTGACAATCTAAGGAATTCTTCCCCAAAAATTAGGGTACCCTCCCTTGACCCGAGGATTGGCTCAGTAATCTAAATTTGTGTGGGAAGGTGCATCCTACACAACCCTCCTTGGCCTTGTAACCCCTCCCGAGTACCAATTGTATCATGTTGTGAGACCCAAATTCATACCTCAAAGGAGAAAATATGACCTATTAGCTTGAAGGGTACAACTTGAGGAAAAACAACATACCTTCTTCTATGAGGAGAAAAATGAAAAGGAATACCTTCTTCTATGAGGAGAAAAATGAAAAGGAATAGGGGTCACCTCACCTTATACCTTTAGAGGGGATGAAACGGGTTGAGGGAAACCCATTAATCAAGGCTAAGAAGAATGTACCAGATACTAGGATTAATACCCACTTAGTATATGTGAGTGAAGTTGAAGGCCATTATGATGTTTTCTAAGAACTTTCAAATTAGTCCATCAAATTATTTTGACATTTCATGTTTTATTAACGTACCTAGATAGTCCATCAAAGGATTTTGACATTTAATGTTTTATTAACGCACCTAGATTCTTGTTGCTTTTGATGATGTGGATTTCTTTATGGGATAATGACTGATATCATCTAGGATTTGCATGCCTTCAGTATATCCTCTATGCTTGAATGTGATGATTGGATGCATCATTGGGTTAATGGAATTGGTTATAGACATATGTAATTATCATATATATGAGATTACATAGGGAGTTGGGGTGAAATTTGTCTATTGAGTCTATTTCACCTTCCTTTGGTATGAGGGCTAGGAAGGTGGCATTGAAATCCTTGAGAAATCCCCTTGTTTATCTACAATTTTCTACCACCCGAGAGACTTACTTTCCAAACTCTTCCCAAGCTTGCAAGAAGACTAGTGAACCCATGACACCCATCTAATCATGGTGCCTTTCTTGAGGCCATTCCTTTTACAACCTCTCATAATTTATTTGTTACATAAGGAGGGTGTTTTAGTCAATCATGGATAACTTGGGGATGTTCTTGAGTATGTCTTCCGTTTCTTGACTTATGTCCTCTAGGGATGTTCTTGAAGGTTGCCAACTAATTGGTGAGCTCCAATTCTATATTGTCATGGATTTTTAGTTTGGTTCCTTATGCATTGTGTAGGAAGTGCATTTTAATGTGATTTATCCTTTACATGGTGGTTTGATGGAAGAATCACATATTTTTGTTACCATCTTGAGCTAACGAACTCTAGATTTTTTTCTTCCATGGACGTTCTTATTACTTTTTGCAACATTCTTATCACTAGTTGTAGGTTTTGATACCTTCCCCTAGGCTATAATCTTATTTTTTTGAGGTCCTCAATCATTCTCATGTCCATTATTTATTGTTTTATTGTTATTTTTTCTTCAGTTTCCATCTATCTTGGAAGACGTTTATGAACTCGTCTGGTTCCATTGTTAGAATTTGTACTTAATGTGTTTGAGTTTTTTCTAAAGTTCGTGCATTTAGCATGGATTCAGAGCCACGTTTGGTTTCTTGTAGAAGGATTATAAGGCCTCTTACACTCCAATATATGATTTTCATGATGAACTTGATAGGTGGTGCAACACGTACTTATTTGTGAGGGCCATAGTCTAGCTAGAGTTAATCCATAGGGAGCCCATTTCTTGTTTATTTGTATTCCTCCCCAATTTACTCTTTTTCCTTTCTTTTCCCTTGGTTTAAAGGGAATTGATTTCATTTCCAATCTGTGTGGCTAGTTCACGTTGAGGGTTCCTCCCCTTCCCTTGGTCCTTTTTTCTATGAGCTCCTTGTATAGTTTTGCAATTGTCTCTTGGGGGAGTGTATTTATATATTCATGTCAAATTGTTCCTAGAGTAAGAGTGTGGTCATATTGGCCATCTCCATATCTTCTTATGGGTCATTAGAGTCATGTTCAGCCTCACTTGATTGAGATTTATTCATCTCCTTCCCTAGTTCTACATGAGGGATACATGATTTACCTCTTTTGTTTTTGTTCTTTTGATGTTTGGGTACTCTGGTGGGGGTGGGTTGGGTTCTATTTTCTTTTGCTTTTTAGGAATTAACTCCTCTTCTATGATGACTAGTAGCTTCTCTTCTTCTGGGTAGCTGTCATTTTAAACAAGGCTTTATTTTGATTGCATGGTGTCAAAGCTATTTTTATTTGAAATTCATCAACCTACAAGATTGAGCTCTTCTTTGACTTTTTGCTAGTTTTTCATTTACGTTTGGTTTTATAAAACCCCGCTTATATGTTGTCTCTAATGTGGTGTCTTTATTGATGGACTCATTTTTTTGGCAGTCTTAATACAAATGATCGTGTTCATGGGACTTTATACAGTGAAATGGTATGTGATCATAATCTAAGGTTTTTATCCATTCCATTTCTTGGTATTTGATGTGGATGGACTTAGGAAGGGAACCAAATACATTAATGTAGACACAATTACAACCATAGGAGGTGTATGCTCCTACTTGTATTACCTCTAAGGTTTTTACATAAGACTGATCCAAGTGTATTTTCAGTTCCTTTCATTTTTTATTCATCCCAGAATTCTTGTGATAATGAGTACATGCAGATCCATATGGTCAACATGTGATAAATCCTCCTGTTTTGGACTAAATGCTCTACCTAGTAGCACAGATGGAGGATGGTCAAGTTATAGAAGTAAGGAGCATGCTCAAATACTCGATCACAGTCCTTTATGCTAATGAATATGGCAATGAAGAATATTTGGCATTGAGTTTCCATCGTGTGTTAATCCTCCAGGTTATGGATTTCTGTTTTGCCCAAATCTTAGAAATTTCCTAATTACTACATTATCATGCATGTATTGAATATAGTTTTTAATGCACGTGGAGTGATTTCATAGCCTAGGTTCTTTGTATTTTTGCTAAGAAACTATCATTTCTCTTCTCCTTCGTTTTCTTTGGTTATAGTTGCAATGGGAGTTTCCATAGGCCATTGCCACATGACAACGGCCTTGAAGGAGGCCAATCCTACCTCTCCCATCTTTAGGGAGGCTCTGAAGGGAGGAACTATTGTTGTGTTTAGGAACCTATCACCACCATTTATAGGGTTTCAAATGCTCATTGCTTGATACCCATAAAGTTACTTTGCTGAAATATTGTTAACGTCTATTATCAAAATCTAGATGTTAAAATCCTACCAATATACAAAAAAATTGCCCACAATTGCATTTTTTATGGATGTTATAAACTTAAGTGATCAAAATTATATTGGTTTTATGCAGCAAAGCATTGAATGTTTGCATTTCATTTTTTTATATTTATTATAAAATTAAGCATCCAAAACCATAATATACCATAAAGAACAATGCACAACGCATAACGCATAGAGTGCATAAAACAATGTGTAAAATATCATGTAATCATCGATGACATGGTTATAGAATATTTCTAAAGTCACTAACTTGTTGTGTATTTGTATTTTTTGCAGGTTACCACAAATCATCAAGTGAACTTTCATTAGCTATATCCAAATCAAAATTAAACTATAAGTTTAAAGCTTTACAAACTGCTACTAAAAATTTCAACCCCACAAACAAAATTGGTCAAGGTGGCTTTGGTTCAGTATATAAGGTGATTTCCACATTATTTTTATGTTAATGAGTAGTTAAATGCATGGATAAATTTACATCATCAGTTAACAATACATTTTGGCAGGGAGTAATACTGGATGGGTGATTTTCACATTAATTTTATATTAATGAGTTGTTAAATGTATGGATAAATCTACATCGTCAGTTAACAATACATGTTGGCAGGGAGTTTTACCAGACGGCAGGGAGATTGCCATAAAAAGATTATTTGCCAATAGAGAAGAGAGTGTGAGTGAGTTCTTCAATGAAGTGAATTTGATAAGCTGTGTTCAACATAAAAACCTCGTCAAACTTATGGGGTGTAGTGTGGACGGACCACACAAATTATTGGTCTATGAATACCTTCCCAACAAGAGCCTTGATCATTTTTTATTTGGTAATTTTTCTTATCTCTCTAAATTTATTTTTGTTATGATCAATCTTCACATACCAAAAATTATTGTTATTTTAATATATGTTCAAGTTATTTGAGATAGAATTGTACTTTGGAACAGATGAAAACATGGGAAGCATGCTGTATTAGCAAAGGAGGTTTGATATTATGTTAGGAACCGCCAGAGGGCTAGCTTATCTCCACCAAGAATCAGACATTCGCCTCATCCATAGAGACATAAAAGCTAGCAATATTCTACTAGATCACCATTTCAAGCCCAAAATTGCAGATTTTGGGTTGGTTCGATACTTTGATGAAGATCAAACTCATCTTAGCACAGGAATTGTTGGAACTCGGTAAGGATAAATTTAAAATTAATAAAAAACACTTTTTAGAAAATGTGGCTAATGCTTGTTTTTGTCTTTACAGAGGTTACATGGCTCCAGAATATCTTGTCCATGGCCATCTAACAGAAAAGGTTGATGTTTATGCTTTTGGGGTGCTAGTCCTGGAGATTATTAGTGGAAGAAGGAATAAACCCTCTATGCCTGCCAATGGCATACCATCTCTCTTAACAATGGTAATGGTCTCTCATATACACAATCATTTTTTCTTCTTAAAACAAAATGCAATAATATTCAAAGCTATAATATATGCATGGTGCAGGTTTGGAAATATCATCTATCGGACACCGTTTCAAACATAATTGATCCGAATATCCAAGAAAATTGCCGAGAGGTATTGCAAGTTGTTCATGTAGCTCTCCTTTGCACACAGGCATCTGCAACACTACATCCTTCCTTGTCTGAAGTTATCATGTTCCTCACCAAAAAAGACCCAAATCTTCCAGAAGTTAGTCAACCTCCCTTCATAGATGTCATCCATTTACAATCAAATATAAATACTAGTGTTTCATCAAGCCATTCAAAATCAAACAGTATTGCTGCATCAAACACCATTGTATCTTCCTCCTCCACGTCATCAAACACCATTGCATCTTCCTCCTCCACGTCGATGTCATTAAACACCATTTCAACTAGTTCTTTTGGTCCAAGATGATAACAACAAAAAAATGTTTCAAAGTGAAGAAATCAGCTGATCACACAGACCATTTCAAACATAATTGGTCCGAACATCCAAGAAAACTACCAAGAGGTATTGCAAGTTGTTTACATAGCTCTCCTTTGCATACAGGCATCTGCAACACTAATTCCTTCCATGTCTGAAGTTATCATGTTCCTCACCAACAAAGGCCCAAATCTTCCGGAATCTAGTCAACCTCTCTTCATAGATGTCATCCATTTACAATCAAATATAAATACTAGTGTTTCATCAAGCCATTCAAAATCAAACACTATTGCTGCATCAAACACCATTGCATCTTCCTCCTCCACGTCGATGTCATTAAACACCAGTTCTTTTGATCCAAGATGATAGCAACAAGAAAATGTTTCAAAGTGAAGAATTCAACTGATCACACAGATGGAGGATTACTATTAGTGGCCGGCTACATAATGTAACTGTATGTCTTTGTCGACGCGTTTAATGGTACCATGAACACATACCCCCTTCTTCAGAAAGGGGTATAAATTCTCTATTTAAATTTTATTAGATTGGACTTAATCCAATGGAAACATATATGAAATTGTTGTATTAGAATGGATTGAAGAAAAGGATAGTGTATTTGACATGCAATCTAGGGATCTAATATATTCAACCTAAAATAAGTACTATGACATGAAATCATAGAAATGTACTATTAGAGTTTACAAACAATATGTGGATTTAATAATTATAATTACAACCAGTGCACTAAAACCCATTGTTTAGTGAATTCACTTGGTTCTATTCATTGCCATTCAAACTCTATGATAATGGTAAAACCAAAATCCCAAAAAAACATGACTAAAGTATGCAAATCTTCTCCAATATTTTAAATAAATAAAAGGTATGAGAGATTCCAAAATACCAAAGGAGAAGAAAATGAATGCAAAATTGACCATGATTTCCATGTTCTCTACTATGAAATGCTTACCATCCGCCTTCAAGTAAGAATCAAACTCAACTCAATGTGGACAACGTTATTGATTAAACAAGGGAAAGTACTAATCCTATATGGCTTCCTCTATTTTCTAGTTGGACTTGTTAGGTTGGCTTCTTCTATTTTCTAGTTGGACTTTTTAGGTTTGTATTTCTTCTGTTAGATATTAACCCAAGATATAGATCAATTGTGAATATCGTGACCTTCATGTGTATAAAATTTATATAGAAACGTGTATAGAATTTATATAGAAATCTCTTAGTTAACTTGAATCTGTGACCATACAAGAAGATGACCAGGATTATGCATATATATTTCTTTAACATGTAATGATAGGATTGATGTAGAATTTATTGGCTAAACCTTAAAACTACATATTCAACTCCAAAGACTACACTGAACTCATTCTATAAGAGTCTATGACATTTCCAACATAAAGTTGGAAATAGTTTCTTACGCGTATCTTCACCTACATAGGAAGAGAAAGAATGAAGGGAGATGGGTTTAATGGTTACTTGAACCTTCCTGGGTTACATTTCATTATTAATGCATGCATAAATCTTCTAAAAAATCCTTCTTTGTCTCAATGGTGGAGACCCAATCAAGGAAATATATGAATCCTATAGTAAAATATGTAAGTTTGCACGTGCCATAAGTCCATTCAATTTCATTGTACAATTTTGCATGATCTCTCTTACTAGTTTTAGTATTTCTTTTGGTGTTTCTATAAACCAAGATGAATCTAGTTTTCTCACTTGATGTCCACTATTAATAGCTACATGTAGTGCTACAAAATAATAATGACTCTTATGTCAATGTTAATAGCTACATGTAGTGCTACAAAATCATAATGACTCGTATGTCAATGCATATACATGTTTAAAGCCAATATTACCTTCCACTTAAATCATTGTCACTTTGTTCCTATGCTACAATGTCTTAAGCCTCTTTAGGTCAACGATACAAGAATGAAGAAGTCTTATGAATTCATACCTTGCATTTTTTTTTGTAAATTTAAAATTCAAGAAAACGTAACCAAAATCTTTGAATCACATCTATTTTCTCTCCTTCATCAAATATATTCCTCCTTGCGTTATACCCTCAAGAAAACTAGAGGGGCTCGCCACCTAGTTGCACTAGACAAGTAAGGTTCATATGCATATTTGGTGATATTGGTGTTTAATGTAACGAGTGGATGTTGTGTTTTATGTGATGAGTGGATTTTGATGATTATAGTGATTGGTTTTATTTTTTGGGCTCTATCCTCGTATGATCTGTAGATTAAGTCTTTGATTTTGATGTGTTAACTCACTACACAATAAATGATACATTATCACATTATCTTTCATTATGTTATAGTTATGATAACGTATTGGGCTTATACATTCTTCACTACATCTATGGGTTATGATATCATCATGAGCTAAAGGTTTTATGATAGTATACAGTGGCATATGTTCTTGGTTATACACAACTTGGTTGGTCATAATATGGTTGATATAATGAAAAGTTAGGGCTTTCTATTACATAGATACCAAACCACATTATTAGCCAATTGTGAATACTAATACTAAACAAAGATGCAAGGGAAAGAACATTAAATATATAAATTTCACCTAAATAAAATCAAACTAGAAAATTGAAGATGATTAGATGCACCATTGTCTTATCAGGCAGGATTGGATCACCTTACCCCTTTACCTCTTTGTT
This sequence comes from Larix kaempferi, assembly GCA_027924585.1. NCBI lineage: Eukaryota > Viridiplantae > Streptophyta > Pinopsida > Pinales > Pinaceae > Larix > Larix kaempferi. Next base: position 9,666,759 of record BSBM01000174.1, on the reverse strand, counting down.
ACCAGAAACGTGACGAAGGTTTGCGTTTTTTTTTACAAAACGGAGTAGAAATGGGGATGGAATGAAAACTGTCGTTTTCTACAACCGTTCCTGTTCTTTGAACGAAGAAACCGTTTCTTAGGAAACCTGTCATTTCTCAAAACGATTTTTGCATAAACAATTTTTTTGTTTCTTGGAGAACTCAGTCCGTTGTGATAATTTCTAGGTCAATTCGTGAGTCATTAATGAATGGTTGGTGGCGAGTCAGCAATTAGGTAAATGTGAAGTTTAATGAGGATTGAGTGTTATGCAAGGAAGCCTTCTGCCTGTTGCCTGTATTGAACATTCAAAAGATATTTGTAGCTCTGCTTTCGGTGAGGTCTGCTTTGGCGGAGGTCCCTGTCAAGCAAAAATAACAGAACCGAGAAGAGTTCTGAAGGGGTAAGACTGGTTTGAAGGATCAATAGACTGCTAGTTTTCCAATTAGAAGGTATGTAAAGCTTAACTCAATGTAGTTGTTAATTTTTATTACTTACAAATTCAAAATTGACCCGAGTTTTAGTTAAAAATGTATTGGGGGCAGACAATTGTAATCTTTGTGATGGAAGGGGACAAGAAATTTGAATCTGCTTTCACATTTTGAAATCCATACAAACCCACGTAGTTGCTTGGTTAAAAATGAACATGATATACATTGTACAAATCCATTCAGAATTCCAGGTATGTGGTATGTACTATGTTATGCGTTTTTCTTTTTCATCTTTGTGTATTTTTTTCCTGTGATGGGTAGTGTTTATTTCCCTGCATTTTGTTATACTTATCAGAGGAGGTGTGTAGTCACTATTGTATTGTGTGCAACATTTTCCATACCTTGACTGTAATATGGATAGTTTTCTTCCATCCTTTTATTGCAATTTTTCCCTCGACTGTATGATGGGTAGAGTTTTTTTATGCAGTCTCATAGTATGAATGGACATTGGAAATTGAAATTGAGTGCATAGTGCACAATGCACTCTAGAGTATGGTACTATATGTGTGCTTTTTCTTAAATAGTATGTGACTGTCGATACCTTAAACACATAACTTTCTCTGTAAAAGTTGATTTCATTTGCAGGGTTTGGGTGTAGGCACTCTCTTTATAAATGTAAATGCAAGAAATGGATTATTAAGGAACAAAGGTTTCCATGGGAAACCTATTATTAGCTCAATGATTGAGCATATAAGACTGAACATCTCCAAATATATAAATAATACATTGAACTGTTGTAGTAATCAAAGCATTAATTTATTATTTATTGGACAAGAAATTTAGCTTAGCCACGTTGAATTGTTGTAGTAATCAAAGCATTAATTTATTATTATTGGACAAGAAATTTAGCTTTACCTTTATTGGAGCAATCTCTTTCAAACTCTATAAAGTAATTTATGAGCTGGTAAGAATACTGTATATAAAATTAAAGGGTAGGAATATAGGAACGATTCATCTATACCTGAAAGAAGTGGAAGCATTGTGAAGACAAATAGACACACAATGAAAGGTTTAAGCAATAGATTGACACTCTAACAATTGCAGGTGCTTAAATTTATGTGGCACGAGGTGTGTAAATGCTGTTAAGAGTTGTAATCTCATGTGTCAAGTTGGTTAGCTAGTTGAGTCAATGGTCCTAAGTTAGTTGAGTTAGTTGTTGACTAAGACATTAGTTGACCCATGGTATTCACTGGCCTATAGTATTACTAAGTTGTTTTGAGTCTTATGAGAAACTATATATACGTGTGTTTAATAATGAGAAGGCAATCAATATGCCCTTTGTGTTTCCGCTCTATTCTGTGTTACTGTAAACTTTATCATGGTATCAGAGTTGATGGCCTGATCCTTAAATCTTGTTTTTGGGTAAGCCTTTTCAGAAACTGGAGAGCACACACACATGATTGGAAATTGCAGCACGGGACGGAGACGGAACACTCGGGTCATGACATGCTTTTATTGCCCACGATCCGGCAAAGTCACACCCCGATTCGACAAAGGGTACCTCAAAAAACCCACTGAAAAGAGGTTGGCACACCCTGCCTGAAGAGAAACTGCGACGCTGTCTCACCTTACCTGAAGAGAAATTGTGACGACGATCTCACCCTCCCTGAAGAAAAACTGCGACACTGTCTCACCTTGCCTGAAGAGAAACTGCGCACTGTATCACCCTGAAGAGAACCTACGACGATCGTCTCACCTTGCCTAAAGAGAAACTGCGACACTGTCTCACCTTGCTTGAAGACAACCTGCGACGACCGTCTCACCTTTCTAGAAGGAAAATTGCGACGGTAAGCCTTCACTTATAGAATTTTGTCCGTCATAGCCCGACAATGCACTGTGTCAGTTAGCAGCCTACGACAGTCAATTTACCTGTTGTCATAATCCATGGCAAGCCTAAACATGAAGGTGATATCAGGTCCAGTGTTGAATGGCAAGAATTATGAATTTTGGTCTATCAAGATGCAGACCTTTCTACAACTCAACAAATGTTGGGACATGGTCGAAAAGGAGTTTACGGAACCGACGGCAGCTACTCTTGCTACGATGACGAATGTAAATAAGAAGGCCCTCGACGAAAGCAGAGATCGGGATCTCACTGCGAAGTGGTTGATCCAAAGTTGCATTAAGGAGTCCATTTTCCCACGGATCGTTGGAGCTATGACTGCACATCAGGCATGGAATCTCCTCCAATCTGCATACAAAGGTATAGATCGAGTCAAAACGGTAAGACTCCAAACCCTTCGACTCCGATTTGAAAGTCTTAAGATGAAGGACACCGAGACTGTCGATCAGTTTATGACTAGGGTTTTCTGTGATTGCTACGCAATTCCTAACTTATGGCGAAGCCCTAGAGCAAAAGGGTATTATTGAAAAGGTACTTCAATGCCTCACTAAGAAATTCTCTATGGTGGTTACTGCCATAGAAGAATCTAAGGATCTGTCGACGTTTACTCTAGAAGAGTTAACAGGGTCCTTTTTGTCTCGTGAAGCTAGACTCAGTCAGGAAGACGAGTCTTTGTCTCATGCATTTAGCACTCAAACTTCTTTCAACAGAGGTCGAGGTTGAGAAGGCAAAGGACGAGGCAGAAGAGGAAGGAGTTCTAATTCCACAGAGGTAGAACTTCCCATGAACACACAAATCACTGTGAGCACAGTCATAACCCTTCGAACCAGAGAGGAAGAGGAGGCAAGAGATGGACTAATAGGTCCAATGTCCAGAGTAACTACTGCAAGAAATATGGCCACTATGAACGTGACTGCAGAAAGAAGCAAGCAAATCAGAACAATGGCAGAGCAAATGTCTCCAATGTTGAAGAACATTCATCAGAAGTTATGTTTCTGTCATACCAGGCGACTGAAGAAGAACATCAATGAGATGTGTGGTTGCTAGATAGTGGATGCAACAATCATATGATAGGTAACAAATCATTATTTTCTGATATAGATCCATCTGTTAATTCAAAGATCAAACTAGGTGATCATTATCTCGTTCCAGCTCAAGGCAAAGGTACTGTTCCTATACTTACCAAACAGAATGAGAAGAAGTACATAAATGATGTATTCTATGTTCCAAATCTTAAGGTCAATCTGATCAATGTGGGTCAACTGATTCAGAATAAGTATGATGTTAGGTTCATTGATTCCTATTGTGTTGTCTATGATAAAGCTCCTAGTAGAAGACTCCTAGCCAAAGTAGAAATGACCAAGAATAGAATTTTCCCACTCAACCTGAGGAGTGCTATCCTGTCACAGTCATATGCTCATACTGTCTCCAGTCAAGACGAAAGCTAGTTGTGGCATTGTAGGTATGGTCATCTACCCTTTCAGAGTCTCTCTCATCTGCAAAAACAATCTATGGTCAAAGGATTACCAGTCATGAATGAACAGTCAAGCTCTTGTGAAGACTGTATTTTAGGGAAACACCAAAGGGACAGCTTTCCCACTTCTACAAATAGAGCCAAAGAACACCTTGAACTTGTTCACACAGACCTATGTGGACCCATGCAAACCCAGTCTATAGGAGGAAGTCTGTATTTCCTAACATCTATTGATGACTATAGCAGGAAAGTCTGGATTTACTTTCTCAGACATAAGTCAGAAGCTTTCTCCAGATTCAAAGAGTTCAAAGCATTGACTGAAAAGCAGTCAGGTAAACCACTTAGAATGCTCAGATCAGACGGTGGAGGTGAGTATGTCTCTCATGATTTTGTAGAGTTTTGTAAGCAGCATGGAATCCAACATCAATACACCACCAGATACACTCCACAGCAGAATGGAGTTGCAAAATGGAAAAATTGGACCATCATGAACACGACCCGAAGTATGTTGTCATACAAGAAGTTATCCGATGATTATTGGGCAGAAGCAGTTGCATGTTCCATATATCTACTGAATAGGTCTCCCAAAGTAACTGTCAAATACAAGATACCTGAAGAAGCATGGAATGACACTCAGATTAGTGTCTCACATCTCAGGATATTTGGATGTGTTGCATTCGCACACATACCTAATGAGTTAAGAAAGAAGTTGAACAAGAAGAGTGAAAGGTATATTTTCACAGGCTATACTGAACAACAGAAAGCCTATAAGTTGTATAATCCTGTCACCAAGAAAGTAGTGGTGAGTAGAGATGTAAAATTTATGGAAGATAAATGTTGGATTGATACAACAGACATTTAGCAAACAGACAATCCAGTAACACCAGAACCACTCAGAATGCCCAGACTTGAAGTACAGCAGCAACAACAACAAGAAGGGACACCAACAGATAGTTCACTACAGAACCAGAGAACCAGAAGCTTAAGGGAGTTATATGAGCAGCTACAGTATGCACTATTTTCATGTCAGCCAACATGTTTTGAAGAAGCAGCAAAAGATCCACAGTGGGTCCAAGCAATGAATGAAGAGATTGGTTCTATTGAGAGGAATCAGACTTGTGATCTAGTTGATCTCCCATCAAATAAAAGTTGCATTGGTGTAAAATGGGTCTATAAGACCAAGTTGAATGAAAAATCAGAGATAGAAAAGCACAATGCAAGGATTGTTGCAAGAGGTTTTGCTCAGCAATATAGTGTAGACTATGATGAAACCTTTGCTCTAGTAGCAAGGATGGACACCATTAGAGTTGTACTTGCAATAGCAGCTCAAAACCAGTGGCCTGTTTACCAAATGGATGTGAAATCTTCCTTTCTCAATGGCATACTTGAGGAAGAAGTCGATGTAGATCAGCCACTTGGTTATGCTGTCAAAGGTCAAGAACACAAGGTATGTAAGCTGGAAAAGGCCTTGTATGGTCTCAAACAAGCTCCATGAGCTTGGTACAACATAATTGACTCTTATCTCATCAACAATGGGTTCAGCAGAAGCAATAATGAACCTACTCTGTATGTTAAAACAGATCAACACGGTAACATTTTACTTGTTTGTCTTTATGTTGATGATATGATCTATACTGGAAATTTGATGCTATAAGAGTTTAAGACAGTCATGAAAAAGAAGTCTGAGATGACTGATCTTGGTCTTATGAAGTTTTTCCTTGGTCTGGAAGTTGATCAAAGTGAAAATGGGATCTTCATCTGTCAGTAGAAGTATGCTACTGACATTTTGCAGAGATTCAAAATGGATAAATGTAAACTAGTAGAAACTCCCATTGCTATAGGAACCGAGTTAAGCAAGAATGATGAAGGACCAGCAATAAATTCTACACTTTACAAAATATTAGTAGGCAATTTAATGTATTTGATTGCTACTAGACCTGATTTGATGTATGCTGCCAGTCTTATTTCTAGATTCATGGAATCTCCCAAAGACTCTCACTGGAAAGTTGGAAAAAGAATACTGAGATATGTTGCAGGTACAATTGATTATGGACTTTGGTACACTCATTCACAGGACTGTACTCTCACAGGGTACACAGACAGTGATTTTGTAGGTAGTGTTGATGATAGGAAAAGCACATCCAGTTATGCTTTCCATCTTGGTACCAGTATTATTCTTAGGATTCTCAGAAACAACCTATTGTGAGCATGTCTTCAGCAGAAGCATAATATATTGCAGCAACTACAACAGCATGCCATGCAGTTTGGATCAGAAGACTCTTGAAGGACATAGGACATACAGAAACAGAACCAACAACCATTTATTGTGACAACAGTTCTGCTATACAGTTGTCTAAACATAATGCATTTCATAGGAAGAGTAAACACATTGACACTCGCTATCATTTCATACATGAGTTAGTCAATAATGGAGAGATCAGTTTGATGTTTTGTGGCTCTAAGGAGCAGCTAGCTGATATGTTTACCAAACCTTTGGGTACATTTGCATTTGAGTTTCAGAGGAAGCACTTAGGCATTGATAGTACTAACCACACCATCCCACTTGAGATTAAGGGGGTGTGTTAAGAGTTGTAATCTCATGTGTCAAGTTGGTAAGTTAGTTGAGTTAGTTGTTTACTAAGACATTAGTTGATCCATGGTATTCACTGGACCATAGTATTAGCCAGTTGTTTTGAGTCTTATGAGAAACTATATATATGTGTGTTTAATAATGAGAAGGCAATCAATATGCCCTTTGTGTTTCCGCTCTATTCCGTGTTACTGCAAACTTTATCAAATGCCAAGTAAAAAGTATATCTTGTTAGATTGCAAACACCATCTGTATCTGGCTGTAAATGGGATTCTAAAACTGAACATTAAACGGTGGACTATTTAATTGAAATCACCAGTTTTATGTGTTATTTTTATAGAGTCTAGACATGACACTTGATTGGGGCCATATATTTTAATTGCATGGGCAACGATTATAACTAATTGGTGAAATAATTATTTGAAAAACATTTATAATCAATGTGGATGTCAAAAACTTAGTGAATGTACAAGTGCATGGTTGCTTATTTCTGTTAAGTCATAGGAAAATGTTATGTACACAACACACATTATATTTTTCGGTTGTAAAATTTTCAGTAGTTCATCTCTGTACCAAGACACTGATAGCTACATCGGTCAATTATGCAGACATGCCAATGCATAGAAAATCTCAAGAGTCCAACCAATGTTTAAAGTTGTCAAAGGAAAAGGGATAAATGGAAAAAAGTTTAAGAATATCTGACACAAACATGGTCAAGAAAAGACATTCAAATTCTTTTAGGATGATACAAACATACACATATAGGACAAGGCAATTTTATTGACTTATTTTTATGATAAAGTTTACAGTTACTCTTCTAATACCTTGCTTGCATGTTGAATTCCCTAAATCACTAATGTGCTTTTAAGAGTGGATGGATAAGAAATGCACCGTACTTCTAATCAAGACAACAGAATTGTATTTACTTACATGATGCAAATTGCTCTGCAGCCCATACCACTGTAATTGCATTGTATTTCAACCTTCATATGTAGTGAAATCCACTTGTAAAGGCTGCATTTTTTTCATTCATCAGTATAAATGGGGTGAGAGATGGGAAAATCATGACCAAAAGGGAAAGGCTAGTTCACATTTAAGGGATTGCATTTCTTGTAACACTTGGATGAATGAATAATTCAATTTTTTGTCATTTTTTCTCTCTCTTCGTTTCTTGTATGTGAAACTTGTAAACTCCGTTTTTCGTATCGTTTTCTTTTCGTTTCCCGTTTCTCGTTTCTGGTAACATAGCTTTACCTTGATTACTGCCTCGATAGACCGGAAGATGGGGAGGGAGTGCTTAACTTTTTCATACTTGAAACCCTTTCTATTTGAAGTACCTAAAAAAAGAGCTATTGCAGTACCAAAATTATGTAGTGAAACACTTCTCTAAATTATGTAGTGAAACACTTCTCTATTCCTGCCATCATCAACAGTATTTTAGAGACACATTCCATGATTCTTGACTTGTTCCAAATACACTCCTATGAAAATGATATTTGGAAACTGATTAATCACTGTACATCACTCTTTTGTGGTTCTTTATATAAACCCATTCTCTTGTAGACAAGATATGACTTTGTATTTAATGTAATGACTATTTGGTATTCAACTAGGATGGGCTGATTTAAATTCCAGAGGTCACATGAATCTTTAAAGTACCCTTATTAGTTCACACACAGACTAGTAGTGTAAGACTGAGAAGTGTGCATAGGTATAATCCTGGTTATAATACGTTGAGGATAATGTATGCTTCTTCATACCATAAGAGTAAAATGGAATAAATGTTTATGTAGTTCTACTTCTTACGATTATGTTGTCCTGTAACATGTTTAAAGTGTATGCATGGACCACATTATTAGCCAATTGTGAATACTAATAGTAAACAAAAATGTAAGGGAAAGAACATTAAACATATAAATTTCACCTAAATAAAATCAAACTAGAAAATTGTAAGGGAAAGAACATTAAATATATAAATTTCAACTAAATAAAATCAAACTAGAAAATTGAACATGATTAGATGCATATTTCACTACTTAAGAAGTAGAGTTAGGGGACACAACAATTTATTGAAATATATCCAATGAAAAGATAATTAGTTACTTGGCAATATTAGACTGTAGCTAGTGGGCAATATTAGACTGTAGCTAGTGGGTTGTAGTGTGGGAAATATTATGGGCAATATTAGACTGTAGCTAGTGGGTTGTAGTGGGCTGGAATTCCTTCATGGGAGGGTCGTTTAGCCTACCTAACTATTCAATTTCTCTTTATACTCACGTAGGTATAAAAAATATGTTTGTGGATGGCCACATTAAAGGGGAGATTCACAATGATCAACATATCCACTGATGGAGTATATAGAATTTTGGAGTAAATAGATCTAGATTTTAAATGAGAGAGTAACACATGTGCAAGAGATTAAACATGTAATATAATCATGTAATTAATGAGCAAAAACACGAAAAGGAAGACCATAGATAGATATTTGATGACACATAAAACTTTGAATTTTATTAATTGTAAAATGAATGAGAGGTTGATTACATAAAGGATAAAGGAAATTTGAATTGATGAGAGAGGAGTGCATGACAGTCTAATTTTATTAATTGTACAATGAATGGGAGATTGATTACATAAAGGATATTTAAGGAAATTTGAATTGGTGAGAGAGGAATTTCGAATTGGAGTGCATGACAGTCTAGCAAGGATTAACTAGAGCTAAAATGTCCATTGGTAGACATATAATCTCTCAAAGGTGAGTTAACAACCTCAAAACTAACCTAAGTGGACTTAGACGTGCCTAAAATCAAGGGAAAATTGAATGATTAAGTCATGCATTTGAGATATCTTCCTAAAAAGACCAAGGAAGGTGCTATTGTCTCATAATAACAAAAAAGAGAGGTGCTTGGAGTTCTTGAACAATGTAGTAAACTCCCCAAACTTATTCCACAACTCTAATGTGCATTTTTGAACCCTAAAATCAAGGAAATGTGCATTGTCGGACCCTAAAATCAAGGAAAATATGCCATAATTGAAGGAATTCACTCTTATATGCCAAAACTAAACTTGATGGTGACTTATAAATAGTAGATTGCTCCCTTGGAGCTAGGGAGAAATCTCTATGATGGATTAGATGGTCAAATTTAATGGAATCGTGAGATCAAAACTAAAGTCCCTAGGTGAGAAATTGATACATTGGAGAGGGATATTATTCTCTAAGTAGAGAAGCACTTAACAAAGGGATTTTAATCTCTTTATAGAGGAATTTGATAACAAATATACACTATTGATAAGGATTATTAGTTCTTAGCATATATTTGTTTATTTTTATTTGTACTTGTATTGTTGCAAATTATTTGTTGTAGTGATTCTACTTAATTACGTGTTCTTATGGCTAGTTGAGATTTTGTCTTCAACCAAATCTATAATTATATTTAGTTTCTACTTTTTAGGAGTTGGTTGAACATTTATCTCTAAGCTTGTTGGGTTTGTTTTATTAATGTAATATCTATATAATCTTACCTTTGGATTAATACAAAGGCAATCAAAGATCTTCAATCTCACTTTGATGTAGAACTTTACTCATAAGTGGTTTATTCCACATCATTGATATCAAAGAACTTGTATCCAACCTTGGGTTTAGGTAATTTGCTCTTTGTTTCTGTGATTTTTTTTCTAATCATGTGGGTGCTCTTCTAAATAGTATTACTTTGAAAAGGCATGTTGTTTTGAGCTATTCTCATCATTCTCATCATTTAGTATTGATATTTCTAATATACACTTTTTGGATGTGGAATGTAAGCAAGTGTGTATACATTCCATCTGTATGTGGTAGTGAGTTATGAACTCCTTTAGCTTGACCATTTCTCGGCGATCTGTGTGTTGTCCGTAGTGTATCAATCTATCATTGTGACGCTTGTAACTAATTAGTACTCTTTCTTTTATTGGTATGACCTATTTCTTGAACAATATATTCTTTGCATATATCTCTCGTTGCACTCCTTGCTCATGTGAATAACCTTTGGCTAAATGCATATTTGAAAGCACCTCCACCATCTACATACTTAAGATGGATCTTGTTCATGCATGGAGTCTGAGCATGTACCTTTGGCTAAATGCATATTTGAAAGCACCTCCACCATCTACATACTTGAGATGGATCTTGTTCACGCATGGAGTCTGAGAGTGTATTTGTTTTCTAGTGTTATTGGCATACCATTGGCACATCTTGTCAACCGATTTTTCACAACAAAGTTGTGTCTACAACATGATGATATATGCCATACAACATGATGATATATGCCATGTTGGTGAAGTGATATATGCCATGTAGGTGAAGTGGGAAACATAGTTGTGGATGTGCCATGGAGTCTGGGCGTGTACCTTTGGCTAAATGCATATTTGAAAGCACCTCCACCATCTACATACTTAAGATGGATCTTGTTCATGCATGGAGTCTGAGAGTGTATTTGTTTTCTAGTGTTATCGGCATAACATTGGCACATCTTGTCAACCGATTTTCACAACAAAGCTGTGTCTACAACATGATGATATATGTCTACAACATGATGATATATGCCATACAACATGATGATATATGCCATGTTGGTGAAGTGATATATGCCATGTTGGTGAAGTGGGAAACATAGTTGTCAGAGTCTTAAGGATGATATATGCCATGTAGGTGAAGTGACATAGTTGTCAGAGACTTAAGGAATATGATATATGCCATGTAGGTGAAGTGGGAAACATAGTTGTCAGAGTCTTAAGGAATATGATATATGCCATGTAGTTGAAGTGGGAAACATAGTTATTGATGGAGTTTCAAAGGAAATTATTATTGAATTTTATATCCCACACACAACTAGGATTTTATGTGCTTTGAATGTGTTGGGCGTATCTCTACAATCTTGCAATGCAACCTTTAATACTATATGCAATAACTCCACAAGAATCCATAGCTATAGAATAAAGGCAATACATATGTCCAACCATTTCCACTAATTGCTCTCGTGAGACTCTCCCTAACCATAATGGTTATCATGGGAAGCATGGAGAATTAAGTAACTGGCGGATCGCATATGACTGCATGGAAGGAAAAAATGTTGGATGGCATGGAAACCATAACTGCATTGGTAACATTTTCATCTTCAAAATAGATTGCATATATATTTTGTAGTTTAAACCAAAAAGGTGAATCCTTGAGTTATATGAGAAAGTATCTAATGAAAATTGTGCCTTATGTTTGTCTCAAAATGAGATTTTTTTTTCTTCTAATATTTTTTCAAAACTATGGGCATCAAAGGGATATTGTGTAAAACATTGTATTGAGGTCAAAATGAGAATTTTTTCTTTCTAATATTTTTTCAAAATTATGGTCATTAAAGGGATCTTGTGTAAAACATTGTATTGAGGTCTCGTCTAAAAGTATTATTCTCTTTTGTGTAAAACATTGTATTGAGGTCTCGTCTAAAAGTATTATTCTCTTTCTTGTGAAATCCCTTTATTAATTATTTTGAAAGGCATATTATTTTGGAGATTTATATCTAGGGTTGGATGGTGTTAATGCTCAAAATGACATGGTTCGGGAAAGAACACTAAAAACATCCTTGGAGGGTTGATCAAGGGGAAGATGGGAAAACCCGAGTTATGTTTAGAGCCCTCGGATAGATAAGATTCACGGAGTTGATAGATGGATCTTTGAGTCATTAATGAATTAAAACACTTTTAAATCGATGTTAATAAATGCTCAAAAAATCTGTAAAAACAAAATATGTTGGTCCATAAAAACCATGTGGAACTATCTAAGCTAACTTGGACTAATTTCTAAAGACAAAATAATTAACTAAAGAAATTAATCATAAAACATTTACCAAAAATAAACTAATGACGCTATAAAATAATTGTTTGAAAAAGTACACCTAATACGTTAGTTGATAAAAGCAACAATAATTAAAATCTTCCTAATAAAAACGTTAGGTTAACTAGCTATTTTTAAGGCACATTAAAAGTACATCAATTAAATTCACCCTTGGATGTAAAATGAAACACAAAGGAGGTGAAATGTGGTCTCAGTGAGTTCGAGAGTTTTGGAAAACCTTGGTGTTTGGTGATCCAGAAGATGGATAGTCTTAGATGGCCTCTAGAAACTCAAGCATTGCACAAACGCCTAACTGCTTGGAATTTCAATGGCTGTGAAAACAATGTACGGATTTCAGGTTTACGTGTTGCATATCTCCAAGTCGTTTTCATGAAATCCAATGTGTTTAGGCTCTTGTTTGCAGGAACTTATTCCAAAACATCTTGAGAAATTATGGTCCCTCTAACTTCTATTAAAAGAACACCGATGTCCATAGATTGTAGATGCCATTATGCATAATTTTATTAGTTGGGGGATGTACGGCAGTGCTTTGATTGTAGTTGCATAGGACACGTTGCTTGTTCGAAAATTTGATGAATGCAAGTTAAACAACTGTACTCATAGAAGGCCCGATGGAATCACAATTGACAACATTCCCTTGTACATGGATAAGCTGAGGTAGCCACATCCACTTCACCAGTTCATACATCTAGTATCTCATGTGCATAAATTAAAACCATAAAAAAGGTTGTTCTAGTTGATGAATATTATCATCCTACCTCTGGTTACTGTTCAAATCTTTGCATATCATATCAATGTATTTGGGTTTCTCAGAGTGCTTGATTCTCTGAACAAAATTTTCATGCTCTAATTTTGACCTAAAACCCGTTGAATCAAGTTTACTTCCACTTTCTTGTTCAATTTGATGACTGCATGAACAAATTGGCATGGCATCGTCTTATTGCCTCTTAAGACAATTTATGCACACACATGTGTCATAGTCATAAGACTTTTGTTGATGCTCAACATCGACATGTTTTGAAGTGTCAGAACATGATGCCAGAGGCGAACCAATTAAAACTTTTTTGCAATATCATTCCACTTGCACTGTCACATCCAATTCGATGTACTTGTTATGTCTGCACCTTGTATTTCCCATTTCGTGGTCATATGACCCCTTCTTTAGATTCACCAAGTTGCATCTTTGTGTCACCATATAGTGGCTGAGTCAAGTTAGGGGGGATTAGTCGTATTTTTATCTAGGCACCATCATGTCATGTAATCAACATCATTGTACCAATCACTCTCATATTTCGTTTGGCCAAAATTGAGTTTGTTTGACCCTTTCGACAATCTATCAAAGTTTCGATGAGTAAGAGTGTTTGTGCCATCTCAATCAGATTTGGTCAAGTTGTACGTCCTCTGATAAATTGTCAATTGCATCCACTTGCCGTGTTCTCATAATGCCTTTGTTTGGGAAGTTGAAAATAATTCCTTGGTCACTGTAATGTCCCCAAGGGATATCAGAGTGTCTAAGGGACATATTATTAGCTCTCTGAGGCTAATTACTTGATTTTTAGTGCAGCCGATAAACCATAAACATTTAATTTCTACTTTTCCAAAATTAATTGCGACACAAAATCCAATAATTAACAATAATTTAATATAAATTCATCAACACATCCAACATCCCATCTAAGGGATAGGAAGGCTTCTTAACATCATCTAACATCATCAAACCTTCAATCCAAGCCATATTAGAGATGATAACCACTTCTAAAGGTTAATTATTCTTAATCACAGTTAACTAATAATTAAGGTGTTAATTACAATACTTAACAACACTTAGTGTGCAAATGATGACACTGATCACAAATACAATTGTTTAAAAAATAAACATCAATTATCAATCACAATGGCTTAATAACATCTAATTACATGTAAATAAGGCCTAATTACCAAATTTACAATAATTAATCATAGTAATTACGAAAGAGAGTCCACAAGACTAGTTAACTAGTTTTCAAATATAAGCAGCTAGTCTTGCACAAAATCAACTTGTAACCATGCCATTAAACCCAAGAGAAATCCTACATCCATTAACAACATATGTAAGTGTGCACCCGCAACCAATTAAAAGTTTATTTTTCGATCATTCCAATTGCACGTAAGGTGATCTTTTTCATCAATTCCAATGAAACTAATTAACATTCACCTCAAGGAATTGAGTCTAAATAACTGAACCAAAATGCAATACATCCATAAGTAAAGGATCACACTTGATAATTCACAAAACTAGTTCATTCTACTCACCTACAGTCATATGGCTGTAGCTTTCCTCCCATATACAGTCCATTAAATAATTCACAAAAATAGTTCATTCTACTCATTTAAATTGACTAGTAATTCTAAGAATTGCTAGAATAATTAAATTCACAGCTCATAGAATCATTCAAATTCCATTCCAAATCTAAATAATATGTTTTATCATTCATACCATAGGTATATCTCATTCAAACATTTTGCCAAACACTTCATATGCAAAATCTCAAATCTACTCAAAACAATTCTATTGAAGGAGTTAGAAATTGGAAATTGATCTAAAATTTCGGTAGACATTTCCCAAACACTATCTAGAAAATTTCCCCTTATATTATCACACACATTTGAAGTGTATTTATTGTACATAAGCATAAAAATAACACTTGGGCACTTTTACAAACACTTCATGTGCCAAGTCTCCAAACTACACAAAACAATCCAATCGAAGAACTAGTTTTCGCATAAAAGGTAGAAGCATCAAATAGAAGTGTCTTAAACCATTATGAGGCTACTGTACCATCAAAATACACATTATATAATGAACAGGGGCAGAAATATCAGTTTGTAGCAGAGGTGCCAAAAAATCATTTCCTCAAACAATTTGTGCACAAAATCCCAAAAATTAGTTTCCAATTCCTTCTCAAAATTTACTTGCATAAATAGATTCAATTCCATGAGAAATTTATTCCACAAATATCTCATCAAACATTTGATGTGAATCCATAAGTAAATCATATCAAAGCTAAATAAATTAAATAAACATGATATAAAGCACTTATCTTTTCCAAATATGCAATTGGAATCTACCCTGCCACGTTCACCCATTCGTAGACACAATGCAAGCCAAAACCCACTTTGCAATGGTCACCCCCGAACTGGAACCATGATGCCACAAGAAAGAGCACACTCAACCACAAATTCTCTCAAGAAAACAGTCCAACCACAACCCAATGGAAAGTGTGGCCTCTACTTCCACTCCAGGGAAATTCCAATGGCTCAAGGACAATAGTCCAACCACAACCCAATCGCAGGTAGCACTTCCAATGCAGGGAAATTTCAGTGGCTTCGGGACAACCTCAAATCCAAGAGTGGACCTCACCCCTGCTACCAAACCAGGATCTCGAGAGGAAATACACAGCTATGTCCAACCTCAAATCCAATGGCAGTGGGCCTCATCCCTACTGCCAATCCAAGATCTCCAGAGACAATTCCTAAACATACACTAGTGGCTCCAGAGTAACTCAGGATCCACAAGGGCGCAATTACTAGCAAGGATCTCATACCAAGAGAAACAAAATCGAACCACAAGTATCAAACACAAGCACAAGAGTAAAAGCATGAACCAACACACAAGTGTGACTAGCCAACACAAGCAAATCGAATTCCTTCATCAGAAATTCGAATTGGGATAGAGAGGGACACAAGCATGAGAGTTATGTTGGTTTATCCAGGAATACTGAGAGGGGGGGGTGAATCAATATTGCCTACTTTTTCTTTTATTTAAACCATTAACATAAAAAACACATAAACAATGGATCAAACAAATAAGGACATAGAATTTTATCGTAGAAACCTCAAAAGAGCAAACCACAAAATCAATCTCATTAAATAAATAATTTCTACATTGTTTTCTGCTGCAATAGATGGAATGCACCAACATCCTAGTTTTCTATTTTCTTCAACAAATAAGGATGCTACAACACCCCTGTTTTCCAACTACTACTGGAGGATGCACCAACACCATGTTTTGTCAGCTACAACTGACAGGATACTACAACACCCTTAGCAGGCCGCAACCTGCCCTAGCACCACCCTTTTCTGTCCTTTCAAATTTCCAGAACATCTTTTAATTCTGTTTCTTCATTTTATTGGTCTTTGTCTAATCTTCCTTCTTCTTTGATTTGGGCTGCAGAGACATCTTCCTTCCAACTCACATGATTGTTTATATATTATCTATCTCATCTTTTAACTGTTGCATCTCTTCAATCTGGGCTTGTGTCTTTTTATACTCGTGCATCTTCAAGGATTAATTTTATGTTTATTAATTAGACACTAAACCCTACATGTTTCATCAAAAAGATTTAAATCTCTTTATTCTGTTATCATCTAATCATCATGCCTCTTCATATCTGGAATAAAAGAAACCTTTCCAAACATCATGCCTCTTTATATATGGAATAAGAGAAACCTTCCAAACTAATATTTGATTAAATACTAGCACACAGAATTTAATTAATGTGTTTAAACAACAACGTGGATTTCTTTTAATGTGGGTATCCTACAAGCTCTTCTGGGCATATCCTCATTCACATGCAGGCATATCCTTATGCATTATGCGGGCATATTCTTATTCCTTATGCAGGCATACTTCACAACCCTCTTGTGAGCATAAATTAGGCTTTGTGCGGGCATTTTTCCTTCTTAAGGATAATATGATTTTTTATTAACTTGCAAGTGTAATTTTCGCACGTGTGAGCACTAGAGAGAAATCTGAGACCATGAATAGATGGACAGATCATCAAGGAAAAATATCATGCTGGTTGATGAATTTATCATCACAAGGACACTTCTTGGCAGGCATTTCCAAATGCCTCTTGAACCGAGTGATTTTAACACAACCAAATTCCATTTGTTCTTAATATGCAAAACAAGAGTTTTCTTAACTTTAGTAGGTTGATTTATTGCACATGTGACCATCATAAGGCAAAATGAAACCATGTCTGGATAATCACTTCAACAAGGAACAATTCCATGTCACCTTTTGAATTTGTTGTTACACACACATCATCTGGCGGACATTTGAAACTGGTTTTTTAAACTACCAATTCAACACTTGGACAAAATTGTCAAACCCTAGGTTAACATGAGGATATTTTTATTTTCATAAAATTTGAAGTATGAGACATCCAATGGATAGAGGCCAACAAGGTGATACCATCCAGACCAATTTCATCCTTTGAAACCTCTTTCTCTCTCCTCGGCGGACATTTTTCTGGAGCAGTGCAAATCAAGCTAGGAGACACTTTTGGAAGATCAATATCTTCACCTACTGAGACTTTTTGGATAAAAAAATGATATGGTTGGATGCAAAAAACAATAATATAGAGACCCATACCCTTAAAATACTTTAATACATCAACCATAGGAAATGGAGGGCTAATGTCACTTAGGCATGTTTACTAGCAATTTTATACTCAAACAATTTGTGCAATCTCCAAGGTGGATTTTTATTTCACAAAAATATTGAATCAATGGTACTAGATGATGTAGTACATCTCACATAGCACAACCAAATTCATTTCACCTTCAAACTCATCTTCCTCTGACCTAGGTGGACATTTTACTAGACTGGTGCAAAACTGCCTAAAACCTTGTTTTGGAAGACCTATAACTTCCTCCTTGGACACTCTCAATACAAACTGAGACCATGGTCAGGTAGACAGATCAACAAGATACAAACTAGTGATATGGGGTGGAAATTTACCTTAACCTATGAGTTACGACGGACATTTCCCCAAGGTTACTTGGACCAATTTTCCAACACTTAGCAATTTTCCAGAATTTCTCCAAACTGACAAATCTCTATATAATTAGGTCAAATTGTAATAATGATGTCATAAAGGTACTAGAACATCATCAGTTGGATTTTAATATTCATCAACCATGCCACATCATCATACATGCCATGTCATCACTTCCTTTGTTATTCCTTTGTCTTTCACTGAGTTTTCCCTGCCATCATATCCTTGGTTATTCCTTTGTCATTACTAAACTCCTTTGAGATCAATGGCAACCACATTCAACAAGTTACATTCCTGGAATAATAAACTGGAGTTACACATCTGGTGGATACACCAAGATACACACTAATCCAACTCATGACGGTACAGTAGGTGAGAGAGGGACTCCAATCCTCAAATAAAAAGATTAATCTCAGGGTAAATAAAACCAAGGAGTGACATAACACATCAAGGTGCATAACTAAGAGGTTCCATAAAGTACATAAGAAGGGTGTACAACATCAACATAGGCTCAAAACACATAGGTAAACACTTTTCCACAACCCCATGCTTGTAACATCATGGTTCCTCATACTCTCTTTCGTGGAATCGGTCATCCAATTGTTTTTATTTGATTAATTATTTTATAAGTTTAGCATAATAAAAATAATAATAATGTGCAAACCATAGTCCAGGAACCTTGTGCTACTATGTCCAACATAGCAACAATAATAATATGTGTAGGAGCTAAACCAAAGGGTATTACAGTTACCTTCTGCAAAAAATACCTATGTCCTCCCTTCTTTTGAAATAAAGATCCTCCCCCCACCTTTACATTTGAGTTCACATTTTTATAGTCCATATTTTTAAGTTAATAAAAATCTTTTTTCCTTAAAACCCCTTACACTATATCCCTACGAACATGATCCCTTCATATCTTTATTTCCCCACCCTTTATATAGATGTTTTCCCATTATTATAACATTTATATTTAAAAAATAAAAGAAAATAAAATTCATTTTTTGACCTCACTTTGCATTCCTATCACCTATGAATTCCATGTCAAAGTCTTTTAATTCCCCATCATTAAAAACCAAGGAAGCTTTTATCCCCTTTATTCCCTTCCTAAGCTTAAGTACCTCATGATTTAAATTCCACTTTATCTAAAGACTCCTCTAGGAATCTCCTTTTATTCCAATTCAAATCACGCCCTCCCTTTTATAATACCCTTTTACCTTTTCAAAGTGCATTAAAAAAGAAAAATAATATATTTACGCCGTAGGCGTTCAAACAACGAAAGACCATCCTCTCCACTATAGTTGGATTCCTCGCTCATTGAGCCAATAGAATGTTTCCACATATATTTGTATATTGGCCAAGTGGATATGATATGCCACGCGAGTTTATTTGATAGGATAAATCCCTGAGATTCTCCATGCCAAATGTATAATTGATTACAATCCTATCGACTATGTGTGTAATGGTTCCAACTCTCCCCTTACATTGTCATACTTCCAAGGAAGTTGTGTAGTGTGTTTGAAGACAATCTGTTAATCCGGACAAAAACTGATCTCTCTAGCCTAAATGATTTAGATCTAGAACAAAATAGTACATAACATAATTATCTTTCCTAGTTAGATTAAATTGCAAGGTATATCAAAAAGTAAGTTACCTTATAATCGCAATTCCCTTCTCCTCGTTTGATCTACTTTCAGTTCCTCGATCTCCGGCTACAAAACAAGATGGAGCAAGTGGTAACAAACGAACAATATGAAAGCATATGATTATGATTCTAACTAGATCAACGGCCAAAGAAGCCAATAGACATAACAAGTTTATGGAAATATATTTATATCAATGTTGCACGACTCGGACTCGGCAAAGACTCGGTTGGCATATGACTCGGCGACTCGGGAAAAACTCCTCGGGAAAGACTCGGGAAAGACTCGGCAAGACTCGGCGAAAATTAAAATAACTTAAAATATTGTACATTTTGGGCACAAAAAAGAGTTTAAAAGCATTTCCAATCCATATAAGCTATAAAATTACAATTTATGCAATAAGTCATAACATTGTCTCATAAACTATGAATATACGACATAACACAATCAATTTTTGTATGCAAAAATTTGAATAGGGATCATAAACCATAGTGTTCATAAACCATAAAGTGATCATAAACCATAGTGTTCATAAACCATAAATCATAACCATAAGCATAAACCATAAAGTGATCATAAACCATAGTGTTCATAATCATAAATCATAACCATAAACATAAACCATAAAGTGATCATAAACCATAGTGTTCATAAACCATAAAGTGGTCATAAACCATAGTGTTCATAAACCATAAACATAAACCATACTGATTTAAAAATCAGATTGGTGCAAGTTCAAAATATAGTCTCATAATAGAAATAGAAAACCAAAATAGACAATGTCTCCATGTACTCGAGTCTCATGCCTAACCACGAGCACGCCTACAATAAGTCATCGAGGAGCTAGTGCCAACATCGACAGACTGAAGCAACTGTGAAGCAGGTGTATTTGGAGTTTCCATTTGAGATGGCAAACTAGAGGGATCCTGAGTCTCCTCATCAAGCCAAGCCAAATCATCAGGGAACTCCTCCTCCACAACCCACTCAGACTCTAAATCAATATCATCCAATAAAATTGGATCTAGGTCGTTCGGTTGCATTTGCTTTGTGAGCATTCGAAGGTTGTAGTAGATGAAAACCAACTTTTCCAACCTTTCAAGCTCCAACCTATTCCTCTTTTTGCTGTGGATGTGCTCAAATACCGACCAATTACGCTCACATCCTGAAGCGCTGCAGGGTTGACTTAGAACTCTGATGGCGAATTCTTGTAATTGTGGTGCTTCAGAGCCACAATCTATCCACCAATGGGCTGTAAAAGTTAAAAACAACAATGATTACAAGTTTTGCAATGCCAAAATTGAAAAAGAGAACTAACAAATTTACAAGCTAAGTTCTAAGTCTAACAATTTAGTTTTTACAAATTGAATCTTACATGGCATTTTCTTGTCCTTGAGTCGTTGGGTTGAGCTGAATCCAAACATGCCTGCTGCTTCTTTGTACATATCACGTTGCATGTTGATTTTGTCCTGAATTTCTGGATTCGGGAACATCTTCTCAATGCATATCATGACACCTCTCATCACCTCCTGATCTCTTTGAATGCCAGAATCTGGATGATAGAATAAGCTTGGATTGAGATATGCTCCGGCTGCATGCAATGGTGAATGTAGCTGCCTGTCCCACCTGGAATCAATAATTTGCCATATAGGGAGATATTTTGATGAATTCCCCTTGTAGAAAGTCTTGATGGCCTCTTTCGCCCTATCCATGCCCTCATAGATGTATCCCATTGCAGGTTTCTCTCCATCCATGATCCTCAAGACTTTTACAAGTGGCTCAATGAAGCTGACAATCTCAGTGACTTTCTCCCACAGACCATCTCCTAAGAGAGACAATTTCACAGCAACTGCATCTGGCTTTGTGCTATCTTTCCAAAATATCCATTCTTGGCTACAAACCATCCGTCTCAAAGCTTGGTACTCATTCAGAAGGCTTTGGAGGGAAAGAAAGGTTGTGGCAAACCGTGTGATAGCAGGGCGACTCAGTTCACCCTGTGCATATCCCCTCATAAGGCTCAACACCCAAGCATGGTTATAAATGAATTTGGTAATTTGTTTGCACTCTTGCACAACTGCTTGCACCCATTCCATCTTCCCAATGTCCTCCAGCATCAAGTCTATGCAATGGGCAGCACATGGAGTCCAAAAAATGGTGGGGTATTTTGCAGAAAGCAACCTTCCAGCTGCCACATAATTTGCAGCATTGTCCGTGACTACCTGGACAACATTTGTTACCCCGACTTCCTCCACAACATCAGACAACAGTGATAAAATTAGATTTGCATCCTTTACATGCGAGGATGCATCAATGGACCTTAGGAACATGGTTCCTTTAGGGCAAGCTATAACAAAATTGATGATTGTTCTGCCCCTTTGATCTGTCCACCCATCAGACAAAATTGTGCACCCTGTAAACTTCCATGAGCTTTTAATGCTCTCCAATTGTTCCTTAACACACTCGAGCTCCTCATCTAGCTCTTTCTCCCTAAGTGCATTATAGGAGGGGGCTTTGTATCCAGGGCCAGCAGCTGTAATGGCATCTACCATGGGCTGATAAAAATAAGACTTTGCATAGTTGAATGAAAGGCTATTATGGTACCAAAACCTCCGCATTGCCATATCTGCCTCTTTCCTCTTCTTTTCATTGAAGCTCTCCAGGGATGGCTGAGATCCTGGAGTTGTGCGAGGAAGGAAGAAAGAAGAAACTACACTTCTATTTACTGCAGCAGCTGAAGTGGACCCTCCTGTACTTGGACTTGCATTCGGTGGTGCCATTGTAGATCTACCTATCATGGAAGTTTCAAACTTGTATCTTGCCCTCTTTTCACTCTGTTCTCTAATGGCATCCAAAGCAGCTACCATTTCTGCTGTGACTTCATCGGGGCATTTCTCACAAACTGCCACATCTTTGCAAACAATTCTTGCTAGATGATATTTCATCCTGTTTATGCCCCCAGACATTTGAGAGGTGCAGAAGTTGCAAATGACTCTGTGGTCTTCATTGGGATTCACCCTGACACAATACTTCCATGCCGGATCAAGAGGCCTTTTAACCTTAGGGGCCATGGAATCTGGGTTGCAAAAAAAATATTTTCTATATTAAAATTTAATGTTATAAAAAAATGAATTGAAGAAAAAATGTTGCTTTGTGCCCATAGGGCCACACAACATAGAAAATTAAATTCTAAATCTATGTATCATTTAAATTGTTCTTAAATTCTAATTTATCACTAACCTATGTTTAAGCCAAGTTCCATAAAGAATTAATAAATTAAAATTATATTTGAAAAAAAAATAAAAAAAACAATTTTAAATAAAAAACAATAAAACTTTATAAATAATATATTAAAAATAAAAAGTGAAACAATAAATAAATTTAATTGTTTTTTTTTAAATAAATTTTTTAAAGTATAAAATTTAATTTTAAACTATAGTATTAAGTTTTAACTTTTTAACTATTACATTTAAAATATAATATTACATAAAGTTTAATTTTAAACTATAGTATTAAGTTTTAACTTTTTAACTATTACATTTAAAGTATAAAATTTAATTTTAAACTATAGTATTAAGTTTTAACTTTTTAACTATTACATTTAAAATATAATATTACATAAAGTTTAATTTTAAACTATAGTATTAATTTTAAAATATAATATTACATATAATATTACATAAAATTTAATTTTAAACTATAGTATTAAGTTTTAACTTTTTAACTATTACATTTAAAATATAATATTACATAAAGTTTAAAAAACCACCCGAACTATAAAACTTATTAAACATTACATATTACATAATACATTAAACTAAATTTTTTATAAAATTTATTAAAGTATTAAAACTTATTAAACATTACATATTACATTAAACTAAATTTTTTATAAAATTTATTAAAATATTATTAATAAAATTACATATTACGTAATACGTTAAAGTTTTTATAGAGAAAGATGGATGAGTGATATGTTAAATGTTCTATTGTCCAAGATGATACTAACCTCATTCCTTGATGGGAGTTACAAATCTACTTGTGAGTTATAAGGAGATGGGAGTTACAATCTCACTTGGACACAGAAAAAACAACACAATGGGAATTTTGAATCCACATGGGATTGAAGCCACAAACTTATATGGATACACAAAGGGATGAAATACTATCCTAATATACTACAAGATGAAACTCACTACAAGAAAAAATCCATACAAGGATGATGAGCACTGAACTATGGGTCTCATTAAAATCTGGTCTTGAAAATTATACTTTTCTCAGATTACCATAATGTGAACAATTTTATCTTGTTCACAATACATTGTAACAGACCCGACTGTTGTTATGCAGAGCCATCACAAAGAAATGACAAGAAATCTGAAATTATCCATTATAACTAGAAATATACATATAGAAAATACGATGAATGCTGATTACAATCAGGATATGTGATCTCTTTATTTAGTACCAAAGAGATGGGTCATGATGTAAGGTCCTTTAATTAATAATAACTATAATTTATATAGCAAGGTTCATTACACATATACACTGATTCCATGAACAATGATATTTTGCTAGGCACACTGTAGTTTGTAATTTTAGTTTAACGGTTAAACTAAAATTTTTATAAAATTTATTAAACATTACATAATACATTAAACTAAAAATTTTATAAAATTCTTAAACATTACATAATACATTAAACTAAATTTTTACAGTTTGGCTGTTAAATGTCAGGGTACTGTTGCAAAACTTAGTCTGTATTATTATAGTGCTGCTGTTGCAAAAGTTAACTGTCAGGGTACTGTTGCAAAACTCAGCATCAGCAAAAATCTGCGGGGTCATCAACTCAGGAAATTGACAAAACCAGGGAAAAACTCAGCAAGCAACAACTCGGACCTGAAAATTTCGGAAAACTCAGAAAAAATAGGAAAAAACAAGAGAAACCTGGGAGTTTTGCAACACAGGTTACACAAGAGTTGAGTATTGTAATTTACAACACAGGATACAGCAGAGATGACTATCGTAATTTAACAGCCAAACTTAGCCAAATTTATTAAGTTTAATACGAAGTCTGCATATTACAGTGTATAAAATTTATTAATGTATTACATATTACATAATACGAAGTCTGTAATATGTAATACATTAATAAATTTTATAAAAAAATTAGTTTAATGTAATAGTAAATGGGTAATTAATAATTTAATACATATTACAAAAACTAAAAAATAAATTTAGGAAATAGATAAAACTTAGGATAAAAAATGATAATACATTACAGAATTGAGAATACAAATTTAAAAAAAATGAAAACCACTAACCTGTGATTCGAATTGATTCGAATTGGGAGGAGGTAATTGGCCTTGATGGCTTCACGGCTTCACGGCGGCTTCAACGATCACAGTGGCAGCGCGGCTTCACAACTCAGGGCAGCACGACGGCACAGGCACAGCAGCTTCAGTGTGTCACTCCTCAGTGCCTCACTACTTCACGGCTCACTCCTCACTACTTCACGGCTCACTCAATTGCAGACAATCGAACTCAGCAGACAAACAGAGTTGATGGATGCCGAATGCGACACTGTTGGATGGTTTATAGCCCCCGATAGTGTGTTTTTCCCTCCAAAACCCAGTTCGCGGGCCCGAGAATGAGCGCGACTGCATAAACTGTGGCGTCCGTCCGTGCTTTGCTTCCCGCCAGGCGCGATTTTTTTTGCTAGCCGAGTCCGGCGAGTATGCCGACGAGTATACCCGAGTTCCACGAGTCAACCCGAGTTCCACGAGTCAACCCGAGCCCGCGAGTATCAAGACGAGTCTTCAGCGGTTACGCGGGGAGGGCATCCACTCGGCAAGACTCGCGGGTACTCGCGAGTATGCCCCGAGTGGTGCTTCACTGATTTATATTAAATGTAATTTGTAGAAAATACAAAGTAGAGAGTTACAACCGATGCCTTGACGTTATGACTCCAACTCAAATTATCTTGCCTCAAATATCAAAGCCTCCTAGCCTCCAATGGATGAAGAAGATAGTCCTCACCAGATTTCACCAACATATGGGTGCTTTATCCTTCCTCCCTTAACAAGTGAGAGGGGGTTCATATATATAGGGCTAAAGGGATAAGAGAGGTTGAGTATGTAGGGGATAGGATTAAGGTATCATCCCACTAGGTTAGGGGATCGAGTGGCACCTTTCCAAGCATCTAGGGATAAGCCTCCACATCACCAAGCTTCAAGAAGTCGCTCGAAGCTTCCTTTTATCCATTTTAACCAAATCTGACGCACCTTGCAAGAAGGAAACATGCGTTAGAAGTAGATCACCACACCTTGTACAAAGGCACACTGCGTCGCCGACACACTCTGCTAAGGTGCAGAACGCGTCACCTTGGGTTTGACGCTCCTTTCTAGAAGGCAGGGCATGTCGAGGTGACTACAACAGGAAAAGGGAAAGGAAAAAAACTTTTCTTCCAATGTTTTAGCCAAGGAACTTCATGGATTAAGGCATAGAGATGACACATGACTCACGATGACGATATTTTGGTGTAACAGAATGCCCCCCAAAGCATGAAGCTGGTAAAATAGAATAGGTGAAGTGCTTTGCAATATGAAGGATTGAGGCAAGGATCATCGGTCGGAATAGACTTCTGCAGTACAAATAACTCTGAGATATATGTCTCACATGACTCATAACATGGGTGTTGACCAATACATTGCAGATCCATGATAATAAAGACCGATTGAACAAAATCATGGCTACTAGACACAGGCGTAGATCCATGATGAGATGATAACACAACCACGACCAATAAAAATTGGATTCGTGTGATGTGACTCAAAAAATCTCCATCGCAACCTGGGAAAGATACATGACTTATCCCAGGGTATTCAAGCTGAACCTGTAATGGTACGATTCTAACCATGTGATTACATTGTTTTGAAGTCAAACATGGTCGAAACCACTTGATTACTGGTCATTGATGTATACCGTTAACAAGCACGAGGGAGATCACCATTGATGTCAATGATTCCCAAGGTATCATAGTACATACCATCGAATGTGAATCAATGAGCTGAGGTCGAACACTCGACGGAATCTTTCAATCAAGAGCCAATGATGTGAACTCATGTTGAAAGCAAGGTAACCTGCCATTAAGGCATGCAGGCCCAAGGTACTTGATTGGTTTCTAGATTCAATCCTTGGATGATGTGTTGAAGTCGAAAAGGATAAATCCATCGAAGGAGGGCCATGATGTATCCCCCATCATTGACACGAAACATGATCAAAGATGTTTTGGATTAAATCAGACAGTAGAGCAATGTTTGAGACTGACTCAGGGAAGACCGACATGATAGAAGGTAGAATGAATGCAGATATTGAATCGATGAACATACCCCTCTTGAACATGGGCATGGCATGACTTGGCAGTATTGACATGACGAGAATGACACCAACTCTTAATGCAACTGATGGTGGAAGCATTCTTTGGATGACCCAAAGGAGTGAAAAGAATCATGGAATCAGTAGGACTCGAAGACAAAGTGATTACTCAAGTGTTTGAATGCGAATGCAAATGAGTGCCATGTTCAAGAGTGACTAAGTACTGCCATAATTACAATGGAATACAAACTCTTTCCTTATCCCCATCATCATTGATGAGTACCTCTTTTGTTTTTTAACGAGCTTCAGGAGGGTAACAGATGCTCGGTATAGCTCATCCTTCGGATGAGTCCAATCCCAAATGTTTTACAAACTTGAGATATGAGGGGTTCATCCCAAAACGGGCCCTTCAGTGTCGGATTTTAATGAGTCCAGAGAAGGTAAACTCGATGTCATTTCATGTTTAGAGAGTCTGAAAATAACTAAAGAAGACTCCAAAGATTCTTTTTCGTAAAAGTTAGTATCCTCATCCGAAAAAGGATAAAACAATATGGGAGAGAACTCTTCCAGTCATGATTAACTGGAGTGGTCCTTTTTCATAAATAGTACCTCTTGGTCCGAAAAAGGGGTAAACTATCACCAGAAAGACGATCATTCAAATATTTTTACAAGCGTGATGGTATCAAGTTCGCTTAGTGATATTTTCATATTTAGGGAGTCTACAAAGAGCTTAAAGAGGAACTCTGAGGGGTTCCTTTTTCATGGGAGTTTTACGAGACCGAAAAAGTGATAAAATGTAACTCGGTGACTTATTCTCATTGTTTTACGAGCATGAGAAAGGACAAAAGTAAGCTCGATGTCATCAATTCTTAATTTTAACGAGCGCGATGATAACATAACAAACGCTCGAAGAGTCGTTCATACTTGAAAATAAGCATGAAACGACCATGATAGTCGCCGAACAGTGAGAACACAACTTTACTTGACCTGCGAACTCCAAAAATCGAATTAGAATCGACAATGAGGTGTTTTAGCCGCAAACGATTACCAACTATAGTAAAAAACCCAAAAGAAAAGTATTAAAAGGTGAAATTCCTTTATTTTTATATAAAAAGTGAAATAGTAAAGAATTTTTCACAATTGTTTTTGACCCATTTGGAATAGTGCAAATCACCCTTTGGAGCTCAATCTCAAGCATTGATTGCGGGAGCTATAGTCAGCCATTTTTCACATTGTCAGTGTCAAGTAGGCCTAAACTTTGTCCTCTACATTCCTAGTGGATTAGTTTGTCATTTAATTGTCATTTTTTTGGTTTTTGGGACTTGTGAAAAGGGGGATTGCGCACCCTCTAGGCGACGCACTTTCCCCTTACGGGAAGTGCGTCGAGGGCTCTCTAACACACTTATCGCATGGTGAAGGTGCATTGCCTGTGCACTGTGTGTAAATTCGGGTTGCGTCGGCGCAAAACCACTTGCCAAAATAAAAAACCAAGCCCAAAGAATCCAAACTAAATGCATGGAAATGTTCTAATACTTGTACAATTGTGGTTTGGACAAGCCTTGACTTAACAAATGGTTCAATGGAAAGAATGGGAACATGAACAAGAAGATGCCCAAGCGGCCAATGATCCGCTTTCGATGAATGCACTACAACAATGCGGGCTTCTTAAGTTCTTTGACGTCCAGGGCATGAGGGCCCAAGTACCACTACTAGATCACCTGATTAGGCTATGGGACCCTGATCAACAACACTTCCAGGTTGGTGTCCACACTCTGACTATAGATGTGGAAGACATCTATTTTCTAATGGGGTTGTCCAAGCGGGGAGCCTCAATCTCATTATCGGGGCCACGAGGCATTGACTAGTCCATAGAGAGCTTGGTATCTCAATTTTGTACTCTAGGGATGCAAATGCTTGTTGGGAAGATTCCCATCAAGAATGTGTGTGATAGACCACTGCAGACAGTTCTATTTACCATAGAGACGATGGCAGGGGGCAGAGCTCCTCATCAGGCCACCCAGGCACATATGCTATATGCCATAGAGTGCATGGCTCCAACAATGCTTAACTGGTGTGAGGAGATCCTCACAAGCCTAAAGGAACAACTCACCAAGTGTCGCAGGGGTGAGCTAAAATAGTTTAGATATGGATCTAACGTAGTGTCGTTCTTCCTGGAATGAGTTCCACTGTTGAGGCCTTAGGTAGAGATAGACGATCTCGATCCGTGAGATCCTCACATGGTTAGGTGGTCTGAGGTTATGGCCCTCCATGGAGGAGGAGGTCCCATCATTGGTTATGGTCCCACCTTCTTCAGGTGGTTAAGCGAACGAATCCTCATGGTTGAGGACTATCCATATGCAGGTACCTGTTATCACCTAAACTGTAGTTACCCCTATGGAAGGATCCAGTCATGGATGGCAATAGGGAAGGGCAACTTGAAAGGTGCAACCACGATCACCTCGACCTCCAATGTATATGGTTGTCACACCAGTCGAGGCAACCTTCACTTTATGTTATCTAGCCCAGACAACAAAGGGGGAGACCCGATCTACTCCCGACAGGAGAGATCAAAACCAAGACACCAAATCAGGGTATTTCCAAGTGAAGTTAGGTGTATGGTTTATCCTAGACCTAAGGATGAAGTCACAAGTCAAGTGAGGGGTTCAATAGATGTAGCTTTGGTTCATAGTTGATGTGAGAGTGACTTACAATGTTTAAAGTGAGATCTAGGGCTAGTGTACTAGGTCAATGTCAAAAGATCCACTGCCTTGGGAACCGTGTCCAATGCAGGGTTGTTTAGGGGTCAGACTGGGGCTAACTAGTACATGAGACAATCTTGACCATAGTCCATGATGTCTTCAAAGGTATAGTTCACCATGCAAAAGTCAAACCACAAGTCAATCCAACAATCTAGGAGAGTGGGTTGACTTGGAGATAAACCAGTGCCTTGGGAATTGGGAAGTGGAGTCAAAGTAGGGTTGACTTTATGGTTTAGGACTCCTACAACATGAGATAAGTGGACAGTATAGGCCTTGATGGATAAATGTGTCTAGATCTAGGTTTGACCCAAGTGGACCACAATCCCTAAAAACAAGGAATGCAATCCCCAAGGCAAGATTTGACAAAGTGACAGTCTAGACCTAGGTTTTGAATTATTCTGAATCCGGATCTGCAAAAATCTCAAGTACCCAGTTCCTCGAAGTGAGTGAACTCACTTCTCCAAGGTGGTGCGACTTTCCCTAAGGAGGCTTGAATCGGGGTTTAGGTGGGTCAAATCATGTCGGATGGCATCCAAACTTTAGATCCGGGTAGATCAGTCAAGTAGGGATATGGATCTATAATTTTGTGGCAATCCACCGGTTAGATCTTTGTAGATCTGAGTTTTAGTGTTCCAAGTGGTCCAAAATGGGGATTAAATCCCTTAAAATGTGGAATGGGGCCCACAAGGTGATTTTCAAGAAAGGGACAACCTGGGTGTATGTTATTTGATGTGTAGATGTCAAATCAAGTGAAATCTCAAACACCCATCGCTTAGATCTAGGTCAACCTGCTCAAATGGTGAAGTGCGCCTTCCTTGGGAGAAGCTAGGTTGGCTTGGGAGAGGGATCAAACGGGAGCCAATCCACACCAAACTATAGATCCGGGATGCCGTGGATGCTATAGAGGTGGGTTTTCAATATCATGCCCAACAACCCACTAGATCTTGGTAGATCTGACAAAATGTAAAATAGGGGTTT
This sequence comes from Larix kaempferi, assembly GCA_027924585.1. NCBI lineage: Eukaryota > Viridiplantae > Streptophyta > Pinopsida > Pinales > Pinaceae > Larix > Larix kaempferi. The sequence continues at coordinate 9,635,893 of BSBM01000174.1, read as the reverse complement.
TGAAGTATTTAGGGTTTTAACAATTTATGAATTATGTCAATGGATTGGATAAAGGAAAGAGAAACAAACCTGTGGATCTTACCTGGATAACCTTGTAGATGCCTTGATGATGATGATCTATGCAATCCCGATCAATTTGGAAGCTTTGAGGTAGTCTCTATGCAAATCGATTTAGTCCAAGAAGCCAATGCGCCCTCTCTCCTGCACAACAAACGTCAACAATATCAGATTTGATGCATCAAGAGATAAGACTAATGCCACAAAAGAAGTAACAGAAAGATAGCATAGATCACAATGATACTAATGATAACCCCCTGATACAAGCGAATGCCAAGAAAGTCGATTTGAAGAAGCCTTGCAAAATCGCCCTCCTGTAGACAAACAATGATTTCCAAACAAAGATAGATCTTACCACAATTTCCAAATGCTAGGTTGCAATAGACTTTCCAATCACCATCTAAGAACACCAGATGCAAAGGAGACCACAAGAATTTCCACAAGAATATTTTTCTATACCAATAATCCAAGAGCCAAAGACCCTTTACAATGAGAGGCTCTCTCCTTTAAATAGGAAGGAGAGGCACCAAAACCCTAACCACTTTTTGAATGAGTGGCTAAGATTAAAAGATACAAATGTCTAATCAATGGTTGAGATGAGCTCAACAACATAATACATGGATCACACATAAAATATAACATAAGTGGACAAAGTCGCCCTAGGAGAGGGGAATCCCACCAAATCATGATGACAAAATATCATAAGAGGCTCATGGTGGGTCCAAGGGGTAATTTTATCCCTCCTTGGTCAATCCCCATGGCACAATAACCAATAAATAATCATGAAAGTACCAAATCGTGCCTCCAAGGTGAAGTCGTGGTTCTCCAAGGTGAAGTCGTGGTCCTCAAAAGACCCAAAAAATCCACAGAAAGTGCCATAAGTGATGGATGCGGGCCCCGATGAAGCTGAAACTGCAGGAGGAGGTGTGAAAGGTCCCGATCTATCATCACTGATCATCCCATGCCATAACTTTGCCTCAGTAGCCCAAATCGATTTCCTCAATAGCCATTTCTACCAATCCTGAAATGCCTCGGGAAACGTGAAACTGCCCAAACTGCCTCCTGGAGTGATGGCGCTGTCAAGGTGAGGGTACCAATGTGTCCGGGAGGGGGGTAATATGGTAAAAACAAGTGGCTGGACCACCCCCTCCATCATCAGCGCCCTAGGTCAACCAGATAAAAGTCATCTCTGCTCCGACAGGGCCTCCAACAGACCAAAACTGCACTAGGACAGCCTACTGAGGCTAAATCATCACTGTAAGTGCCCGAAACTGAAAACAAACTGTCCCATTGGACTCAGAAGGTCCAAATCCATCCAAGATGTGTACTCATACACCATATGAATCTCTGCATGATCAAGATAAATATCCAATGTACCGGAACAAGGCCAATAATAATGATCTGTAAATGACCAAACACTGCTGTATCCCAAGAATCATCATCATAACCCTGTAGCTGCTGCATAGAATCATCCTGTATGTGTACATGGACCATATATCATCTATCCATATCATCATAAGGTCCAACATCTCATGTCCCATGGTCCTCCATGGTCAAACTAGGTCTAACCAAGACCAAATACAACTCAGACTATCATCCGTAGCTGCTGCAAGGTGTCAAGGTTAATACATGCTTTACAATTTATTCAAATAGCTTCTATAACACAGAGTAATCATGACTGGCGATCTAAATCCAAATATATAGTGTCATTAGTTATAATTATTACTCAGACTAGACTTTCAGGACCATACTCACTTCATAGTTGTGATCAATTTGCTAGTGAAGGGTGAAGGCTGAAATAAATGGCTAGGCTAAGGGATGACTTGACTAACTTGACTTTGTGACACTTTGGCAAGGGAAAGGGAATACACACTATAGTATATACCGAATGAGCAATAACACAGGGAATGGCGGTGTCTCACAAATGGATGAGTTGTTTAAAGAGGGTTTATTCACCTTCACAGATGCGCACAATCCATAATACAAGCAAGGCCAGCAATTGTTTAGATATAACATTTAAGTTCCATTGCTTTTTGGGCCTGAGTTTTCCATAGCCTTGATCTATGTGTGTTTACAAACACATTGCATAGATTTACATTTATTTTTAGGCTTTCTGCTGCAGGTGTGTTTTTAAGGCACTTGTTTACCTGAGCACTTCTAGGTGTGTCATGGACAGCTTGTTTACCTAGGTATTTATTTTTCCAAAAGATATAACATTTTATTTTTCATGGCCATTTTCATTTGGCATTTCTTTCATATACAAGATATAGCATTTGATTTTTCCAGATTTTGTATTGATGGCAGCACTAAAAGTTTCAGGTTTAGCCAACACAACTTTAGTGACTATGGGGAATTCTCAAGGAACTCCACTTACCATAGGTAAGTTTTGTCACCAACTCAGAGCCGAGACACAATAAACAGGGAAGCTCATCCAATATAGAGGCTACAGTGGGGAAAGGTCCTCCATGTCACTAGTCAAGTAGCAAATCAGGGTAATAATCTAAAAGGTAGGCCACGGATGGATGAAGACAGTGAAATGATGGAGCCAACACTAGCAAGCCAGAGTATGGTGTAATGATCACCTCTATTCTCCCTAAGGAGGGTATGTACCAATGAGTATGAATAGTGAACTTCTAAGTCTGAGTAGGGACAATATAATATAAATAATAGGTCAACCAGGTCCATGTATCTATATGATCGCCAGATCATGACACTAAGTGCTAAGACATGCTATAAGAATAAGTATAAAAGCAATCTAACCATAACACAATAATATACCTGCTGAGTCGTATACCTGAAAGCTCATCGACCTGTACCATCATCTGTCCTCTGAGACTGCTGCTGTAACTCTGGGCGCTACTGTCTGCTCTGCACCAATGGCATAATGGCTATATCGGGCATCTCTCTGAGTGTCCTGAAACTCAGTCATGGTATGGGGAATATAACTGCTGTCCACAATCTGATAGTGATCCGATCTAGATGCTCATCTCGACATCTCAAATGCAAGGGAACTGGCTCAATAGTGTACTGGAATGAGAAAAATAATGTATGGTAGCCCGGCTACTATATATGTGATAACATCTGGCTCCGGCTGGGACAAGTGCTCTGCTGAAATGAGCGCTTGAGAACCTCAGAATCTCTGGTCCTCGAACTCTGCTACTCGAATCCACGATCCAGCACTCTACCATTTTATTTCCAGCTTTTATTTTTGCAACATATTTTCTGCATTCACAAACATCTAAACAAAAAACCTCATGCCGCATGTGTGGGAAAATATAAAATCAACTGAAATAAAATCTACTCTATGTCAGAAAAATTGCATAAAATATAAATGCAGAAAGTAAATTAAACTACTAACATAATTTGCAAAATTTGAGTTTTATTGTGCAGGAAAAGAAAAAGTGACAGGTACTCAGTTAAACTAGGAGCTCACAAAGGAGCTTAGAGACTAAAAAGGTGCCAGACTCAATGGCTGAAAAGACTAACTACTGCCTAAGTAGGCTTATTTGGTTTCCTACCTACCCTACTCTACCAGGCAATGCAAGCGGAGAAATCCCAACTATGTGGGATCAGGGATGTGATCCCTTAAGTCCCTCTGATGGACAGGATATAAGATACGTCGTCCACTACCAGTGGTCAGAAAGCACATGCCATCAATGCATCGCTCTACTGTGAAAGGTCCAACCCATATGTCATCAGCCTGTCCCGATCTTATATGCAATAAATGGTTGGGAATGATGACTTGACTTCCTGTATGAAAATTATTTCTATTGACTGACTCAGGAATAACTCCAATGTTACGAATAGGTATGGGATGGATTTCAGCAGGGTTTTGCGGTTGAGGTGTGACAATCCTCGAGTTTCTTCTAGAAGGAACTGCCTCCATTCTGGGTGGACCACCATCTAAGGAAATAGCAACTGTGCCAACAAGGATTTCCCTAACTTCCCTTCTTTTTTCTTGGATTTCCTCATTTGGCTCTTCCCCATGGGGAGACACAGTTCTTTTAACAACCTCACCTACAGTCAATAAGTCTCTATGTTCTTCCAAGGGAGGTGGCTCTCTAAATATGATAGTGTTATGACTAGAACCTTCCCCTGAAGGAACAGGAATGACCATGTCTTCCATTCTGGGAGAAGCTGACTCAGAATGAAATGTGGAGGAAGTAGGAATGTGAGAAAGATCATGAGTATGCTGACTGGATGACTCAGATGGTAGGAGGAAACTAGGGATATGCGGATATGTAGATAAAGTATGGCCTTGAGGCTCTGAAGGAGTTTGAAAAATAGCAAGGTTATTTAAATTATAGTCCCCTTCAGGAGCATCATTAATCAGGGCATCCTCTTCCCAACCTAGAGAGTTATCATGGACTTGAATGAGATTACCGTCTTCTAGAGATAGATGAGATAAAGAATCTTCTGTATCAGAATAATAAGTGGCTTCAGGCTCTTCATTTGTTTCAACCCTAGTAGATGTTGCAAGATTGTTTTCCCATGGGTAAATAGGTGCAAGCCCTTGTCTTTCTCTCTCTCTATTGTGATCGGTCAAGGCAAACCACTCCCTAACAGTGAAAGGAATTCTTTCTCCCCTCCTAATATCATCAAACTCATCTTCATGCATTTGGTTTTCAATGTTTTCCTCAACCCCTTCAAGTGTGTGATTTTCTATAGCAGGTTCTTGAATGGTTTCATTGTTTTGTTCGTTATCTTGGGGTTGATTTTCATGTCCTCTCAATTCATCTATTTCCTCAACAACATCATTTCTAATTATTTCAATCATTTGCTTGTCTTCCCAAAAAGAATCAGAATCTTCCATGACCATACACATATTTTGATCAACTTCATACAATTCATCCTCATCTTCAACAAGGTTAGTTTTGGCATTATTTAATAATTCATCCCCGTATGTGTTTTTTAACCCTTCATCGAAAGACTCAACATGCTCATTATAACAAGGTTCTCTGTTAACCCGAATCAATGCTCCATCAGGGTTGGGAACACAAATAAATGATAAATCCATCATGAGATATCCACCTAGGCCAGCTGCCCATTTCCTAGATAAAAGCATTCCATATGCTGGGGGTAAGTCAATGACAACTACATCCATCATAGTAGAAATGTCTGAACATGCGAAAAGGTCAGCTCTAAGGTTTTTGATCAAACCATAAGATGGCACTCGTCGGGAATCTATACCACAGACATTTCCATAAGGTCTAGTCACTTCAAGTCCCATTTCCTTCATAACTTGTAAAGGCATAACATTCATCGCTGCTCCAGAATCCAACATACAATTATGAAGGAGCATGTTTTGAATGTGCAAGGTAAGGTAAAAGGGGGAGTGACCACCACTTTTTCTTTCATAAATGGCTGAATGGATGTTTATTGGTGGATCCTTCTCTGTTTCACTAGGTTGTGTTCCACTAAGCTTTTGGATATGACATGACTCTAGGACTGGTTCGGGAGTTTTCTCTTGGCCAATACCGTTGAAAAATTCCTCTACTTGGCATTTAACAGAGGGCACCTTCATTAGCTCAGTGACAGGGATATTACACATTATCTTGCTTAGTTCTTTCTTCATATCAATCTTAAGATCATAATCATTTATGGCAAGATCTTCTTCTTCCTTTTTATCCTCATCAATCTTTTTATGTTTGTCAAGGAAAGAAGGCTGGGAGGTGGTTCCACGTTTGTAGATTTGATACTTTGGTTGCTCTTTAGGTTTTGGGAGTTCTAAGGCACAACATGTGGAGCTAGGTTCTTTAATAATGTCATCTTCTTGCTCCCATGGCTCTTCTTCTAAAAGGATTCTTCCAAAGTCTTCATCATAAGATAAGTCATTTATAAAGTTGATGTTTTCTGGTTGGTCATCATGGTCTATGGTGTCAGAGGGTATCTCTTCTTCTTCATCACACCAGTTGACTTCTTTCTTTTCAGAATTTTCTGGGTACTCAGGTCGTCGTCTATCCCTATCCCCATCAGGCCTTTTATTATTATTCCAATAAGGTTTAGGGCCATAAGGATTCCTATGTCTCTCAGGGTCATTCAAACTTGCCACATTCTTAGTTAGGACAGTTAATTGTTTCATCATTTCTTGCATGACTTCTAAAGTGTCCTTGGACTCCTTTGGCACACTCACAGGTTCCTTTGGTTTTCGGAGTCTAGGGTCAGATCTGGAAGTGGATGGGGTAAATTGATCGAAAAAGTTTTGTTTCCCCATGGATGCTACATTTTGCTCAGCCATTTTAGCATTTGATTGAGCGGTCTTTAAGTCATTTGGGTTTTTATCCTTTAGCTGATAACCAACCCATCCCTCAAAAGCATTCAAGTAGTGAATGACAACTGCTTGATCTTTTGGTCTAATCTCTTCAGGGATAACAGCTACAGTCTTGTCAAATCTTATATTAAACTCATGGACTGTTTCATTTTCTCTTTTCTTGATATCAAAAAGTTGATGTAAGAGAAATTTCCCATCTAACTTTCGGGACCACTCACTGTTTAGCTTGTTGACAAAGTTGTCATACCCATCAATGGATGAAGCAGGTAACCTATCAAACCACTTCCTAACATCTCCTTCCAAGGATGCCAGGAGACCCCTCATGAAAACATCTTCCTCAGATGCTCCATATGCTTCCATGTGTTCCCAAACTTTATCAATGTGGTCTTCAATTGATATAGCGGATACTCCATCAAATCTGGGAACCTTTTCAAAATACTTTTCAGGCATGTCATGGGGTGCACCCTGGATTTGGGAAAAGTCTAAAGGAGATGGTTTTGCTTTTCTTCCAAAAATCCTAGGAGCTTGTGGTGGAGGAACATTCTGGTTTCCCGGGTTTGTTCCGGCCATTGGATTTGGTAAGTTTGTGTTTAAGTTTGAACTAGGTGATGAGGGAGGAACCGACTTGATCAAAGGGGATCCTAAAGTTCTGTTTGGAGAATCGTTAACCAATTTCCAAAGGAAGTTTGATGGTTGTGCTTTAGGATCTCTTTTACGATAGGTGATTGGGGTTCCTTCAACTTGATCTAAGTTTACTTTACTTCTTGTGTTGTAAGGATGTAAATGAGCTCGCTCCTCAGCGGAGTCACGATTGGGAGTCGCCAGGTAGATTTAACTCTTCTACCGAGATATGTGTCGTTTGTATATGCGGGAAGGACTAGGGCAAGCTATTGCCTCCCCGGCAACGGCGCCAAAATGTTATCACCTAAACTGTAGTTACCCCTATGGAAGGATCCAGTCATGGATGGCAATAGGGAAGGGCAACTTGAAAGGTGCAACCACGATCACCTCGACCTCCAATGTATATGGTTGTCACACCAGTCGAGGCAACCTTCACTTTATGTTATCTAGCCCAGACAACAAAGGGGGAGACCCGATCTACTCCCGACAGGAGAGATCAAAACCAAGACACCAAATCAGGGTATTTCCAAGTGAAGTTAGGTGTATGGTTTATCCTAGACCTAAGGATGAAGTCACAAGTCAAGTGAGGGGTTCAATAGATGTAGCTTTGGTTCATAGTTGATGTGAGAGTGACTTACAATGTTTAAAGTGAGATCTAGGGCTAGTGTACTAGGTCAATGTCAAAAGATCCACTGCCTTGGGAACCGTGTCCAATGCAGGGTTGTTTAGGGGTCAGACTGGGGCTAACTAGTACATGAGACAATCTTGACCATAGTCCATGATGTCTTCAAAGGTATAGTTCACCATGCAAAAGTCAAACCACAAGTCAATCCAACAATCTAGGAGAGTGGGTTGACTTGGAGATAAACCAGTGCCTTGGGAATTGGGAAGTGGAGTCAAAGTAGGGTTGACTTTATGGTTTAGGACTCCTACAACATGAGATAAGTGGACAGTATAGGCCTTGATGGATAAATGTGTCTAGATCTAGGTTTGACCCAAGTGGACCACAATCCCTAAAAACAAGGAATGCAATCCCCAAGGCAAGATTTGACAAAGTGACAGTCTAGACCTAGGTTTTGAATTATTCTGAATCCGGATCTGCAAAAATCTCAAGTACCCAGTTCCTCGAAGTGAGTGAACTCACTTCTCCAAGGTGGTGCGACTTTCCCTAAGGAGGCTTGAATCGGGGTTTAGGTGGGTCAAATCATGTCGGATGGCATCCAAACTTTAGATCCGGGTAGATCAGTCAAGTAGGGATATGGATCTATAATTTTGTGGCAATCCACCGGTTAGATCTTTGTAGATCTGAGTTTTAGTGTTCCAAGTGGTCCAAAATGGGGATTAAATCCCTTAAAATGTGGAATGGGGCCCACAAGGTGATTTTCAAGAAAGGGACAACCTGGGTGTATGTTATTTGATGTGTAGATGTCAAATCAAGTGAAATCTCAAACACCCATCGCTTAGATCTAGGTCAACCTGCTCAAATGGTGAAGTGCGCCTTCCTTGGGAGAAGCTAGGTTGGCTTGGGAGAGGGATCAAACGGGAGCCAATCCACACCAAACTATAGATCCGGGATGCCGTGGATGCTATAGAGGTGGGTTTTCAATATCATGCCCAACAACCCACTAGATCTTGGTAGATCTGACAAAATGTAAAATAGGGGTTTTGAAGTATTTAGGGTTTTAACAATTTATGAATTATGTCAATGGATTGGATAAAGGAAAGAGAAACAAACCTGTGGATCTTACCTGGATAACCTTGTAGATGCCTTGATGATGATGATCTATGCAATCCCGATCAATTTGGAAGCTTTGAGGTAGTCTCTATGCAAATCGATTTAGTCCAAGAAGCCAATGCGCCCTCTCTCCTGCACAACAAACGTCAACAATATCAGATTTGATGCATCAAGAGATAAGACTAATGCCACAAAAGAAGTAACAGAAAGATAGCATAGATCACAATGATACTAATGATAACCCCCTGATACAAGCGAATGCCAAGAAAGTCGATTTGAAGAAGCCTTGCAAAATCGCCCTCCTGTAGACAAACAATGATTTCCAAACAAAGATAGATCTTACCACAATTTCCAAATGCTAGGTTGCAATAGACTTTCCAATCACCATCTAAGAACACCAGATGCAAAGGAGACCACAAGAATTTCCACAAGAATATTTTTCTATACCAATAATCCAAGAGCCAAAGACCCTTTACAATGAGAGGCTCTCTCCTTTAAATAGGAAGGAGAGGCACCAAAACCCTAACCACTTTTTGAATGAGTGGCTAAGATTAAAAGATACAAATGTCTAATCAATGGTTGAGATGAGCTCAACAACATAATACATGGATCACACATAAAATATAACATAAGTGGACAAAGTCGCCCTAGGAGAGGGGAATCCCACCAAATCATGATGACAAAATATCATAAGAGGCTCATGGTGGGTCCAAGGGGTAATTTTATCCCTCCTTGGTCAATCCCCATGGCACAATAACCAATAAATAATCATGAAAGTACCAAATCGTGCCTCCAAGGTGAAGTCGTGGTTCTCCAAGGTGAAGTCGTGGTCCTCAAAAGACCCAAAAAATCCACAGAAAGTGCCATAAGTGATGGATGCGGGCCCCGATGAAGCTGAAACTGCAGGAGGAGGTGTGAAAGGTCCCGATCTATCATCACTGATCATCCCATGCCATAACTTTGCCTCAGTAGCCCAAATCGATTTCCTCAATAGCCATTTCTACCAATCCTGAAATGCCTCGGGAAACGTGAAACTGCCCAAACTGCCTCCTGGAGTGATGGCGCTGTCAAGGTGAGGGTACCAATGTGTCCGGGAGGGGGGTAATATGGTAAAAACAAGTGGCTGGACCACCCCCTCCATCATCAGCGCCCTAGGTCAACCAGATAAAAGTCATCTCTGCTCCGACAGGGCCTCCAACAGACCAAAACTGCACTAGGACAGCCTACTGAGGCTAAATCATCACTGTAAGTGCCCGAAACTGAAAACAAACTGTCCCATTGGACTCAGAAGGTCCAAATCCATCCAAGATGTGTACTCATACACCATATGAATCTCTGCATGATCAAGATAAATATCCAATGTACCGGAACAAGGCCAATAATAATGATCTGTAAATGACCAAACACTGCTGTATCCCAAGAATCATCATCATAACCCTGTAGCTGCTGCATAGAATCATCCTGTATGTGTACATGGACCATATATCATCTATCCATATCATCATAAGGTCCAACATCTCATGTCCCATGGTCCTCCATGGTCAAACTAGGTCTAACCAAGACCAAATACAACTCAGACTATCATCCGTAGCTGCTGCAAGGTGTCAAGGTTAATACATGCTTTACAATTTATTTAAATAGCTTCTATAACACAGAGTAATCATGACTGGCGATCTAAATCCAAATATATAGTGTCATTAGTTATAATTATTACTCAGACTAGACTTTCAGGACCATACTCACTTCATAGTTGTGATCAATTTGCTAGTGAAGGGTGAAGGCTGAAATAAATGGCTAGGCTAAGGGATGACTTGACTAACTTGACTTTGTGACACTTTGGCAAGGGAAAGGGAATACACACTATAGTATATACCGAATGAGCAATAACACAGGGAATGGCGGTGTCTCACAAATGGATGAGTTGTTTAAAGAGGGTTTATTCACCTTCACAGATGCGCACAATCCATAATACAAGCAAGGCCAGCAATTGTTTAGATATAACATTTAAGTTCCATTGCTTTTTGGGCCTGAGTTTTCCATAGCCTTGATCTATGTGTGTTTACAAACACATTGCATAGATTTACATTTATTTTTAGGCTTTCTGCTGCAGGTGTGTTTGTAAGGCACTTGTTTACCTGAGCACTTCTAGGTGTGTCATGGACAGCTTGTTTACCTAGGTATTTATTTTTCCAAAAGATATAACATTTTATTTTTCATGGCCATTTTCATTTGGCATTTCTTTCATATACAAGATATAGCATTTGATTTTTCCAGATTTTGTATTGATGGCAGCACTAAAAGTTTCAGGTTTAGCCAACACAACTTTAGTGACTATGGGGAATTCTCAAGGAACTCCACTTACCATAGGTAAGTTTTGTCACCAACTCAGAGCCGAGACACAATAAACAGGGAAGCTCATCCAATATAGAGGCTACAGTGGGGAAAGGTCCTCCATGTCACTAGTCAAGTAGCAAATCAGGGTAATAATCTAAAAGGTAGGCCACGGATGGATGAAGACAGTGAAATGATGGAGCCAACACTAGCAAGCCAGAGTATGGTGTAATGATCACCTCTATTCTCCCTAAGGAGGGTATGTACCAATGAGTATGAATAGTGAACTTCTAAGTCTGAGTAGGGACAATATAATATAAATAATAGGTCAACCAGGTCCATGTATCTATATGATCGCCAGATCATGACACTAAGTGCTAAGACATGCTATAAGAATAAGTATAAAAGCAATCTAACCATAACACAATAATATACCTGCTGAGTCGTATACCTGAAAGCTCATCGACCTGTACCATCATCTGTCCTCTGAGACTGCTGCTGTAACTCTGGGCGCTACTGTCTGCTCTGCACCAATGGCATAATGGCTATATCGGGCATCTCTCTGAGTGTCCTGAAACTCAGTCATGGTATGGGGAATATAACTGCTGTCCACAATCTGATAGTGATCCGATCTAGATGCTCATCTCGACATCTCAAATGCAAGGGAACTGGCTCAATAGTGTACTGGAATGAGAAAAATAATGTATGGTAGCCCGGCTACTATATATGTGATAACAGTACCAATTTCAGGGGTGACCCAGACTTGGTTCTTCCTGAGGGAGAGAAGTGGGGGAACATAGGTAAGAACGAAACTCTGTTGTGTTTATGCATTTTATATTTTTTTGATGTTTTTGGAGTAGTACTGATGGTTCACACTTGTTTTGATGCAAATGTTGGTCCATCTTGACCTGTAGGGCCTTCTCCTATTGAGAGGAGAGGAGCAATACGAGACATAGGGATTGCACATCAGGATGCAGCGGAGGAGTTGGATGAGTTGGAGGAGAATCTCTAGAGATTGACGATGGGCATACCGGATATATTCATCGATGATATTCGTTGTGGGTACCAACACCGCACAGCTGGAGTGTAAGGGCTCTTCAGTCTCTTTCTCAGTAGAGTGACCCGAGCCATTATCTTCTATCACGAGCATCCTCAGGGATAGATCTTGTGTGATTTGTGTGTACTGAAAGCCATAGGCTTCAGATTTTGTAGCTAGTACTTATTGAAAGCTTCTGAGCTTCAGCTTTTTGTATCAATACCATATTTTTGTACATGGTGATTATATATATAAAAACACTATTTTGCGGATTTATACATTATGTATTCTATGATGATTAAGGATCTTATGTATGTTTTCTTATATACTATGAGTATTGTACATGTTGTTTCGTTATATGAATCTTAGATGGAAATGCTTATGAATGTGCAATGTACCAATCCAATATAAGATTGGCCAAGGAGTTAGGAACAATGTTGATCTCTCTCGGAATGTGCAAGTATTGAATTGATTCAAAGGACCTCTCCAAGGGACGTACTCATCGGAATAGGCGAAGTAACGTGGGATCGCGGATAGCGTAGACTCAATTAAGATGGGAGACCACTATTTGTGAATCAAGATAGATAACAAGGTAGTCCACACCCAAGGAACAAGCGTCATTTAATAATCCAATTACCGCATGATACTCGGTGGCATTGTTGGTCGCAAATCCTAATAAAGTTACTCCTGAGCTAATCAGTTCGCAGGTAGGGGAATGTAGTACCCAAGCTGCCGAAGAGAGGTTACGGGTGTTCGGGCTAGCGCTGTTTGTGAATCCGAAACACGTTTCCATATGCACATCCAGGCAGAACATGCTATAAGCAGGATGATAAGATCCTAACACACTAAAAATAAAGTGTCACACCAAGCAAAACACACGTCATGTACAATATATACAAAGTACCAATGCGTAAATCAATTAGGCATAGTAACGCTTAGGTAAATCCCATTGCGAGGCTCCCACAAATATATGAGTGAATGTAAGGAGTGTGGTAGTTCCGTCGTCTTCATTTTACATAGGCGTATCCTTAGCCTATTTGGTGAAGTAGCCAATTGTGACAATAACATAACCATGCCCCCCAGTCGAGGTAGGCTTACAATGCATGAAGGTGATGCCCCCTTGGGTAAAGGGATTGAAGGAAATTACTGGTTCCAGACTCCAGGTGTTACCAAGATGTCGATTGAAAAAATAGGTGTGATGGTAGCCAAGTTCCCCTCAGTTACTATATCCACAGTCAAGATGGGAGTTTGAGGGTAAGTGAAGACATACGGTGAAACAATTGTTTCAATAGCGTTCTCTACTGAATCTAATGGCGGAAGGAAAGACGATATATGGTGGAGGTATTCCCATGGGGGTTCATCCATGCTCATAATACCCATGATTGACTCATAAGAATGAAAAGTATGGGCTAGAGGATCAGGTAGGGATGAGCTCCGTTGTAAAGGAAGATAATGTGAGGTAGATGCCACTGCAGAGTGGATATCTAGTAAATTAGGTGCTAATTGGATGGCCTCGTATGTAGATTCTGTAGTTCTGAGAGGCATCACATCTCCAATCTTATCCAAATGGTCTGGATCGGGCACATCCATTGATCGTTTGAGTAATGTAAGGATGAAATCATGTTCACCATGGAAACATGGGTAGGGGGATCTGATGTTGGAAAGACTCCCATGAGGGATGAATCTTTAAGGAGTCCTACCCCCACACTCATATATCTGTGTCGAGTTTCTTTAAAGAGGGACGTTCTCTGTGGGATGGGTAGTGGTGTCAGGTGTACATAAGTCTGTTTCGTTGATAGTGACAATCTTCCCTTGGTGGGGAAATTGCACAATGCGGAAGATAGATGATTTAACCGCAGTCATAGCATAGAACCAATTGCGACCAAGTAGTAGGTTGTAATCCAATGGGTCAGCAACGGCTTCCACGTTAATGGAAATGCTTTTTCCTCCCAACTCAATGGTAAAATATTGTGACAGCCCGTGAGGTTGAAAGACATGTCCATCAAAGGATTTCAATTTAGTTGGGGAACGGTTCAACTCGGTAGAGCCAATGGCTCACCAACAAGATAACGACATAACTGAGGTAGAGCCTCCTTCATCTAAGATAGTACGATGGATGCTTTTCCTAGCAACGTTAGTAACAATTTGGAACGCAAGTTGGTGGGAAATCCTCGGCTTGAAATACTCTAACTTGAACATGATGATGTTGGAGGAATCTGGATCTACAGCTCCAATCGTGGATAACAGGGTCTTACGCTGAATGAGACAGTTTTGTAAGACTTCTAACGTCAACATAACACAAGGATCTTGTGCTGAATCCTCTACTATATTGTAGTGTTGAGAAGCCCAATCATTTGGATTGAAAGTGGCTTTTCAAATCATGCTCTTGGGTGGACGCAATATTGAATTTAGTAAAGGTTTCTCTAGGACAAGAGGACTTTGAGGTGATGGAATGCTAGATGTAGATGCGTGGGATTTTTTAGGATTACCCCCATCAGATTCCTTTGTATAAGGAGTCATATGATCGTGATTGAGTATTTAAGTTGAACGTTTCGCTCTGCATCATGAGAACATGAGCAGTGGAGGACATTTCTCCTTGAGAAGGAGATTGTTGTTGTGCAATCATCTATTGTTGTTGTGTGGGGAAGGGATCAGTTAAGACTGTGGGTGTGGGGTTCCCTTTCAGGAAATTTTGCACTTCGTCCCAATTTGGGCACTCTTTGGTGAAGTGGTCACCACTGTATAGTGAACAAGGATACTTAACCTTCTGCTTTTGTTTGGTGTCATCAGGATTTTTTTTGGGATCCTACTGGTTAGAAGACTTTTTATTTTTACCTTTGTTCTTCTTTTTACCACTGGATTTTTGAGGTGAAGCAGATTGAACTAAATTCAGTTCCTTAGTGGAAGCAGGGTTGGGTGATCTGTTGGTGTTGTTCCCAGCCTGGGATGAGGGTGGATTCAAGCCATGGTGGTTGTGCGATCTACCAAATTGTGTAGTAGGCTAGGTATGAACGGAACCAATGATGCCATCGGCGTGAGGTCCTGTAGGTGGTTTTGCTGAATTGTAGGTAGGGTGGGGGCATTAGGAATGATATCATATAAGGTGCCATATTGAGCATAGAAAAGGTATAAATACTGAGTATGGGCTATAGCTTGTTCTTCCGTGAAGGCCCCACCCATAGCTACGTCTTTAGCTATGATAGGAAGTAGTGACTTCATGAACCAATCTGCAAGGAGTTGGTCCGGAATAAGAGATTTAATAAGACATCGTCTCCTCCTCCACTCATGAATATGATCAGAAATGTGAGTGGCAGTAGTTTGACAGAGAGAATTCAAAATATTCATGCCGGTTTCATAGCAGATCGGTAATTGAAAGTGAGTCAAAAATGACATAGCCAAAGATCGAAAATCCGCAAAGGAATGTGGTGGCAACTCAATGTACCACTTTGCAGCAGTGCCTGTAAGAGTCTGTTGGAATAACCTCAAACAGAATGAATCAGCCATTAAGGAATTGGACGATAACCATGAATGATAAGTCATTACATGGTTCTTAGGATCCTCACTGGGTTTTCCCTCAAACTTCGGGATATCTGATGGTAACTTCACAGGAATCGCATGCCAATTTGTGCCATGATAAATGGGATCGTTAGTCAAATGTGACAAGTCTGGAAGATCAAGGGTATCCAGAAATGGTAATTGTTGGTTTGGCTGTGGATACTGGTAATACTTATAAGGGATCTACGTACCAATGGGACCATGGACCGATTAGTCATAATGTCCTCCCATAGGAAATTGGCCATATGGGGGTGGTCCTCCTTGGTTGGGAGGTGGACCTGAAGGGGGTTCTCCTCCGCCAGAATAAGTTGGTCCTCCTCCGAAAGGTGTGGGTCCTCCTCCTCCAGAATAAGGTGGTCCTCCATCGAAAGGTGGAGGTCCTCCTCCTCCAGAATAAGGTGGTCCTTCGCCAGAGGGCAGGGGTCCTCCTCCAGAATGGGGTGGGCCTCAGCCAGAATGCGGGGGTCCTTCTCCTCCAGAATAAGGTGGTGGTGGTGGTGGTGGACCGGATGTTGGGGGAGTTGGTGGGACAGCTGGTGGAGGTGGTGGGGGTGGTCCACCGATTGGAGGTCTATTCGATGGAACTTTATGGTTCCCCCATGAGGTGTTCATGTTTCCAGGATAGGGTTATACAAGAAAAATATTTCCTGGATAATTGGGTCCTATAGTAGGATTATGATGCCCCAGATGAATATGCCCCCATGGGGTTTGGGTCCAAATAGATGGTCCCCCCATGTGATGTGTCTACGTAGGTTGTCCCATGGTTGGGAGAGAACTGCCAACCATACTATAGTTCGGATGTGAAGTATGTCCTCCACTCACGTTATGTCCGCTAACTGGGTGGTGTCCCCCAGTTAGATTAGGCCCACTAACTAGGGGTTTCCCTCCAGTCGAAAATTTTCTACTTATTGGAGTGTGCCCAGTAATTGAGTGTTGACCTCTAATGGTAGGTTGACCTGTAACAAATGTTTGACTACTAACAAAGGAATTACTTCCACTTGACTTTAGACTAACAAGTAAATTATATCCTCCCCTTGAATTTTGAGGTGGGGGTGGTGGAGGTAATGTCCCAGTAACCTAGTTAATAGTGGTTCAAGGTTTCCCTCCAGAGGTTGGGGTCAAATAAGGTGTTGAACCGGTTGACTCTAAGGTGTACTTGTCGGGAACGATGCTTGACCTGGTTCATAAGTGGTCACGGTAGGTGTAGATGTTCCTGGTGAAGAAAATGATAAATAATGGATAGGGGAATGTTGTTCAATACCTGACACTTCCGGGTTAGGTCTAGGTGGGAAACTCTATCTTCTAAGTTCATTACCGAACGTTCGTAAATGATTGATAGTCTCATAAACAGGTGCTAAAAAGACGTCATTAGGAATCTATGAAGGAAGCCTATGAAATGGAGTCTCCACCATCGAAAGTGACTCAAAATCGGAAACATGATGTCCCAAAGAAGTGTCCCAAAGTGATGCAGTTGGACCAAAGGTTGTTGATACTATATCATCCTAGGGTTGACTGAAAATCCAGTCTGTAGCTCCAGGATGTCCTTCCATCGAATGATGAAAATATGTGCCATGTGAAGCAGGTTGTGCCACAATCACAGGACCCATAGGATCAATGATATGTGGGTGTGCGAGAGGTGAATAGTTCATCCCCAACTCCATGGTAGAAGTGTCTTCTTCATGTGACACAGATGTGGTAGGTTGATCCATATTTGCACCCGAGTTCTCCTCCCGATTAAAGGGATATTCAAGTGGCAAGTTCAAGATCCTGTGAGATCTTCTCAAAGGTTGATAAGCCATAATGACTAAACCAAAATTTCTCCTAAGAGTTTTATATACAAAAAGAAAAATGCACTCCAAAATCTATACAAGATAAAGCCGCAAACAAACTTATGTGGTAGGTGTGGATTCAATGGTTTAGAACATCATGTTGGAATATTCTCACCATCAGTTATATATTTGCATGCACTGCATGCATGCATCCAGTCATCAGTATGGTAGTCTCCCAGCACCTATTCCTTATTTTGTATCCCCTAGGAGCCTGTTTCTACTCAGTTCTAGCCCCCCTGGCCACATATGCACCCTTGTTTCCATCACTGGAGTACAACTACACCCTCTTCCACCTATTTAGGAGTTACATCAGTCAGTTCCATGATTAGTGGATCAGTTCCTTGATTTGAGGACTGATTGCTCAGTTAACTGACTGAAGCAATTAGATAGACACCTACAGAGACTAGTTCAGCTCTATTGACTACTGACAGCTCCTCATGCTCCCACATTGGAGTATCCTTACCTAGATTTGTGCCACATGCACCAGTTAGACTCAGTTAGACTCACCTTTGACTGACCTTTTACTATTGTGGTCACTACCACTGCCTTCGTGATGGTTCCAATGCAGTCAAGCCATGCTATTGAGGAGAATTCGAATCACCTACTTAGTAATTCAAATTCATTCCATTGTACTCTCACATTTTTTCCAGCTTATAGCTGAGGAATAACATTACAATAGTTTTTGTCATTTCTTGAGTTAATGAGTGATATTTGATTCAATTCTTCTTCTTCTTCTCTGCAATTCATGGGTGAGATTTTTGAGGTTTACTCTAGCTATGTGATCTATCATGTAAAATATCACATGGTATCAAAGCTGGAGTCAGCTATTCGAATTGCAGCAGTTGCAGCAATTCATTGAGCAGCTATCTTTCATTGAGCACCATAAGCCTCTGGATTTCCACAGCAAATCCTGGTGCAATTGTCTTGAATTCACTGGAGAAACCTAGTGAGGTCTAGCCAGGTGTGAAGGATCCATTCACATGTGCTCATTGTCCTAAGGCAGTGTTCATTCAAATTTGCAGCAAATATCCATCAACAATCTCATTTGTTTTGCAGGTTATCTCCATCTTCAATTCAAATTCAGCAGTATCAATGGATCTAAAACTGAACTCCTTCAATTATTTTGAATGGAAAGCCAATATGGAAATCTTCATGAAGTCCAAAATCCTTTCTAGAGTATTGAATGGAATTGCAATCGAACCCACTGGTGCAGTTGAGAAATCTAAGTACTTGGATTAACTTGATAAAGCAGTAGGACTGCTACTCCTCGACATTTCTGAAGACCTCCATTTTCATGTCATAGATCTGAAGACTCCAAAAGAAGTTTGGGACAAGCTCGAATCTCTTCTTAGTCAGAAAGATGACTTGAAAGGTCACAAGTTGGAAAATGAGCTCATCTCATTGAGCCCTTGCAGTTTCGACTCCATCACTGAGTTTCTAAACAAGTTCAAAATTTTGATTTCACAGTTGAAGAGATATGGGATAGAGAAAGAATAGAAGCAACTCATCCTTGCCATACTATCAAAACTAGGCCCTGATTACTCAGTATTTGTCTCTACCTTCAATTCAGCGAAGTTGTCCATCCCAAAATGGAAATTTCCCACACTTGAAGACTTCATCCAGTCACTCACACTTGACGAGGAGAATTTAGTTCATATGGGAATGATAAAACCCAAGTTGGATTCAACACTTGATGCTACTGAAATGAAGAGAGCGAATGACAAGGGAAAGCAAAAAGTTTCTGACAGAAAGTCGAATGAGCAGAAGCAGAAGAAGGCTCCAAACCAGTCAGAAGGAGTTTCAAATTCCAAGAAAGACAAGCAAACTCATAAGGGGAAATCCAAATGTACCTATTGCAATAGAGGATTTCATCCTGAGAGTTCATGTATGAATAATACCATAGATATCATGGCTTCACTTCTTCAAAAGAATAACCTTCCAGTACCTACAAGTGATAGGAAGAAAGAAGGTGAACCATCAAGATTTGAGGACAAAGAGAGATGCCATGCTCTCATGGAAGGTGCATCAACACAATCCTCCTTCATCATAGATTCAGGAGCATCAAGACACATGTATTCCTCCAAATATCTCTTTACTGGTTTCGAATCTACTGTTGGACCTTCCATCATGTTGGGGAATTATTCTGAGGTATCCTCTGAGGGGATTGGAAGAATCAAACTTGATCATGGGTACTTCTCAGATGTGCTCTATGTCCCTACACTTACTGCTAACCTACATTCAGTCTATCAGATGACCCATACTGGAGAGCCCAAGAGGGTGATCTTCTCTCCAAATGAGGTCGAAATACAAGGCATGGTATCAGGATCTACCATTGCAAAAGGTGTTGCAAACCACAAGTCGAAACTCTATGAGTTCTCCCACTTTCTGCCTCTCTCTAAACAGTCTACTCTTCATACACATGCAAATGAAGAGAGTAGGCAATGGCATGCAATATTTGGGCATCTCAACTACAAGTACCTGCAAGATATGCACACTCAAGAGATGGTTGAAGGACTAACCAAAGTCAAGTTTTCCAAGGGAAACTGTAAGGGTTGCTTGATGGGAAAGCATCTAGAAAACAAGTTTGAGAAAGGAAAGGAAAGGAAAGGAGAGCCTCTCAACCTCTAGATCTGATTCATAGTGATGTCTCAGGGCCATTTCTAGATCTATCTTTGAACAAAAAAGGTATATTCTTACTTTTATTGGTGATTTTTCAAGATTTACATGGGTATACTTTCTCATATTAAAATTAGAAGTGTTTGGATACTTTAAGTTTTTCAAGTCTTCTGCAGAAAAGTTTTTAAATAGAAAGATCAAGGCCCTACACACTGATAATGGAGGAGAGTATGTCAAGGGTGACTTTCAAACCTTTTGTGCTGAAGAATGCATAGAGATGCAACATACTGTTCCCTACACACTGCAGCAGAATGGTGTTGCAGAGAGAAAGAACAAAACATTCAAAGAGATGGCAACCTGCATGCTAAAGTTGAAAGGGTTGCACCCTAGTCTTTGGGAAGAATCCATCAACTGTGCTGCCTACCTTCAGAACAAATTTCCTCACAAAGGACTCAAAGATATGAATCCTTTTGAAGCATGGATGGGGTACAAACTTGATGTATCTCATCTCAGAGTGTTTGGATCCAGAGCATGGGCAAGGATTCCAATGGAGAAAAGGAGAGCCCTAGATCCACATAGTAGAGAGTGTATTATGGTGAGTTATGCATTGAGTGCAAAATCCTATAAGCTTCTTGATCCTTCTACTATGACAACATTCCTTGATAAGAGTGTACAGTTTGAGGAATGAACACTTCATGATGCTCATCCTGTTGAGCAAGAGAGCTTTCCTACCACACCACCACTACTTGATGAGCAAGAGAGTGAATCTTCATCTCATGAGAGTTCATATTTTGAATCTAAAAGTGAAGATGATGAAGAGAGAATGCTAGATCCAGATCCACAAGAACTTGAATATTTAGCACCTATTAGTGAATATGAGTGAAGGGAAGATCAAGATCCAGATCTATAGCTTGCAGATCCTCCTCTTCCTAGATGGGAAGCCACTACTCTTAGATCTGCCGGAGATCTTGTGGGAGATCCACATGATCAAAGGAGAACCAAATCTGATTATCAGAATGGGAGGTTTCATCCTTCTGACATTACTGATCCATTTCTTGCCGATGGATCCTTCTTCGGTGGAGAAGTGGACTTACCTTTTGGGGTGAGTGAGATACATGATTTATTATCCTACCATTGTCTACCTTGAGGGGGGGATTTCTTCCCACTTGGTTTTCCCTATTTCCTCACTTTATTTTTAGATTTGTTGTACGGGGTGACCTTTAGTCTCAGTTACCAAAGCCCTACTAGTTTTCAGTTATGTGTTTCCTCATAGTCCGTATTGCACGGGGGGGGGGGGGGTTGTTGAAATATTCTCACCATCAGTTATATATTTGCATGCATCCAGTCATCAGTATGGTAGCCTCCCAACACCTATTCCTTATTTTGCAGCCTCTAGGAGCCTGTTTCTACTCAGTTCTAGCCCTCCTGGCCACATATGCGCCCTTGTTTCCAGCACTGGAGTACAACTACACCCTCTTCCACCTATTTAGGATTTACATTAGTCAGTTCCATGATTAGTGGATCAGTTCCTTGATTTGAGGACTGATTGCTTAGTTAATTGACTGAAGCACTTAGATAGACACCTACAGAGACTAGTTCAAATCTATCGACTACTGACAGCTCCTCATGCGCCCACATTGGAGTCTCCTTCCCTATATTTGTGCCACATGCATCAGTTAGACTCAGTTAGACTCACCTTTGACTCACCTTTGACTAACCTTTGACTATTGTGGTCACTACCATTGGTTTGGTGATGGTTCCAATGCAGTCAAGCCATGGTATTGAGGAGAATTCGAATCACCTACTTAGTAATTTGAATTCATTCCATTGTACTCTCACATTTTTTCTAGCTTACAGCTGAGAAATAACATTACATCAATTTTTGTCATTTCTTGAGTTAAGGAGTGATATTTGATTCAATTCTTCTTCTTCTTCTCTGCAATTCATGAGTGAGATTTGTGAGGTTTAATCTAGCTGTGTGATCTATCCTATAAAATATCACACCTCGTGGGATTATCAAGGCATTGCAATTCGCGATATACCACAGGGTCCAACAGTTATACTCGGCCCAATCTTTCAAAGCAATAACCAGGGAGGATTAGGACCATACCCTGACCGTATAACCCGACTACCTGATAGCACGTGCGTAGTAGCTCCCCGAGTGTTGTTCTCGGTGTATTTCCACACCAAGATGACCAATAGGTTAACTTGTATGGTTACAGGAATCCTAGAAGGGTCTCCCGATATACACAAGGTACGTGGGAGCTCAAATCCGTAGTGGTGTTGTCTAATGCACAACCGTACGACAGGAGCCTTCTGATATACTATCGAGTACATGAAGTACCTTTCTATATACCCAAGGGTACGTGAAAGGCCATTTGATATACCGATTGGTACATGGAAGAAATACAATCCCCCAAGATGTAGTGCAGGAAAATAACGATAGATACCATGCTTAAAGACATCGGAACACGTCTCTAACTTAGCACACAAGTTTCTATACAGTTTTAACCTAGTGCTGCTGTTAAATTTTATCTTTGACGGTTCGGTGAATGCATGAGGTGTAGACAAGAATTTAAAAAGATGCAAATCTAAACTATATGCAAATGCAAATCTTTTCTTTTTATTTTCAATGAAAACTAGTTAAGGCAAGGATAAATTTTCTTTGTTTCTGAAAATGAAATGAACAAGTACCTCTAAGCTTTCAAAATAAATGGAAGGAGACGCACCCTACAAGTGTGCACCAGGGCATTGGAAGATCCAACAACGCACTCTGCAAATGGGAAAACAACGTCATTGACACAGTTTGAAAACAACCAGAGAGCATCAGCGACGCAGGTTGATAACTGGTAAACAACGTCAGAATTACAGTGACGCGGGGGTTACACCAACCAAGTGTGTCGGGCGAGATCTGAGCAACAAAAAATAAAAATACTCCAAAAATAAAAAGGTAACAGGTCTAGTGATGACCCTAAGCAGAGTCTGGATAGACCAGAAAATATCTAGTGGTCAGATCCAATGGAGGGAAAGGAAATTATAGGCTCAATAAAAAAAATCAAGAATTGAAAACAAATCAAAACTATGATCTATAACTCCCCAGTATGGTCACCATTTTTGTTTGAAGACAATCTGTTAATGCAGACAAAAATTGATCTCTCTAGCCTAAATGATTTAGATCTAGCCTACCTACAAAAGAGTACATACCATAATTATCTTTCCTAGTTAGATTAAATTACAAGGTAGATCAGAAAGTGAGTTACCTTATAATCACAATTCCTTTCTCCTCGTTTGATCTACTTCCATTTCCTCGATCTCCGACTGCAAAACAAGATGGAGCAAGTGGAAACAAACGAACAATATGAAAGCATATGATTATGAATCTAACTATATCAATGGTCAAAGAAGCCAGTCATAAACATAATTATAAGACATAACAAGTTTATGGAAATATATTTATATTAAATGTAATTTGCAGAAAAATACAAAGTAGAGAGTTACAACTGATGCCTTGACGTTATGACTCCAACTCAATTGATCTTGCCTCAAAGATCAAAGCCTCCTAGCCTCATATGGATGAAGAATATAGTCTTGACCAGATTTCACCAGCATATGGGTGCTTTATCCTTCCTCCCTTAACAATGGAGAGGGGGTTTATATATATATGGCTAAAGGGATAGGAGAGGTTGAGGATTTAGGGGAGAGGCTTAAGGGATCAGCCCATTAGGTTAGGGGATCGAGTGCCACCTTTCCAAGCATATAGGGATAAGCCTCCACATCACCAAGCTTCGAGAAGTCGCTCAAAGCTTCCTTTTATCCATTTTAACCAACTCCCATGCACCTTGCATGAAGGCAATATGCGTCAGAATTAGATCTCCGCACCTTGTACAAAGGTACACTGTGTCGCTGACACAGTCTGCTAATGTGCAGAACGCGTCACATTGGGTTCAAAGCTCCTTCCTAGAAGGCAGGGCACGTCGGTGTGACTACAACAGGAAAAGGGAAAGGAAAACAACCTTTATTCCAATGTTTTAGCCAAGGAATTTCAGGGATTAAGGCATAGAGATGACACATGACTCATGATGACGAGATTTTGGTGTAACATAGTGTAAGGGAAAAACTCTGTTGGGCCAATAGTCATTCTCCATGGCTTGATGGGAGTCTATGGATGCAGGATTGGCTTATTCCAGTAACACCTTATGCAGTGACATCTTATGTATATCTAGGTATGTAGCCAATACCGTTCTTTTGAAAAATTTGTATTATGAATGCCCTTGATCAGTTTATTTGATCACGAAATTATAGATTTATATGGACTTTTTATTTGGGGTGTTTTTTTTCGTAATCTCTTGTTCAAATCATTTTCCTCGGTTCCACTTATAGTGTTAAATATTATAAGTTGTTTCTAGTTTTGAGATAATTGATGATCTCATGTGTGTTCGCAGGGATGCTTTCATGTTTCAAAACTGTCTCCCTACTTACTGCGGGCGTGAAAATGTTGAAGCTGAAGCCAATCTTGTGCACCACGAACTCAGGTGTGGCTCCACAACTACACCACTCACCCCTTTTTTTATTCTTTCTCTAGGTGGATAGAGACCAGGAAGGCCATGGCCTGTAGGGAGGGGTGTTCTCTGCATTGTATCCTTCCTCCATATACCTAGTTTGCGGTCTGTCGTGGGTGAGCCGACGCGACCATTCTCTCTAAGAAGAGATTCCAAGTATGGAATCATTGGTATGTTGGAGTTTTTTTACAGACCTAGAGCATCTACTGGTTGATTGCTACATGCGGCTTCATGATGGCACTGCTCTCTCTGTAGGGAGTCGTGGCTCTAGGGCCGCAACTAATAGGTACCCAAATACACCTGGGATATGGACGGAGGAGAAAGTGGAGGCATGGAATCCCATTATCAGATTTTGTATTTTTGGTTGAGGCTGTAAAAAAAAAAAACACCGCAGTCTTCTGGTAAAAAATGGAAAGAGTAATTATTGACTGACATCTTTTGAAGAAACAACTAATTTTTTTTATACTTTCTATGCCTTGTTCTTATATGAACCTCAATAAATGACCAGCTTCACTGGCTATGAGAATGTATCGGAATGCACAAATCCGATTATTGAAGTGGTCAATTTTTATCTCCCTCCAATTTCTGTTGTTTATCCCATTGCAGCATATAAGGAATTCTCAGAAGGACCTAGCAGGATTGAATAGATGGGTATTGATCTCTTTTAGCCATTTCAAGCATTTTTTGCCATATGTATATGAAAATATCTTAAATTATTGTCCTGTAATAGTGCAAGAAATGAATCTGCATCTATAGGTCATTCTGAATCATTTGATTTGTGAATTGATCAAATGTAAAAAGTGCTTAGTCTTTTCTGCATAAGTTTCTTTATTCTTTTCCACATCAGTTTCTCTTGCATAATTTCATTACGGGTAGTCCAGGACAATGGTTTTTAGAAGTTTGCTTGGTCCCATATATAATAAGAAAACTTAGCCATGAAATCAAAAAATATTGTCCCAACAATTTTGTTTGCGTCAATCATATTGGCCAAAAGAAATTTGAAGGTTTAACAATCTTTTCTTCGGCTTCTCTACAACCGTTGAAAGTATTAAACCTTAGAAGAGTTTTAATTGGTGTAGTAATTGTCTGAGACTGATTGTGTCTTATTCTAGTTTGCAGTTGATTTGATCATGTGGAAGGATACTCCGAAATCAACATTAATGTTTGGATTTGGATTGTTTTGTCTCTTATCTTCATCCTTTACCTAGGACTTGCATTTCATGCCTTGAAATTTTTCTTGATGACTTACTGAAATATGTCACTGATAAAGATGGATAATGCCAGGCAATATTGTGGAATTTTGTTGCAGCTCGGTTACCTTTGTATCATACTTAGCCCTTGTATACCTAGTTGCAGTTTTCTTCTACAAAAACATTTTGCAAAGGTAACAAGCTCTCTTCTTTTTAACACTACTCGAGGATAGTAATAGATTCTTGTTTCCTTTATCTAAGAACCACATTTAAGCATGTTCTGTAAGATCATTTTCGCTCAGTTGTTATTTCTAGCATTGTACAAATTATCAAGTCTTTTCCTTATTTATTTATTTTGATTTTGAGCACCTCCTGGGATTGAACAAGTTGTTAGTAGAATGTGCCTTTTCACGGCCTTAAAAATATGATCCAAGAGATAGACAAGTTCTAATTTATGAGATTTAATGTTGGCCAGGGGAGTTGTTGAACAAGATTGCAGCCCTATAAATTATGAAGCAATTAGTGAGGCATATGCACTTTCTATCCTTAGAATGGTACTTCCTTTTGTCAATGGGTTGCTGGCCAAGTTCCAAGAAATTTTTCATGTGATCCAGCTACCACTATGAAGGTACATTATTTGATAAAAAAATCTTCAATTCTTGGATAAGAAATTTGTATTTACTCTCTTTAGGCCTTCTTTTATGCATCTTAAACCTTACAAGGATTTTTTTTTACAATTGGTATCTATTATTTGATTGCTTGAATAATATGGGCATAAAATGAAAATATGGAATCTAGAAAAGCTTTGTAAGTTCCAACAGACTCTCTTATGAATTTTCCAGTGTGCTCAAGAGAATTTGGCATCTATTATTTGATTGCTTGCATAATATGGGAATAAACTGACAATATGGAATCTAGAAAAGCTTTGTAAGTTCCAAGAGACTCTCTCTTATGACTTTTCCATTGTGCTCACTTAAAGTTAGAATCTATTATTTGATTGCTTGTATAATATGGGCATAAAATGACAATATGGAAACTAGAAAATCTTTGTAAGTTCCAATAGACTCTCTCTTATGGATTTTCCATTGTGGTCAAGAGAAGGAACCCAACAAATGAAAATAGTCAGTTGTTTGTTTTTCCGCTCTATATCTTGTATATTTTCAACCCTTTGTATCGTTTCACATTTGGAATTTCTATTTCTTTTTCAAAGTCCTTGCTTGAAGGTTAATGGAAATCGAAACATGATCACATTTCAAACACGCATGAATTTTGTCATCACAGTTGACCGGGGATGTAAAATCAATCTCAAATCCGTGTTGGCTTTTGTTACTCCATGCCCAAATTGTAAAATGTTAAACCATGATGATTAAAAACTCATTGAAGCCTCTCAAGCCACAATGAGAAGTGGGTGTCTAATACAAATTGCATAAGACACCGAGAATTATCAATCTCATTTGTTAATCTTCTGTACGAATAATGAATATGGAGGGAGGAAGATTCATCAAGCTTAAGATCTTATGTGTGGCAGTTTTGAGTTTGAAAGCATCCTTCAAGCTTCCAGAGACTGGTATGATCCCTACAAGGATTTTCATCCCAAGGATTATGCACTGTTTGTGTTTAGAGACTCATTAGCAGATTCTCAGAATAATAATTTTATCAATGCAAGTATTGAAGATTGTGCATATTTTGATCCGTACGACCGATCTTTCTTCCATAAACTCACTGGTTGATTCTATGATGCACAAATGGTATTCAATTTCTTAGTTGAATTCCATGATCAACCTGGTTGCTTTTTCATTAACTGGTATTTATTAAAGGAAATAGACAGCCTATATTTAATTTTCTTCAACCTCACTCATGTTGAATATATGTTTAAAATTGAGTAGGCAACAAGTCTCCATGTACGACAGATCATAGAATCTTCTTTGCTCTATAAAGGCTAATGTGATTGGCACATTGAATATATTGGGACTTGTGAAGCAATTTGGTGTAAGGTTTGTTCTTATAAATATTTGATTGTGAATTTTTCTTGAGACTAGAATATTATGTTATTTTTTTATGTTAATTCTTAGTATATGCTCTTGCCTAATAGCCTATATAAAAAATAATTATTTTGTTTAGAATTTTTTTGACCTCAACGTATCAAGTCTATGGTGATCCTCTTGAGCATCCTCAAAATGACGAATACTAGAGTAATGTTAACCCTATTGGTAAGTATTACTTCTGAAATTGAATTTCAATTGAAATTTTACTATCTTCAGTATTTTGCTAAGTAAATATCATTTGACACAGGTGTAAGAAGTTGCTATGATGAAGGAAAACATGTACCCGAAACATTAATGTTTGACTATCACAAGTAGCATGTCTTAGGTTTATTTTTCACAAGTTTCAACCCTGGAGGCTGCTTCTTGTTTATGTGTTCTAAGAAATCTCAAACTTTCAATTTGTATTGTGGATCAAAAATTTGAGCATTACTTGAATTTTTGATACATATGGTCCTCGCATGAACATTGATAATGGACATGTTGTTAGTTATTTCATTGCATAAGCACTCATGTGCTTGTATTATAGGATACATTTGTTGCAAGGGAAAAATGTGCCAATTGTCTTTTGCAAGTAAAACAGAAGTTGGTCTCCTTTCCATAACAAATTTTGTGTCACCGTATGCATTACCCTACGAGTTATTTGAAAAGGTAAATGAACATTATCTTCATAATACCTAAATTGTATTATCATATTGTGAAATATTATAACATTATTAAAATCATTTTTATGCCGTAGGCATTCAAACAACAAAAGACTATTCTTGGCCCTGTAGCAGATTCCTCGTTCATTGAGCCAATGGAATGCTGCCACGTATATTTGTATATTGGCAAAGTGGATATGATATTAACCATGTTTCAACTTGAGACTCGATTCTTCGTGCAGTTCTTTGGCGTGTTCACCAAGTTTCTCTGGCATGTTGACAGAGTTTTCAAAGCTCGAGCCCGACGATGAGGGTCTCTGGGATCCCATCTGCACCTGCCCTTGGCCATCCACCGCCTCGGCTCAGAGTGAGCAATTGAAATCCTTGGTCACGGATCTCAGTGGATTCAGGAAACTCTACGTTAACTTCTTTCTTTTTCCTTGTAATGCCTACAACCCTGTTGTGGTTGCTCCTCGAATTCTGAGCGATGAAGTTACCCACAAAAGTTGATAAGGTGGTAAGAGGATGTTGAAAACAGGATGAATTTCCGTGCCTTCTCTGAGTGTACTTAACAGGTATGGAAATGCGAAATATTTTTTTGTATGGTATCGAATTGATCTTCAGTTGCAATTTGCTGGAAGAGTAGATATAGTGCTAAACAATTTTAATAGCTATGTGTTTTTCGGAAGAATGGTGGTGATCCCATCAAAAGTATTTTGGGGGTTTTATATTTTTTTTCATGGATTGGTAATGATGAAGATCTTTCATCTTTCTGCTTCTGATTTTTCAGTGATTGAAAAAATGGAATTTTCCCAATCCTTTTTAACGGTTTATGCATTTCTTGGTAGTCTATGCCACCCATTTTCGTATTATAAGTGTTGTGGCAATGATTAATCTTATCCACACTTATGATGCTTTGTGCAATGAAGCAAATTGATAGATGGTTGAAAGGGTCTTAGCTTATCAATTTATAGTTTGGGTTCCATGGCAAGCGAATTCCTACCCGATAAGGTTTTCATCTTTTGTTTACATTGGTCTTCGATATTTTAATTGTTAATGGCTGATGATTATAATTGTTAATGGCTGATGATTATAGAAGGCCAATGGATGGAGTTGCAGATGGTTCCAAGTCCTTGATATTCAAGGAGAACCTACTTGGTGCATATCAATGGAAATACTGGATTTTCATTAAGGCCCATAAAATTCTGCTATCCATTAGAGTTGAGATGACTACTTTTGTATAGGAAGGTTCCTAGGGTTTCATATGCATACGTAGTAATTACTCGCTAATGATGGCTTGTCTAATTTATGGAGTGGAAAATGGTTCCATGTCCTTGATCTAATCAAGGAAAACCTACTTGTCGTTGCCTTTGCATCTCAATGACAACGTTGGGCATTGATGAGGCTTTGATTTTGGGGTTTTAGGTTTAGTTTAAAAATAAGAAATTGTTTTGGATCTGATTGAAGGTGATTTTATATTGTTTATTGTTACTTGCTTCTGTACATTCGCAACATTTTTCCGCCCTCATTGTTCAGTAATCAAGTAAATGGAAAAATATTGCAAGACTTCACTTAGAATTTGGTGCAATGTCTTCAAATTTTTCCACGAGTTAGGGAGTTTTTTATGCATCTTAAGAACACATTGATATACTCCTTCAACAATTCCTTTCCCAACAAACATAGTAATTACGTAGTAATTACTCGCTAATTACTCTTTCATATGCATACGTAGTAATTACTCGCTAATGATGGTTTGTCTAATTTATGGAGTGGAAAATGGTTCCATGTCCTTGATCTAATCAAGGAAAACCTACTTGTCGTTGCCTTTGCATCTCAATGACAACGTTGGGCATTGATGAGGCTTTGATTTTGGGGTTTTAGGTTTAGTTTAAAAATAAGATATTGTTTTGGATCTGATTGAAGGTGATTTTATATTGTTTATTGTTACTTGCTTCTGTACATTCGCAACATTTTTCCGCCCTCATTGTTCAGTAATCAAGTAAATGGAAAAAATATTGCAAGACTTCACTTAGAATTTGGTGCAATGTCTTCAAATTTTTCCACGAGTTAGGGAGTTTTTTATGCATCTTAAGAACACATTGATATACTCCTTCAACAATTCCTTTCCCAACAAACATTTTCTTTTTACAGATTTGGATGTTGGTACTTTTGAGCCGCTCTTAGTTTTCACTAACAACGCGAGTAATTCCATGTCTAGAGAAACCAAAGACAAAAAATGAAGAATGAGTTAAACAAGTTGGAGAATAATAAAAAACGATTACCATGCCCATGTGCAAGGTGTCTAGGCACATAAATATAACAATTGGTGCAGGTGCAGTACCTCCATCTACACTTTGTGTGAATTAACAATAGAGGTCAACCCCGTACATTCTATGGCATCACTTTCTTTATTTATTTTGTTTTTATGAATTATAATTTGTGATTCCATTTTCATTGCAAAATTTTAACATGGAAATCCATTATTTCCTCATTGTCCAGGCCTATTAGGGAGCTTATAATGAACCATTCATTTAAGGTTTTGTTTTTTGTTTTTTTTCGAGAATGTTCTACTTCAGAATCTGACTGAGAGTTAGGCCATGGAGGAAAATACCAAGGCATATGGATCGTAACCCTTTTTGAGGAGGTGAGTTGGGATACCCCATAAGCACTTTGACCACGACCAGAGTAATAGGATTCTTCGTCATTGGCCCAAGGGTTGAAAGTTGGGGTCGATTGAGCCTTTTGACCTTGAGGACAATGCCCTCTTTTGCAACTTTCATCCATCCTTCATGGTCTATCAAGGATTAGGTTGGTTGAGTCTAACCTTGCGCATTCATAGTGGCGCAAGCTTCTACATTTCCAATTTTTTCCATTAAGGGGTAGTCCTTTATTTTGAATTTCGGGACTTGACTTCTAAAGCAAGTGTTCCAAGGTTGATGCATCAAACTATTTGACATAAAAATCTAGTCTACATCTTGATGTACACAAATTCATCAGATCTTTAGACAAAATGTTGATCCCACTTGGATGCACACAAATTCCTTTAGTCACTTTGAGGCTAACCCTTTTTTGAGGATGCAAATTGAAAAATATGGCAGGCTCATGGAATATTAGTTTTCCATTGGAAATTCCACAATTACATCCCAATAATTCATTCCATATAGGGAAATTGGGGCAACTTTTTCCATATATAAATGACTCATGTCATTATGAGACGATGACTAGGGTGTTTTGACACATTTTCGAGTTGCAAGTAAGCACTTCAGCGGAGTGACTTTCATTCTTGAACGTAATTTGGATGCAAATTCACAAATTCCAACAATTGACAGAGGACAATAGAATAGGTTCAAAATTGTGAAATACATCTTTCTATCATAGGTCACCCTCATTTTGCACTTAAGATGACTCCAACATTTCCATTTCTAATTTTTTTATAGTTACTACTTCAAAGAATGGTTCACTTTCCTCAGCTTTATGATCTTCTAATGGTTTAAATTCCACATTTTATGATTTTTATTTCAAACTATGTTTATCTAGCGAATGGAAAGTGTGTACCCCATCTCAGCAGCATTATAACACTTCAAAGAAACTCCACTTGAAATGAACGACGATGTCAAAACATCTTTTGGATTGTAGAACCCCTGGAAATATTTCTGCAGGTTATCTAATCCTCTTGTGTTATTAGCTTGACATAGTGACAGACTGTTGTTGCTTGGACTTGAGAAACACATGCCTCTAATACCTTGGCCGTCATCACACAATATAACATATTTGGGAATGCACTTTTTTTTTGAAGATGAAATAGGATGGAACAATCCATCTCCAATTGCTGCTCGTGATGAGATTTGGAATTAGAGACCATGGCTTGATGCTCAAAATCATCTAGGTAGTAGCACCATTCCCTTTGCATTGCAAAGTGACGCCTATATTTGGTTTCCATGGTATTTGAAATTCCTATATCAATAACCCAATTGCTAATAGATGCTCGTCTTCTTCCTTTTGCAGATGACCCCCTTCGAATTTGAACTCTTCCTTTGTCTATGAAATCTCTTATTGAAAATGAATCGATATTTATATCCAATAAGCTTGTGCATCTTCCTTTGCATCCTTCCTAATCTGAGCATAGGATATACGCCTACTCCCTTGACGTCCATGCCTTTCTCTACCACTGCCAACTATTATTTCCCAGGAGATAGGGTATCTTAGAAGGTTCCTATGAAGGGGAGTGTTAGTAAGTTCCACACACTAGCAAGCCTCTAGAATCCTTGAAAGGATATGAGAACACTGGACCATGACTATGGTAACTTTCACCCTTTCCCTGTTGGAACATTTAGGCTCATGCTGATGTTGGCTCTTTATATTTTTTTTCATAATAAAATTTCTAGTAAAGCACAACATTTCTCATTCTTGGTTGCAAAGTTCAAACATATCATATGTATTGTTCTCTAGGAAAGTAGCGTCAATTCAATTGGACCAAGCTTTCTGAACAAGGGAAAGTGCCGTAAGTGAACCTCTATGATAATATAGAATTTTAAGATAGCCTATATGTTATACTTGATGTTGCTTTATAAAAGACATCAATGAAAATTTCATTTTTTTTGCTTAGTCTCCATCATGTTTCAATAATATGCATTTCAGGAAATTTGCTTACTCCATCTTGAAGTCATCAATCAAATTTTTTTATTTTGTCTTAGTTGTATTTGAAAAGGGGACAGGGGCACATCCAAGTGGTCTATTTTTTTTTGAAATGGGGACTGAAACCTAAGAAGGTGTTGGTGTATTTTTTGAAACGTTAGTTATAAATTGTTTATGTTTACATATAAAAAAATTGAGGCGAGAGCTGGAAGAGATGGAACAATCTTTTGATGAAGAAAATAACAAATCAGGGTATTTTTTAAGGATCCTAATATTATACTTAAGTATAGTATCGTAGGCGATTATTTTGGATTGAAAAAAACATGTATATAGATAGGTAGGTGAATATTAAATATGAAACATACAATTTACTACCAAAACGTGTAAATTTTGGCGAATATTATGATAAAAAAACATATTTTATGTAAATATAGGCGATATTAGAGGCTAAAAATGACCAAATAGTGAATTTATTTTTTGAAAAAAAGTCCAAAAAATAGCCAATTGGCTAAATTTCGCCCCTTAAAATTTCTCTGTAACAAATTAAAGTCTAATGAGGAAATGGCAGCTACTCCTATGGATTCCATTGATACAGTAGAAAAATCATTGCATTTGGAAGATGCAAGATCTTCTCATCTAAGGGAAAGGATAGAGGAGTTGACGAAACAATTAGAAGATCTAGATGGTGGGGATGAGCAGCAGAATCTTAGAAAAATGCGATATGCATGTTGGCCTTTGCAGTGGCTTCCCATTGGTATTCTTGGAAATTACATTGGTCGATTGAGATGATGGTTTGAAATATTTGGTTTTTTTCTTAAACACTAACAATTACCTTAAGCAAGATTGGAATTGTCTTATGTAAAATTGGAGAAAAGAATTTCTTGTTGGAGATTTCATTGGCTATTTAGAGTACCAGAGCAGATTTCCTTAAGTGGACCAACTTTTCTTCTCTACGTATTTCCTATTATATACCAAGCATATTTTAAAGCTTTTGCACCCTTGACTTGGTGCCTGTCTTGACCTATTTTACAACAAAAAATTGATATACATTAAGTCTACAAGATATCAAGGCATCTCTTTGATGGATCCCAACCAAATATTCCTTTGCGTAGCTCAAAGCCAGAGGGGCCAAGGAATTGATTTTTCTCAAATTTTGTTGTAGCCTTCTATTAGATCAGTAGATATTTAGGTATCCTAGTATAGGGATTGAAGTGGTAGCTCGGGAAGAGATGAAATTTTTCGTATAGGATAGGTGAAGTGATTTCCTTTTCCAATGCTAGTTGGTATTTACCTACACAACTTGTCCACGGAATGAATTTGACTTCCTATGGCTATAAATGATGAATTGCAATCCTCTTTAACAAACTTGATTTTTGGGTCTTTTTCCATTCAAATATTCTAAAATGCAATGCCCTTTTGTTGGGAAGGTGAGGACATAAGTAATGTCGATATTGTTCCAAACAATTTTGTTTCCAGCTTCCATATCAGGTTTTATCTATCAATTCATATGCTTTGAATTGGTGCCTGTAGGAGTGAGATTATAGATTTTACTTTTCCCTGAGTATTATCATATGGTGTTAGCAAGGGTATTTATCTGTCGTTTATAGAGAACATTGGGTCTCTTTTATGGATTTAGAATATTTGTACATCCAGTTCTCGCAATGAAACAAATTTCTATTTTTGCATGCATTTTGATAACTGTCTTCTGTAATGATATGGAATGTTAACTAATATGTTGGATTATTTTATACAACTCTTTTAGGAGATACCCGGTAAATACCAAGTTATATTGAGTTAATGTAAAATAGTAAGACGAATTTATGTGGACAACTTCTTTAACATTTGTCTCTCTCTACTTCGAAACCTCTCTATAACTGCATCAAGAATAATTTCTTCACAACTTTTACCGCTTGGCTTGCACTATAAACAAGTCATTTATTTATTCATTGTTGATGGTAAATAGGAAAAATCAATGTTAAAGAAGTATTATTCTTGAGATAGTGCTGAGAGAGGAATTCCACAAGCTAGTTATAGCAATTTGTTTGTCATGCCAATTCCATATCTGTATTTTATTGAACATTGTATTCTAAGGTTTCTGTTTAATTTGAGGAGTTGAACGAAATCCATCTCTCCTCATGTATTATGTGAGTAGACAACGGAAAAACCAAAGAAAAATACATTAGTGTTGTGAAGGGTGACCAATGGAGTTTCAAACCTATTAGTTTTACCAGAGAATAAATAGTGAGCTATAACAGGAAATAAATACAAAAAAAATTAGTGAGCTATCCCAAGAAATAAATATTGTAGGGTATCTAAGTTGATAGCATGAAAATTTATTTCAATGGGTGATGGAAATGGAATGATACAGGTGAGAAAAAATAAATAATATAAGAGATTACAAATGGAAATTAGAAGCCATATATGATATGTAGAGAAATCACATCCAAGTTTCGATATTGGGACGTGCGGATTATGGGACACCACACTTTCACTACGTCACTGCATCACTCTGATGGTAGACATTTATATAATTCCACATTAGGTCTAAAATGGAATGAAATCCTTGAATGACTCTATTAGTATATGTTTCAATAATAATAAAAATTGGAATTTTTTTTTAACGGAAACACTCTTTATCTTTTGCGGGAGTTGGGGACTTAGATCCCCACATCCTCCTATCTCACTACAGGAATTTATTAATCAATTTTGTTGCCAGTTTTGGTTAAAATATCTTGGACTCAAATCTCAATAATTGAAAAATGTAGAAAAGAAGTGGAACTACATCTAATTAGAAAATATAGTATCAAAATGTATTATAGAATAGAAACCCTTAAAATTTAAATAATCTTAATGTACAATAAAATAGAACAAAAATCATAAAGCAACATCCATAACAAAGACATTGTAAGCACTCATTGTTGTTAAATTGAAAGACGGTGTCAACTACTCAAGGAAATTCAAAAACATCTTGGCTTATAAAGTGATGGTGATTCTCTTTTCGTATATATATTTACAAATGCCATAAAATCTTGGCTTTTATTATTTCCTCCCAAATTGATTACTTCCCATGAATAATTTTATCGATTCGGACAATATAAACACCGTAATTTCCTATATTTTCCATTTTTGCTCTCAACAATATCAACTCTTTAAAACACCATCTCTCGTACTAAGATAACATGACTGAGATCACACCAATGATAGATAGATATGGTAGATTGTTCATTTGATCTATTGGTGTGGGTAAATTTTATATCATATGTAAGTATCAAATCACTATTTGAATCCAAACTTGCAAGAATGCAATAGAAATGAAATGAAACATATTTAAATTTAGTTTATTACTAGGAACACCAAATTGACACGTCCTTTAAAAAAATACATTTTTGCAAAAGTAACCAGGTACAGATGGCACTAAGATTAAAATTTATTAGAGCAAATTGGGGACATAGTTGATAGATTGGTGATGGACTTGGAGCAAGGAGGCCTTCCAAATTTAGATCTAATGGTGCACACCTTAAACTATAAACATTAAATGTTCTGCAGAGTGCTCAATGATCACCTTTTCAAAAAGTTACCTGGAATGATTACTTTTTTAGTCTGTCAAAGGTATGGCATGCATGCCAAGTTTCCATTTGAAATTTATAATCACACCTCTACTACGAGGCTTTCCTAGGGACACCATCTCAAATGAAATATTAGTTGCCATGAAGTTTTTTGCTACTTGTTGGTGGATGTTTCCAATCTTGGTTCTATGGAATATAAAGTAATAACAATTGTAACTCAAAACAACGAACAAAACATAACTCTTTCTTATCCTCTGTTTTCTTGTACGATTTTGAGTGGGAATGGCGTAACAATTGTTGCAATTTGGAGACGGGGACAACCCGAATATATAATTACAGGTGATTGCTTCCGAAGGAAATGTTAATTACCTTCATTCCAAGGCTCTAAAAAAATATGAGTTTGCAGACAAGTATAATTATTAATAACTTTTTGTAGCTCATGTATTCCAGGGTCCATGGAGTGGGCTTTATAGTAGTGCCATAGCTTCTGCAGGGTTACAATTTTCTAACGGGGTTAAGCATGTGATATGGAAGGCTCTTATGAATTTTGACATATTTTTGACATGTTACCATAATTTAGGTATGGTACATAAGATGAAGATGACCCCTTGTATTACATACTTGAACCCCAATTTGGGTTCTTCAATGCATGACTTCCACTTTTAAAATGATTTTTAAAAGTAAAAAAGAGCCGAAAAATTAGAGGAACGAGTGGGCCTCTACTCCAAAATGCTAATCACTCATTTTCCTAATGTGGGATTTACCCTATAGGTATAAATAAAGGTTTAACCAAGGATATGCCCGGTTGATTAACCTTTTGAATGACCATGATTCATAGGATGACGACAATAGCTACTTCTTGTTAATTTTTTGACCAATGTTATTTTGGGTTTACGATTTGATTTGGGTTAGGTAGTTTGCATGGCAATTTCAATAACATACAAGCAATATGGTGGGTGGATCCTTCTATAGGACACTGTAGAGAGCTTCAACTACTAAAATGATATTCCTAGATTAAATGGAACTACATGTATTTGATGTGTTTGTACCTATTATGTCTACACAGAACACACTAAGAATACATAACAGACTGAATGGTTAACACAATTATAGAGCCCTGAAAGATGAAAAGTAGATCTTTATTATTTTTAGACCTGAAGTTGATTTGGACCTGACAAAAAATTCAGACTTTATTGATATTGAAAAGGTTCTGTTTGTAAGCACTGTATAATGTTTTTATTTTGGAGATGTCTCTGTATTTCTCTTACCTGCATACAGTAGGAAATTTAGACTTTCACTTACATATGGTTGGATGTGCTCTCTCTCTCTTACACACACAAACATTCTAGCCAGTGGCTGCAGATAGATCTCAAGGAGCCTCAGTGCCTCTTGTTTACCTCTGTAGATAACTAAATTTGACATAGTTTGGAGTAAATTTTATCGTTGATGTTCTTTTTCAATGGATATGGAAGGATTTGGGTCTTTAATGGGTAATAATGATGATTGTCTTGGGTCGTGTGTTGGACATTGTTTAAAGCCTTGTTATGATAGACACAAATTAAAGAAATTTAGATTTATACCATTCTTGGTTTTGTGGGGTATTTGAATTGAATTCAATGCCTACATTAAAAGTCAATACTCATATATTTGTTTTCTATCAACAGTGAAAATCATCTTCCAACATTAGAATACATATACAAGCTAGTGAGGTGTTGGTTGACAACACCTTTGAGAAGGATTAAATCTCTTCACGATAAGGATTAAATCTTTAAAGTTTAAAGTTGTGAATTGTTTTATGTTTTTGTACCATCAAAAAAGTAACACATCTATGGATTTGATCTTTCTCATTGCTTGAGAAATTGATGATTAAGATGGATCCATACTTCATAGGTTCTAGATTAAGATGGATGTAAGTTGATTGTAATGAAATACTACCAACTTAGTGAAAATGAATTTCTAATAAAAAATAAAAA
This sequence comes from Larix kaempferi, assembly GCA_027924585.1. Lineage (NCBI taxonomy): Eukaryota > Viridiplantae > Streptophyta > Pinopsida > Pinales > Pinaceae > Larix > Larix kaempferi. Next base: position 9,597,233 of record BSBM01000174.1, on the reverse strand, counting down.
AAAATAAAACAAATTGAATACAACTAAGAGTTTATTGCAACCTAACTAATAATGGTTAACCTACTCATTAAACTCTTACCAACTAAGATAAGATAATGATAAAGTAGTGTAAACTTACCACTCAATCACAAGGTAATCAATAATAATTAGTTTACTCAATAAACTCTTACCAACTTAGAATATAGTAAACTTATGAAAACTTATAATTAAAACATAGAATATAGTTTAAATTTAGATAGACTTATCACTCAACCATGATGCAACTAACTCTTTTTATGGACACTGTTAGTTTGTATTAGGTATATGGGATTAATTTTGATTGTTCACTACATACATTTCCTTAGATAATATGTTACTTTATGGTGTTATGGTGTATCCAATTGTATTGTTCACATATATGATTTTATAGTCATAGTAACAATTTCTAAAGGTTATTTTATGGAGTATACAATTTTGTTGTTTACATACACACATTTACTTGACCAATATATTATTTATGGTGTATCCAACTTTATTTTTCACATATATACATGTACCTAGTAAAAAAACCCACACAAAAAATGAAAAAAAAAAACATATCAACTTTATTAACAAGAGCCACGTTGTGGCAATGTCCCCGACATTGCCACATGTTGTTGTGACAGGTTAACTTGACAGTAAACTTAAGCAAAACAATTTTGTTGTAATGAGGATTATCAAGAGCTCATTTTAGGAGGCACAATAACAAGTGGGAACATGTAAAGCTACTTTTTGGGTGAGTAATCCTACTTGCTTGAACAAAGAGAGAGCAAGACATAACACAAGAAGTTTCCTACTCATGTTTTCATAATGAGTTCTATGTTGAAGTAGTGGAGTGCTAGTGTTCTATGACAGTGAAGCATATATTTTGCAAGTGTTAATATGCCAAACAATGTTGGATATTCTTTAGGATCAATGTTTAGGGGTGCTTCAAGGCAATGTTCATTGGCATTATGTTTTAGTTGATAATTTTTCACTCTAGTTAGCTCTAGACTTGTAGGGATTTGACATTTATGGAGGTTGCAACATTATTTAGTATATAAAAGATTAGGTGTAATGTAATTTGTGTCATGAAGTTAGTTCATTGTCTAGTTTTTTCTATGTGGAAGGTGTTAGGATATTTAGACACTTAGGAGTTAGTTAAGATCAACTTGTGTAATATATCCGTTAGGGATAGTGTGTTTCTTTAGTATGCATTAGTATGCATTTGTAAATACTTAATCCGACGGTCACGATATGTTTCCGACATAGAGTGATCCGACGGCTCAACTTCTCTTAGATCAAACCTAACCTTGATCCGTGGCTTAACACCCGATTGGTCCATGATCTCTATTTAAAGAGCATGGAGGGTCATTGTTTAGTTGATCGATTATGAGAAGCTCATTTGTAACTTTCTTTCTTTGCATAATAAATTGTCCCGTAGAAGCTATTTGGCCGGGGCCGTGGAGTGTTTCCCTCAAGAGGGTTTAAACCACGTCAAAACATCGGTGTGTTGATCTGTGATCTGTTTGTGTGAAGTGGTTGCTCTTGGTGTTCGGTCCTTTGGTAGTACCCTGTGTACCCGAACATGGTATCAGAGCTTTTATGAAGTGCCGCTTCCGGTTATGATCTAGATCTTGAACTGCTGTTGCCGAAACTCGAAAGGGTTTCTAGTTCTGGTATTTCTGTGCATTTCTGGGCTGTGGGAGGTGTTCCATTGCGTCCGGAGCGTCGTTTCCATTGGGAAATAGTTTTCGTTTGATCGAAAACGGTTCCCGGTTGCTCCAGAAACGCGTTTTTCATCAGATCTGAAGGTATAATGTTACAGTGACGCATTTTTTTTATTTCGTTTTTGAAAAGAAAAAATCTCATATTTCATTTTTTTTACTGTTAGTTTTTGTTTGGTTCGGATTGTTGCTTTCCCGTCTGCGTATGCTCTTTGCCGTGCACCTTGAGCGATCTCGGCAAATCAGAAACAGAAAGGGAAAGGGTTTTTTCGGCTGCGTATGCTCTTTGCCGTGCACTTTGCGCGATCTCGGCAAATCAGAAACAGAGAGAAAACGCAGACTTTCCGGGCAAGCTAACAAGATCTAACTCCACGAGTGTGGAAAAGTTTTTTTTGTTTCGTTTTGTGGTCTGTTTTGCAGGAAAAAGGGCAAGCACGCAAACCGAGCAAGAAGAGTAAAAAAAAAAAAAAAAAAAAAAAAAAAAAAAAAAAAAAAAAAAAAAAAAAAAGAGCCCCCTTCCTCATTTCCATATTTTACATACCTTTTAAACTAGCTCACTTGGTCCAAAGTTGCTTTATTCCTTAATAGGTCTTGAGTTCAAGTCTTAGGAAGTTACTTTTAAAAAGAAAAGTGCATGCAATTTCTATTTTCAAGTTACTTTATTGTAAAAGTGCATCTCACTTAAATAATAAAAAATAAAAATACAAGTGAGTCACTTAAGCTTTTTATTTATTGTTGCACTATTTAAAAGTAATATCATTGTAAAAGTGAAATCACTTATTTTACAAAAGTGATTCACTTAAAAGCAACTTTTTTGTAAAGTGATTGTCAAAAGGTTCATCTTGGGAAGAGGGGGGTTCTTTTTTTTGCTGGACATTCTCTAGCTGCCACGTCACTATTGGGGACACCTTCAACAGTTTCTTTGTTCAAGCATAACTTCATCATACAGAGTCCGTTTTCAGTGCCGTTTTTTTTGAAACCGCCTATTTTTTCGAGCTCTTCACATCCAGACTATTGGTTTCTGCTTTTACAGCCATTAATTTACAAATATGGCCGCCCTTTGTGATATTCTACTTAACAGTTCCAACTATTTCTCATGGAAATCTCGTATGGAGGATGTTCTACGAAGTAGGGGACTTTTCAGAATTACAACAGGGAAAGAAAAAGAACCCACTGATGATGATAAGAAAATAAAATGGGCAAATAGATGTGATGAAGCTCGTGGATTGATTGGGATGTCAATCTCTACTGATTTGCGATTCCACATATCTGGAATTGATGAACCTAATGCTGCTTGGGACAAGTTGGAAACTGTGTTTGGTAAACACAATGAAATTCGAGGTCACCAACTCGAAAATGAGTTGATTTCTTTAAATCCAAGTGACTTTTCATGCATTCAAGATTATTTATCTAAGTACAAAACTCTCAAGCTCTTATGTGCAGAATGTAAGATTGAGAGGGAAGACAAACAATGCATTTATCATATTCTTTCCAAACTTGGACCTGCATATTCTGTTTTTGTATCTACATTTTACTCCATGAAAGCGTCATTGAATGCAGCTAGCTATCAAGAGCCTAGTCTTGAATCCTTTTGTGATTCCTTGATTAGGGAACAAGATAAACTCATTCATCTTGGAATAATCAACAATGCAGATACATCTGGGAAAGCCTTATTGTCCCAACAGAAAGAAAAGTCCAAGCCTCCCAAGAAACAAAATTTTCGCAATAATAAGTCAAACAAGGGTCCCAAACCCTCTCAGTCAGCTCCTTCTTTAAAAAATGACAAAGGATCCAAGCCAAAAGGCAAGAAGACTGAGCGTCATTGCAACTATTGCGGGAAAGATAATCATGATGAATCAAAGTGTTTCAAGAAGATGGCAGCCTTGGAAGCAGCAATGAAGAAGCACCACATCAGCCTAGATTCACCATCAGAATCTACCTCTCATGGACATGCACTTTGTGCTTCTGGTTATTCTTATAATGCATCTTCTTCTTCTACTTCAAATGAATGGCTCATTGATTCTGGAGCATCTTATCATATGGCTAAGGATCAAGCCATCTTTTCTACTATGCATGAATGTAACACCAAACAAATATTTGTTGGTGATGATAGATCTCTAAGTGTTGTAGGAGCTGGAACAGTTCCAGTAGATAATGGTCATTTTAGTGATGTACTATGTGTTCCAAAAATTTCCTGCAATTTGTTATCAGTCTATCAGATCACTCATTCTGGTGAAGGTAAAACTGTGACCTTTACACCTCACCAAGTTGTAATCAAGGATTTTAAAGATCCTCAACAGGTCCTAGCTACCGGAATTGTTGATGATATTACCAGGTTGTACAAGTTTAACAACTTTGGGTCATCACCTTTCCCTTCAGTTTTTGTTGCTCATAGTGATAACTTGAGCAAACTTTGGCATGAGCGATTTGGTCACTTAAATTATCGCTCATTGCAACAACTTTGTAAAGAAAATATGGTGACAGGTCTTCCGATGGTATCTTGCAGAGATGGTGTTTGTTCCGGATGTGTACTCGGAAAACATCATCGGGACAGTTTTGACAAACGTGCCTCTTGGCACGCCTCGGTTCCCTTGGAGCTTGTGCATAGTGACTTGTGTGGTCCTCTTCCATCTGCTTCCTTTTCTGGTTTCAAGTATTTCTTAACTTTCATTGATGATTACACCAGACGCACTTGGGTTTATTTCCTAAAACTTAAGAGCGAAGTATTTAACATGTTCTTGGCCTACAAGGCCCTTGTTGAAAAACAATCTGGACATCAAATTATTAAGTTAAGATCTGACAATGGAGGAGAATATGTTAACAAACAGTTCACTACTTTCTGCACTGAACAAGGCATCCAACAACAGCACACTGTTCCATATACACCACAACAAAATGGTGTAGCTGAGCGGAAGAACCGCACTTTAAAAGAAATGGCTAATTGTATGATCCAATCTAAGGGACTAAGTCTTCAATTTTGGGCTGAAGCCATAAATTGTGCAAATTACATAGTAAATCGCACCCCCACAAAAGCATTACAAGGTATAACACCGGAAGAAGCATGGAGTAAAATTAAACCTGATGTAAGTCACTTTCGTGTGTTTGGTAGTGAAGCATGGGCTCACATTCCGGATGAAAAACGGAAAGCATTGCAGCCTAAAAGTGAAAAGTGCATATTTGTTGGATATTCTGAAGATGTAAAAGGTTATAGACTTCTTCAACCACATTCTCATGCTATAATCATTAGAAGAGATGTTAAATTTGATGAAAATATCTTGGCCTGCGAGCCTAACTCGGCGAGTGTGCCATCTTTGGCCTGCGAGCCTGATTCGGCGTTTGTGCCTTCTTCTTCTTCTTCCAACTTCCTTGACAGGTTTCCAACTCCAGTTTCTGATGATGACAGTGAGGATGAAAATCCACCTCCGCCTGCTCATGTTCCTCCAGTTGCACCAGCACAAGTGCTTCCTCGATGGGTCCGTTCAACATGTGAAGCAGCTGGTGATCTTGCCGGTGATCCTAGAGATCAACGTCGAACACGTTCTCAGTTTCAGCGAGCCTCTTCTCTTTTGGCTCAAGTTTCCGAGAATCATGATCCAGAAACTTTTGCAGAAGCTTCAGGGAATCCAGATTGGGATGCAGCCATGGATGAAGAATATCGTTCCTTAATGGCGAACGATACTTGGGATCTTGTACCTCTTCCAAAAGGAAGAAAACTTGTCAGATGTAAATGGGTCTACAGAACTAAGTATGCATCAGATGGAAGTGTTGAAAGACTTAAGGCAAGGTTAGTTGCCAAAGGTTTTTCTCAAGTTGAAGGGATTGACTACAATGAAACCTTTGCTCCCGTCGCCAAAATGAACTCCATCCGCCTTGTTCTTTCCCTTGCAGCCTTACACAACTGGGAAGTCCATCAAATGGATGTCAAGTCTGCCTTCTTACATGGTGATTTACAGGAGGAAATTTACATGGAACAACCTCCTGGCTATGTTCAGAATAACTCTAGCCTTGTCTGTCGCCTTAAGAAATCCTTATATGGCCTTAAGCAAGCTCCTAGAGCTTGGTATGCCAAAATGGATAACTTTCTCCTTGACACTGGTTTTTCTAGATGCCATTCTGACCCCAATGTCTATACCAAGAAAGTAGGAAACCATCTCCTCATACTTGTTCTATATGTTGATGACCTTATTCTTACTGGTAGTGACCCTAATCTTATAACCCATGTGAAATCCAGTCTTAAACAAACTTTTGAAATGTCAGACTTAGGACATTTGCATTATTTTCTTGGCCTCCAAGTTCTGCAAACCAAAGAAGGAATCTTTCTTTCTCAGTCTAAGTATGCTTGTGACCTTCTTCGTCGCTTTCACATGGAAGATTGTACACCAGCCCCTTCTCCCTTCCAGTCTGGAGTCAAACTTTCTGCCACTTGTACTTCACCTGAAGTCGATGCCACCTTGTATCGTCAGCTTGTTGGTTGTCTCTTATACTTGACTCATTCCCGTCCTGACCTTTCCTTTGCCGTTGGTAGAGTTGCCCGTTATATGCAGACACCTCATGAAAGTCACTGGAAAGCAGCTAAAAGAATACTTCGATATATTCGAGGTACAGTTCAGTTTGGGATTCATTACAGTACAGGGGGGAAACCTTTGTTGGTTGGTTTCACTGATTCAGATTGGGCCGGCGATCCTGATGATCGAAAGTCTACTGCAGGTTATGTTTTCAGTCTGGGATCTGGACCTATTACTTGGGCTTGTAAGAAACAACAAGCTCTTGCTCTTTCTTCAGCAGAGGCAGAATATCGAGCAGCAGTTAATGCCAGTCAGGAAGCTTTATGGCTTCGACAGATCCTTTCAGAGTTTGGATTCGAGCAGCAGCAGCCTACTCCACTTTGGTGCGACAATCAAAGTGCCATCAAGCTTGCCAAAGATCCAGTTCTACATCAACGCAGCAAACACATTGAGCTACATATGCACTTCATCAGAAATCTTGTTCATGATCGTGTTCTTGAAGTGCTGTTTTGCCCTACAGATGATCAAGTTGCAGACATCTTCACCAAGTCTCTTACAGAAGCGAAGTTTTCTAAACTTCGATCTATGTTAGGAGTTCAGGAACTTGTCATTAAGGGGGGATAGGCTCTAATGCCTCCTTCCTTCTCCTAATAGTGTCACTTTTGTAAATCCTTCAATCCTATCCCAAGTTGTTCTTAAGGGGGGATGTTAGGATATTTAGACACTTAGGAGTTAGTTAAGATCAACTTGTGTAATATATCCGTTAGGGATAGTGTGTTTCTTTAGTATGCATTAGTATGCATTTGTAAATACTTAATCCGACGGTCACGATATGTTTCCGACATAGAGTGATCCGACGGCTCAACTTCTCTTAGATCAAACCTAACCTTGATCCGTGGCTTAACACCCGATTGGTCCATGATCTCTATTTAAAGAGCATGGAGGGTCATTGTTTAGTTGATCGATTATGAGAAGCTCATTTGTAACTTTCTTTCTTTGCATAATAAATTGTCCCGTAGAAGCTATTTGGCCGGGGCCGTGGAGTGTTTCCCTCAAGAGGGTTTAAACCACGTCAAAACATCGGTGTGTTGATCTGTGATCTGTTTGTGTGAAGTGGTTGCTCTTGGTGTTCGGTCCTTTGGTAGTACCCTGTGTACCCGAACAGAAGGATGAAGTTTGCCATCAACTTTTGACACTTAGAGATCTATTAAATATGCCCACTCTTTGAACCCAACTAAGTATTGAAAATTTCTTTCAGTGCTTGTTTATAATACTTATTTTACCAAAAAAGACAGTAACCCATAAGTTAAGTTGTATTACTACCATGCAAGATAGAGACTGCATGATAATAGTAAGCATCAATCTTACTCGCCATCAGGCTAATAGAAAACTCGATGAATCCATGTTGGAGATAGTTCTTCTGACACAACAAATGTCTGGCCATAGCCCTGAAGATCTCTTGGCTTCACGGTGTGCTTCTGTTTCTCCTCCAAAGGAATCTAGAAGAACTCCTTTCCAACTCTCTTAACACCATCTATTAAGGACTTTGGGATCCCATGATTCACAATTGCAAAACACCCACAACAATATATTTAGTTATTTCTTCCAGAATAGTTCATAAGACTAAGAATGTAGGAATTAATCAAATGATAGCTGGAAGAAGCTACTATTGTATATTTTTTCTTCTTAAGAGACATTTGTAGAAAGTATTGTTAAGTTACAACAAAATATCATGTGCTTTTGAAAATAGTTAGTAAATATCCCCATGTATGCAGATACACTTGTTTAGAGGTTAATGACAAGGGACAAGTGGGACCCATGGTTGTTGTACTGGATATTTAAATAGTGGTTAAAGGGGAAATACAATGCTTTTTATGGCATCCAGGTTAAAGATGATAACACCCTTTTTCATTTGAGTTGTATGATTTGTAGGTACTACCTCTCCTCAAAATCTTCATGGGTGACCTCCTTGACAATGGTCAAGGTGGTAGTGGGTAGATTACTTTTTCTCATTTTATGTCAAGATACAATCATAAAATTCTTTGTAGTGGGGTATAAACTTGGTCTTATCATAGTCAGATTTTATCATGTGTGGAAAACCCAAATAATATTTTTCAAGTCAAAAGTTGTTTTAGAATTCATATCTTTCATGCTTATGTTCACTTGATTTGTGTTTATTGTTCCTATAGGAAATTTTCTCTTTCCTTTATGCCACTTTATCCTGGTAGATTTAATCATAGTAAATTTTCTAGATTTGTCATATTCAATATCTAAATGTTATGGATTGTTGTATCTAAATTCCACATAGTCAATATATACATCTAAAATTCTTCATTTCTCAATTTTGGATATATATATATATATATATATATATATATATATATATGCATTGTCCATCTATTTTGGATAATGTCTTTCAAATCCTATCATTTCAAAGACTTACTAATAAACAAATACAAACATGCATATTATTTATGAAAACATATTCACAGACGTCATAATTGATAAAAATCACACTTCATTGAAAAATATATATATCAAAAATATATATAAAGTAGGTTTTCGATAAAGTTTAGTTTGATGCCAACTCGTTTTGATAAAACACTACCACTCCAGAAACTCAACTAGCAAAAAATAATTCCGTACTATTTGAACCTTTATCGTAATTATGCAAAAAAGAGATTGATGCTGCTACCCCTCCAGTCCTGGATTGATCACAAGATCCCCACGAGGCTCCGAGGATCATTGGGTTGAGAAGCAGTTTGCCTATATCTTGCTAGAGTTATTTGTGATATGCCACCTTCAGGTGACCTTCCAACTAGTAATTTGAGGTGAACCCACCAGTAACTGTCGAGGTAAAAGTGAGATAGCCCCGGTCCTCAGGGCGGATCGCTCAGAGCTCAACGGCAGGGTCCAAAATACTCATGTCCGGTGAGTGCTTCCTTCTCCTCATCACCGAATATTGCAGAGTGTTTAAAGTGTGAGAAACCAACATCTTGTTTGATGTCAATTATATCGGCTAACCCCATACGTGCTCAAAAAAATAATAATATATTGATCAAATTATTTGAAACTCAACCAGCAAAAATCTGCTGTCATGACCTCTAAAATCTATTGTGCATTCTATATCAATTGGGTGATAATTTCACAATCCAAATTTACATCTACAAACTCTATTTAGCCCTAGTAAAAGTGATGCCATCCATCCTTCACACAATTAAAAGAATTGCATTGCAGATTGTAACAGACTACAGTTATAACTTGTACAAAATAATTGAGATTTAGTTGATTGGTAATTTTCAGCAGCGTCCCGAAAACACTGATTTGGGGTAGTAATAAAATCCAGGCTAATCTTGCTATGAGATCGATGGGTGTCACAATATAATTCAATAGGGCCATTGTATTCAACATAAGAAAATAGCCAATTTTTTCCACAGAAATAGGCAAGCCATGAAATCTTCTACATTATTCAAGATCAATTTAGAGGGATTGCCCATCAATGTTCTAAAACATTGGAAATGGAGATTATATAGGTCATTTGGAAATGCTCCATGGAAGAATAATACAATCTTTCTTTAAAGACCGCAGTAGGAAATTGGCATTTAATGTATATGAAGAAAAGAGCTAAACTTAAAATCCACACCAAGCCAAGGTAGCTCTAAAAGAAGGAATCCCATCTGCAATTAACTATAAATAGCAAATGAAAATTGAAAGAGGCATCAATACATGGATGAATTGTTACAAATAATATAACTTATTGCAATTCATGAAGGCTACCGAATCATATTTCCACGTCCTCAAGCAAGTTACCGCTCTCTCTCTTAGGGCGCCTGGTTTTCATAGACCATATTCATATTCATACACGAGATGGCAATGTCCTGCCTCATTGCAAATTAGTTTTTTGAAATTTGCAAGAGACAAAACTGTGTGGATAAAATGAATGAGGTTGTACGTAATTGAGAATAGAATCATGAAAGATTGAGTGTGGAGATTGTTTATGTTTACCATTAAATTAAGATTATTTTGAACCTTTGTGTAATTATCACTGCCCCATTTCATATCATGATTTTTCAACAAACCAGGAATACATATGGTGGTGGTGTTGGGGAGATTAAAATAATAATTATTATTAATAGTGACTGATATTTTGGTCCACCACTTTTGGTGTAGGAGGAGGAAGAAGATCTTGTCATGTTCCACTGCTGAGAGGATAATGGTACCAAATCTCCAAAAAATGTAACTGCAAGCTAAACAAATTGTTAGTTAAGCATCCATATGGCCTAATCTTACCATTATGTAGCATCATTGTTATTGTTGAAATTCGAAATATGAATTACAATCAATTTTGTTGGCCACGATCTTAACAAACACTAAATTAGTGATATGTTTACAGTCATACTTCCTTTTTCGAAGGTCCTTTTGGAATTGGCACCTTTTGATGATTTTGAACGATCACTAGAATGGTTTATTCTCTATTAGTGTTGCTAGCTCCTTAGGCTTCTTGGTTTGACCCATTGTCATGAATCTTTCCATCTTCCTTATCCGTTCCTTGATCTCCATCGATCAAGGTTTTTTAGGAAATGAATTTATTAGTTGTTGTTGTTGTTGTTCATGTCTACAGATGTGGTGGTTGGTATTCTTCTCCCATTTATTACTCTCTACATGATTTGTTGGTGGTACTACATATTTTATTATGACAATTTTGATTGTTCCTTGCAATCCTTGCAAAACTCATGGCATTCTGTTGCATTCTAGGGGCTAGTATTTATAGTGTACTTCATGCATGTAAATCCACCCTTCCAAGTAGATTTGAGTTGACTCCAATTGACCTTCACCCATTTAAAATATAAATAATGAAGAGTGCCTCCAAGAGACCTTTTTTTCAAGCCCTCTTCCTCATAGATTCCAACACATATGTTGGTTAGAGATACTATCATAATCCAAGCTTAAGCTAGTCTTGGATGCTTTTGCCAATAATTGTGTGCATGAAATAAAATGGTACTTCTAGTCTTGGATGCTTTTGCCAATAATTGTGTGCATAGAATAAAATGGTACTTCACCCATTTAGCATATAAATAATGAAGTGTTTGCTCCACTTATCTTAGTTCACTCTCATCTAGATCACTGAAGGAAAATCCTTCTGTATTAAAAGTGATATCTCTCATTGACTGTATTTGAGAGAATGGAGATCATGATATATCAACAATAGCATGAAGATTAATGATAAAACTTGGGTATACCATCCACCATGAATCTCGTTTAAGTTTTGTATATATTTATTTTGATTGATAACGGTTTGCCAAATTATTATTATGGATGCTTCCAAAGTGTGACCTGAATATGGATATCTTTTGTGCATATTTTTTGTACTAATATCGATTACTTTTGTGTCATGGGTTGTTCAATAGTTGAAATCATCACATGCTATTGAACAACCCATGACAAATTATAACATGTCTATAAAAAATAATGAATCTTCTAGAAGAAGCCTATCCATTGACAAGCCTACATATTTTCCAAGACGTTATTCAAAAATAAATAAAACTCAATAAATACATCTTACTCCTTGCCCTTTTGCATTGGGAATTTGGTTAAAACAAGCTATGTGCAATCTTCTGTGATATTTTATATCAACACTGTCTTTCTGCAATGGAATACTCAATATGAGCTTTTAGTTGAGAACCATTAAAGTGCTAGTAAACCATCCATATGCCAATATTTCATAAATGAATTGGAATTTTCACATAGGTTGGTAGATACATTTTTTTAACAAATTCCTTTCCTCTTATAATTCAAATTTCAGTCATTATAATATACTCCTTGGATGACACTCCCGAAGCAAAACTATATCATCAAGTTACATTAAGAACAAAAAAATGTATGTCTTCCATAATTGTCTTGAAATTAAATATGCTTGTAGGGTCTAGGAAACTCTGGCATCCAAGATGGTTTAAAAATTTGTTCAAATGATGTCTTTAGGTAATTTTGATATCAATATTCTCTACTGATCTCTAGATACAGTTCATCGATTCATACAAAGAACTTGCCATGAAAGGTACAATACTTCCTACCAAATTCAACACAAGAGAAATTGATGGAGACCATTAGTAATAGAGAGGATCTCAATGGTGTCCTTGAATGACATTGGGTAATTATAGAATATAGATAAATGACATGTTCATGGTTATGTTCTAAATTAAGTTACATAGGTTGTTATGCTATTTTTTCAATGCAGTTACATGTGACAAGCTCTATTTTAGTGCTCGACTCTAACATTAATACCCCTAGGTGTGCCTAGGTTATATGAATAAGGATAGGCACATGAGAGCCCATCAGCAAGATGCTTCTACCTATTTATCACATTAATAAGCTTGGTTCAATGAACTTTGATACATTGAAATCGTCTATTCACCCATTGAAATTTATGGATATTTTCATAATAAATTAAATTGAAGTGATATTGAAATGATGAAGTGCTCAATGAATCCATCAAAACTCCTTTTATATGATGGACTCATACACTAAAAATTATGTATCTTATTTATTCATAACATGTGGGAGGTTTTCACAATGTAAAAATAGCATTGTTGGAATACACTCTTAACATTCATCAAATTTATTGAAAAACATAGATGTTGGTTAGTAACATTATACTTATGATGGCTTTCTCTATAGGATGTGAACTTGCATTATGTTTTAAAATACTCTTGATCTTACTATGTGGTTATAAGAAGTTAACGTTGTCATGGAAAATAGGCAACAATTGCTTCTATGTGTGAATTTGTATTTAGATTTTAAAAAGAAGTCTATACTAAATAGCACGTGGCAATTAATCCAATAAACATTAAAGACATTGAAGCTACTGTTTATACTTTGTTGTAGTTGTCTAGAAGTGATGTAACATTGAACCAAATCTAATTGTTGGTTTGGTTACAAGGAATGTCAAGTTGTCAATTTTTTATGAAATCCTGTTTATACTTTGTTGTAGTTGTCTAGAAGTGTTGTAACATTGAACCAAATCTAATTGTTGGTTTGCAAGGTGTTGATTTTTTATGAAATTGAGGATTTCTTTTGCACAATAATTTTTTAGAACATGTCAAAGATTAATTCGCTAGTGGTTACATAATGGACATTGTCTAGTAAGTTTAATGCTATGGTAGCCACTCACCAAAGCAAATATTCAAATGAGGATGTATTCAATGCAAATGAGTGCCAACTTTACAATCTTATTCTTCAACAAATCTTCAAATAGAGATGTATTCCATGCAAATGAGTGCCAACTTTACAATCTTGTTGTTCAGTAAAAAGTCAAGCACAATAGACTCAATATTCAATGTTGCATATGTTTGGCATTCGTTAACTACTTTGTTGTTTCTATAACATGCAAGATTTCCAAGTGGGCACAATGTACCCAAAAAAAAAAAAATTACTATAGGCATCTTGTCATTTGGAATATGGTTTGTTTTGATTTCTTAAAAACCCAAGATATCAATTGTCTCATCGAAAGAGGCATTTGGCACATCATTGTTCAAAGAGCCATCTCTCAAAGACAGAGTAAAAGTCTAATGTTAACCATTTTAAAGTGATTTTCAATTCTACACTCAACCTCGAGGGGTGAATGGTTGAATATTTCAACATATATTAAAATGAAACTACAAATAAATTTTAAATTTAAGAAATACTAATTTCTATTTATAATTAAAATAATAATAATTGTGTACAACTTATAATGAACTATTTGTACTAGTAAATTTTAAATTTAAGAAATACTAATTTCTATTTATAATTAAAATAATAATAATTGTGTACAACTTATAATGAACTATTTGTACTAGTAAATTTTAAATTTAAGAAATACTAATTTCTATTTATAATTAAAATAATAATAATTGTGTACAACTTATAATTAACTATTTGTAGTCAATTTTAAATTTAAGAAATACTAATTTCTATTTATAATTAAAATAATAATAATTGTGTACAACTTATAATTAACTATTTGTACTAGGATGTAGGATGTGTGATGTGAGTAACATACATTATTTAATTTTTTTCTTTTTTTATAAATACAGTTTCCCATGTCTAATGTTATATCTACCTACTATTATGATTTGAAGTGATCAACTAAGATATCTACCTACTATTATGATTTGAAGTGATCAACTAAGAGAGCAAAAAACCTTATTATTACAATGGCATCCCGATAAATGTTGCTGCTATTATCAATGTTTATTTATTTATTTTGGAATCATCGTTGAGTTGTTATATGTAAGATAGATTCGAAATGTTTAATGACCTTCGAACGGTATCTAACCTCTAACTGTTATTTATTGTTTTCTTGAAATCATTTAGAATGAAACCATATTGTAAAATATGAATTAGATTGATATGCACTAATGGATTTAACTTAATTATATTCATTGTATAGCAGATTTCTAGTTGAGTAATTAATTCTGCTCTAATTTTATAACTAGATAAGTGTGGAACTTGGGCTTGAATAAGTTACCGTGAATTCCATTATGATTGTGTACCTCCATGCACCAGGAGGGGGCCTAGGTTTACCCTACACCAAGTGCTACAGCGTGAAGATTGGTAGTGAAACCTAACACTGAGAGAGTCGTGGAAGTGGTTGTAACCTATGAACAACGAAGGTGTTGGTTGCATCTATCACACAACGCAGCTCCACTCTTAGTTACACAAGAAGGCACTCTACAGTGCTATCCACGCCATGGGAATCACTAAGGGGGTTGATTCCGAGAAGTGTTACTTCCCTGCCTGGGTGCTCTCCATGGCTGTTGTTGGAAAAGAGTCGGAGGTGATCGATTTGAGACTTGCAGGTGATGATAATTTCGATAGAAACGAAGCAATCAAAGTATTGAAGATCGGTTTTCTGTGCATCCAGGAGGATGCCCATTGCAGACCTTCGATGAGAGAGGTAGTGCAGATGCTGGAAGGAGAAAGGGAGATTCCAGATCCCCCTCTGCATGGGGGTTTTCAATTTTCCATAGAGAAAGGATTCCCCTCTAATTCAAGAACACTAACCTCGGGATAGCGTTCTAAGCCCTTTCTTTGCATTATTCTTTTGCTTCAACTAATAAAAGAGTACACCTTTTAATCAATTTAGCCTTGGTTCACGTGATGCGAAAATACGATAACCAGTAAGGGGTGTGATCTCCGAGGTCTTTTATTTAAACTACTACAATTAATGATCAACAGAAGGAAACAGGCTCTGGCAGAAGGAGGCCATCTATAATCAGAAGCAAGAGGTTTCTGGTTCAAGTTCTATCCTGGTCACTATGCCTGCATGAACATTGAAACAACTTCCTGGCCAACTCCCCAGCAAGAACCAATTTAAAGCGGAAAGAACTAATTTAAAGCATTCTGGATAAAAATTTGGATAAAAATTTATTCAAAAGAAATTGGATAAAAATTTATTCAAAAGAAATTGGATATAGAAGAAAAACAGTGTGAAACAGTGAACCTATATTAAGTGTGACATATTGATATTTCTTATATATGGTATATAATCAATTATAAACTATGAAAAAAATAGGCTTAAATAATAGTTATTGATACCCAAGTAAACTGGTGAAGAAAATGCATACTTTAAATGTGTAACCCTCCGCACAATGAAAGAAGCATAGACTCAAGAGAGATTTCAACTAATAAACAGGGAACTAGAGGAAAATTCTTAGCACGACCAAGATCCGATTGTAAATAATGAAGGGAAACTTAAAGAATTCACTGTAAGACTTCTAGGAAAGTTATACTGCCATTACAGGCCAGGATAGTAACACCTGCGGCATTATGAAATGACCGAGGAAAGGAAAATTAATTATTAGCTAGAACCTATTAATAACATAAAGAGTAATACGCCTTGAACAAGATTTCTAACAACTGTCGGAATAACAAGACATGAATGAATTTGGGAGTGGGGACCGAGAACCTTACAGATTGGCCATTTTGGCATTTATCTAAAGTATTAAAATCGAAGGATAAAAACCGAAATGCCAAAGTAAAGCATATTAACATATACAATATCCATAGATAAATTTTAGAAGAAAATATTTCGTATTCCAACTCTGGCGAAATGAAAAAGAAGAACCTAAGAAAAATTATGCATGATTATTTCATGAATAATGCTTGAACTCGGCCGGTAAAATCTTTACACATTACAAACCTAAAACCCTGTATACTTAAGAAATCAACTTGGAAAAGAAATCGAGCCACCTACTGCCAGCTCGAGGTAAACTTAAATCCTCCGGAAATCTAAACTGGTAATCTCCTTGGAATCCAATGCCAACGCGGAGGAGTCCCAACCGCAAATGCCAATGTGGAGGAGTCCCAACCGCAGAAGAGTATCACTTACCTTTTAAACTGGCAATGCGGTTGCTCTGTATCTTCGATTTCAAACTCAGACCTGTCACGAAGCATTTAACGAATTGTTAAATTTAAATATTATAACTGTAAATGCTATAAAAGAGAGAATTGCATGCTATAAGAGGGAGCTAGGTAATACTCGCGGAAATGTGTAACAAATAAACCAATGGAAAGTGAATGAAATGTTGCAGAGAACCTTGGACCCCTCTCGCCAGAATAACCCTAACCCCAAGAGAGATAAAATGATAATACCCACGCAGAGTAGCATCGAGCCACTAAAAATTTTCTAGAAGGGCCAGCTAGCCTGCCATGAAGTCCTCCATCTACCAACACATGTGCAGGACGTGACGGTGTAATCGTAACTCTAAATTATTAATGGGTTGGTTCTCCAAGGCGAATGTCTTAACGTAACTATGATATCTACTTCCTTGGTGTTTTCCTTATATTAAACCTTGGCAAAAGCTAAGCATCGAGCTGCAGAGCCTTAAATGCGGAAGCTAAGTGCTTAGTGTCCGTTGGATCTAGAGAATCTGCATATCCAATAGACCCTAAGCATTGAGACGCTGCATTTAATGCTCTGAAGCTCAATGCTTAGCTTTCGCCTTAAACCTTACCATTAGGCCTCACTTAAAGGCGATCTACTTAGCTGACAATGCAGGACTACGTGACGTCATCCAGCTACCACTCTCTGGGAAGGGAAAAATGAGGATGACCTCATCCTCTGCAACCAATTAGAATGAAACAAAAAATATTTTTAATAATTAAATTTAATATAATATATTTAACATTATAGTTAAACTATAGCAAAACAAAAAGATTTACTTTATAGACCTAAATTAATAGGTGCTTCACGATATATATATGATTCCCTTCGGGGACATAATAATCAAACATTATAGTCATGGGCCACTATCACTATGAAATTGGTATGATATATTGAGATAGTTTTACTATTAATGATTCAATTTAAAGAAAATGATTAAACATCAAATATTCAACTTTTTTTATTTATATTATAAATAGAGAGTGCAAAACTTTGAATAAAAGTTATATAACAGCTTATTAACCTCTCTATAAACTTAAAACCTTTCTAGCACTATGCCTACACTTAAAAAATAGTCGTTGAAGTATCTTTTTTTTCAAAAGAAAATATATATTTTCTTGATATTCCATGGGAATCAAAGAACAAAATACATACTGAGCATCCCATCTCCAAGTCTAAAATCACAGCTGCTATACATGATACACAAAATAACCCTACTAACTACCATTGCATACAATTTTAAGAGAAACATCCAGGCCCCGCCAAAAAAGAAGTCATATCTAGAGAATGAAAATGAATCATGACAAAAGACTCCATTGGAGATAAACAAAACAAAGAAAAAACTACATTACAAACCAGAGAGACTCAACTCATTTCAAAAAGGTTGATAGGTCCTTCAAAAGAGGTCGATCCATCAATAAATTCCTCAAAATATAACCACCCTTCTAGGTTAGACATATCTCCCTTAGACAAAACATTCGCTTCGGTATTGAATTCTCTGTGAATATGCTGAATACGAATGTTCACAAATCCAACAAGAATATCTTTGACTCTAGAACACCAAGAGTCCAAGGAGAGGAGTAATTGAAGTATCTACAAACAACAATAGTACAAAACTATAACAAAAGAGTAACAGGTGCTAGGAAAATACATTTATATATTTGTATGTACAAAAGCATCAATGTTCCAATGAATATATATGGAATTGATAAACCTTGACAATTATTAATATAAAGCCATCCATCTTTCATTTGTAATTCAAATTAAATGGCAATATTTTTTGGAATAAATGTATCCTATATTAATCCTCTTCTCAAATATTACTTCCAAGCATATTCTAGCATGCATTTTTCTCCCGTTGCTTTCCCGAGTCACTATTGTTCTCTCAAAACCCATAAAATGGCAATAAATATCTCGCCATAAGAAATAAAAATTTGAATTTGGAAATTTTCATATCTTCAATGTGTTTATTTCATTGATAAGAATATCTTGAGAAAGACTAAAATATCATATTGAATGTTTATGCATTGATGGAAATTATATGTAGGTCAAATAGGAAATCTCTATGCTCAAACTTTTCTACAATCACTTTCCCTTCCCTACATCCTAGAACAATTGTTTTGTTGCTCAAGTGCAACTTATGTTCGCATTTACCTATGTCTACACACCACTTATATATAGTTGTAAAATAGCTCTTAAGGTCTTTAATTCTCAACAATTTCACACGAATCAAGGACACTCACATCCCACCTGAATGTTGCAATGCACTAATTTAAAGAACTAATGTTCTTGTCGATCCTCCCCTAATTGTTATCTAGAGAACTATTCCATCTATACAACTCTCTCATTTCACTTCTTAATGTCTTCTTTTTCTTCCTATGTTATCAATAGTTTATCTTTGGCTTTCTTTGTCTTCTTTTTAGAATTGTCAAATCTGCCATATCTTTTTCACAACTCTACATAATTTCTCCTCCTTTACAAACACTAATTCAGTTTTAGTTTCTCTTTTCCAACTAGTTCACCCTCCAACATTGACCTATCGGTATCATTGCACCTTATTGAGGAAATTGCTAGTAATATGTATTAGTACATGAAGAGAGCGTCAAAGAAAGGTCTTAACGCACGGTTGATATAAAAGTGATGTTTTTTTACATATACAGTGGAAGGAATATAAAGGTCCTTTTTAAATGCCACGTAGAGGTGAAGACAAATAAATATGTTGGAATCTTTCTATGATATAAAGGATATTGGTGAAAATAATATTGAGAGTTGTGGAAGACATCAAATCATGCCCTTTTAAAATAGTAACAAGTGGCAGATGCATTCTCTTGGAAGGTTATAACAGAGAGTATCTTTGTTATAAAGGATCACGACGATTGCCATATAAAGTCCGTGAAGGTTAAAACGCTCCATCATTCGAATATTATTATGTCTCCACGAGAATTTTTCTTGCATACACCACCTATATGGAATAAAAAGAAATGACTCGTATAAAACAAAGATGTGGTGGAATTAAACATGACCCTTACAATATATGTTGTGTATTTTCGATGAAAAGGGAGAGTGTTTTTTAATGCGTCCTTGCATGATTCCATAAGAATCAAGAGTTTATTACCTTCAACTTTTGACATTTGGGGTGGAGGCGAGTTTATTACCTTCAACTTTTGACTTTTGGCGGTGGAGGTTAGGTTGGTGAATTTTTATTTTTCAAAAAATGAGTAGTAAGATATCATTAATGCTGGAATATTTTTTGTAATAGGCATAAATCAATACTTCAAATTCAAAGAATTAACTGGAATGCAACTTTTTTAGTTACAAATAATTAATGATAACATGAATTCTAAAAGAACAAAAAAAATTAATCCACTCTCCACAAGGCTCCACTCTGCACTGTTGAACGCTCCATTCTCTACTCTTGAACGTTAAAAACGTAAAGGTTTTAAGTGGGTTATGAAGTGATCAACCAAGATGATGAAATGGAATGCAACTTTTTTTAGTTACAAATAAATATTGATAACAAGAATTCTAAAAGAATAAAAAAAAAAATTCCAGTCTCCACAACGCTCCACTCTCCAATGTTGAACGCTCCATTCTCTACTCTTGAACGTTAAGGTTTTAAGTGGGTTATCAAGTGATCCACTGCCAAGTGTAGCCAAAACTCAAACGTTTCCTCTCCATTATCAATTCACGGGAGGGTGTTTTTATTATCCCAATGCTCACAAGATGAAGTTGGATCTGATGCAAAGGGTTCATATTACAAGGTGGAAACAGGAGCTAAAGTTTGTGATGTATGAAGGCGACCGAACTCTTACTTATTAATGTTGATCCTTTCACCTGGAAGGAAAGCTGACGCCTTTTGCTTTTAACTGTTGATTGTTACTTTCATGAGCAGCTACTGATTTGAAGAAGACTGGACAGCGATGGCCAACATGAAACCCAAGCAGTGTTGGACCAGTATGTTCAAAGCAAAGCTACTGATTTGATATGATAGCATCGCCGCCGTCTCATTCTTAATTCTTTGTCATCTCACCAATTTAAAGCTCAGATAAATGCAATACAATGCTTTCTGGCCCGTAGTCAAATCTGCGTTGTAATGTAGTTTAACGGTATATTTGGATGGATAATGTGCAATATATCTTCCTGATTATTATTTTCATTGAACAGTTTTATAAATTTATACTGCTTGCTTTAATTCCAGAAATAAGCTAAGTGTTCGGAAATATTAACATCTATCAATGTAATGTTATATTAATATAAATTTCGGAAATTCTATTAAATAAAAAAGAGGTTACTATACATATCCAATCTGTCCAATCTGTCCAAGTAACAGTAAGCAGAGTTGCCAGGACTACCTAAACCAAAGAGTTCAAAGGATTGCAAAAAGAGTAAGATGACAGTGGGACCGGGGATTATGGGTAGAGTAGTTCAAAATTAAAGACACGCAGAGAATACTAAAACCAGCTTAAAGGCGAAACCACATTGCATGCCCTGGTGTTGTTGGTGTTAGAAACAGGTGACAACCGGCTATGACGATAACTATGTAACTGACTAACCAAATATGCACTTGTTAGTAACCGTATAAGAAATGTATATGTTTCTTGTATTCTCGTAAGAGAAGATATTGGAGAGTTGAGAGTTGTTGTACTCTTCAGTTATTGAATAATAAGAAGACCCATACCATTGCTCCGTGGATGTTTCCCTAAGAGAGGGTTTTACCACGTAAATCTCTGCGTATATCTCATGTGTGTGTATTTATTTGCTTTCTTGTTTTATTTACTTCCGCTGCATATTGTATTCTGTGACTATTAGATCCAACAAGTGGTATCAGAGCTTGGTAGAAAGCCACAAAGAACGAGAAAGCCGAATGATCATTGTTTCCAGAAATTTAAATTTGTTTTACAGGTCAAAAGTTACTGGAGGAGAGAATCCTGAAGCCTGAGGAGAAGGGGCGGTAATCTTCAACTACGACGGGTCCATTGCTTAATGGGGCGCGGTAGTATTGAAGCACACTGAACCATCGAGGAGCGCCGTACTGTTTTTTGTTTGAGGTAAAACATGAAAAGTTATTTTGTTTGAGATTTCACGTGAAAGAAAATTGATGCCGAACATATATTACATATGTTGGTTTAATATAATTAAAGTGAAATGTATATGGCCGTGAATATTTGAAATGCTTTTGGGATATAAAGCATATGGTGGATGGGAGTTATAAGGAATACCTTATTTATAATATTTTTTTTAAAAAAGATTAAAGTGGGAGGTATAAGGTATTTGTTATAATATTTAATTTGGGTTATTAATCTTTTTTATCTATTATATATATTTTAAAAGGCTTGGAGTTTTAAGTTTTTTGATTCGGTTTTTTGAGAAAATGGCGAAAAACGCAGAGTGTCAAATTTGAAATTGAGAAGTTCA
Source organism: Larix kaempferi (assembly GCA_027924585.1). Taxonomy (NCBI): domain Eukaryota; kingdom Viridiplantae; phylum Streptophyta; class Pinopsida; order Pinales; family Pinaceae; genus Larix; species Larix kaempferi. The sequence continues at coordinate 9,575,166 of BSBM01000174.1, read as the reverse complement.
ATGGGAGCAATAATTTTGAGTTGTGGAAGGTCAAGATGCGGGATATGCACGTGCAGCAAGGAGTGGCGAAGGCACTGGCAGGGAAGACAAAGAAACCCGTGGATATTTCAGATGAAGAGTGGAGCGAGATGGATGAAAGAGCTCTCAGTGCTATTCGTCTGTGCTTGGCCGACGATGTTTTATTTAACATCGTGTCTGAAACTACAGTAGCAGGTCTCTGGACAAAGTTGGAAAGTTTGTACATGACTAAATCCTTGACGAATAAAATCCTCCTGAAGCGGTAGTTGTTTACCTTGTGTCTGAAAGAAGGTACAAAAATTTTTGATCACTTGAATGCGTTCAATACTATTATTTGTCAGTTGGCTAGTATGGAAGATATTATTAAATCTGAAGACAAGGCGATTTTACTGTTGTGCTCTCTGCCTGAGTCGTGGGCACATTTTGTAACCTCTATCAATTTTAGTTCTATTGAGTCTATTACCTTTGATGAAGTTGTGGGAGCCTTACTTTCTGACAAAACTCGAAAGAAATCTAGTCTTGAAACCTCGACATCAGATGTAATGGTAGCTAGAGGAAGCACCAGTGAAAGAGGACAACATTCAAAGGGTACATCAAGGTCAAAGTCGAAGGGCAAAAAGAGTAAATTGAAGTGCTAGTACTGCAATAAAGCAGGACATCCTAAGAAAGATTGCTGGAAACGCAAGCGAGCTTCTAAGGAGGAGGACTCTACAAAGGAGGCAAACATAGCCGAGAATGAATCAGGTATGATCGATGAGGTATTATCTACATCTACTGTCTCACAATACCATTCTGATTGGTTAATTGATTCTGGAGCATCTCACCACATGTGTCTTCATAGAAAATGGTATTCCTCATACCAATCTATAGATGACGGGGTAGTTTATATGGGAAATAATGTTACATGTAAAACTGTTGGGGTAGGGAGTATCATAATTAAAATGTATGATGGGACTATTAGGACTCTAATAGATGTGAGACATGTACTTGAACAAAGGAAGAACTTGATATCAATGGGATTTCTTGATGATGTTGGTTACAAGTTTACAGTTCAAGGTGGAGTTATGAAGGTATCGAAAGGTATCTTGGTTGTTATGAAGGAAAACAGAGTTGGGAACCTGTATAGACTTGAAGGGAGGACATAAGTCAATCATGCAACAGTAGCATCAGTTGGTGTAGCAACAGACATCACTCGTCTATGGCATCAACGGTTAGGTCATATCAGCAAAAGAGGTATAAAGGTACTTGCTGATCGAAAGTTGCTTCCTAGTTTAAAACTGTAGATTTGAAGTTTTGTGAGCATTGTATTTATGGTAAACAGGCTAGACAAAAATTTAAATCTGGAAAACACACTAGTAAAGGTATCCTAGACTACATACATTCTGATCTATGGGGACCATCTCCTAAAATTTCTTATGGGGGATCATCATATTTTGTCAGTTTTATAGATGATTACTCAAGGAAAGTATGGATCTATTTATTAAAGAGAAAAGCTGATGTTTTTGATATATTTAAGCAGTTTAGAGCTTTAGTTGAAAAGAGCACTGGCAGGTTCATTAAATGTCTTAGAATAGATAATGGAACCGAATTTACTTCGAAGGAGTTTGATAATTATTGCAAGTAGGATGGGATAGAGAGGCATAAGACCACTGTTTACACTCCACAGCAGAACGATGTTGCTGAATGCATGAACATGACTCTTCTTGAAAGAGCAAGGAGTATGCTCAGTAATGCGAAGTTGCAATAGGAATTGTGGGGAGAGGCATTGCTTACAGCTTGTTACCTGGTCAATCGATCACCATCAACAGCAATTGACTGCAAAATTCCAGAAGAGGTATGAACAGGTCAATCATGTGATTATTCTAATCTTAGAGTATTTGGTTGTAAAGCCTATGCACTTATTCCAAAAAATAAGCGTTCCAAACTAGATCCTAAGTCAAGAAAATTGATCTTTGTTGGATATGGTGATGGTGTTAAGGGATATAGGTTGTGGAATCCTACTGTCCACAAAATCATCATAAACAGAGATGTCAAATTTGATGAACTTTCTCTGACAAATGTAGATGTAAGTAATGATTTGAAACAGGCTAGTGTACCACAGTTTCAGCAAATTCAGTTTGATACTCAGTCATCGGCGAGGGGGAATCATGAGGATGTCCAGGAAGAGGATATTCATGAGGACACTCCTCAGGAAGAGGATGAGCAGACAGAAATAGAAGAAATACCACAGCAAATTCTACGAAGATCTACATGGAACATAACTTTTCCAAAGAGGTATGATGATTTCGAAACATCTGTTGCTTTCATTTCTAATGAAGGAGAACCTGACAGTTATAAGGAATCATTAGAAGTGTCTGACAGTGACAAATGGAAACATGCAATGAAAGAAGAAATGGATTCTTTGGCAAAGAACAAAACTTGGGATCTTTTGGAACTTCCAGAGAGTAAGAAAGTGGTTGGTTGCAAATGGGTGTACAAACTGAAGAAAGGAGCTAATGAAACTGTTCCGAAGTACAAAGCGAGACTGGTTGCAAAAGGGTTTTTTCAGAAAGCAGGTATTGACTTTCATGAGATTTTTTCACCAGTTGTGAAACTTGTTTCTATCAGAATTTTGTTAGCACTAGTTGCTTTATATGATTTGGAGTTAGAGCAGCTAGATGTCAAAACAATTTTCTTACATGGAGATTTAGATGAGGAAATTTTCATGGAACAACCAGAAGGGTTCATTCAGAATCACAACAAGAGGTTTGTTTGCAAGCTCAAAAAATCATTGTATGGCCTGAGGCAGTCTCCCAGGCAATGGTACAAGAAGTTTGATTCTTTCATGGTGAGTCAGAATTTTACCAGGAGTGAGTATGATCATTGTGTATACTTTAAAAAGTTGGAAAATGCCATGTTCATTATTTTGGTATTGTATGTTGATGATATGCTTGTCGCAAGCAAGAGCATGTTTGAAATCAGCAGGTTAAAGGCTCAGTTGGCTAGGATGTTTGATATGAAGGATCTAGGAGCAGCAAATCAGATCTTGGGCATGCAGATACACAGAGACAGGAAAAATGGAAAGCTGTGGTTATCACAAAAGAAGTATGTGGAGAAAATACTTCAGAAATTCAGTATGGATAAGGTGAAACCTTCTAGTATCCCTTTAGCTTCTCATTTCAAGCTTTCTTCAGGTTTGAGTCCTAAAAATGATGAAGAAAAGCAGTATATGTCTCATGTACCATATGCTAATGCAGTAGGAAGTTTGATGTATGCGATGATAAGTACAAGACTAGATATTTCACATGCAATTGGTGTTGTCAGTAGATACATGGCAAATCCAGGAAAAGAGCATTGGGCAGCAGTGAAATGGGTGCTTCGGTATCTTAGAGGCACAAGTGACTATTGTATCACTTTTGATGGTTGTAGTGATGGACTCTGTGGTTATGTTGATTCTGATTTTGCAGGTGATTTGGACAAGAGGAGGTCCACTTCAGGTCATGTTTTTACTCTTGCAGGTAGAGCTATTAGTTGGATGTCAAAGCTTCAGAATATTGTTGCTTTGTCCACTACAGAGGCAGAATATATAGCTGCTTCACATGCTTGCAAAGAGGTAGTCTGGTCAAAAGGTTTGCTGGGTGAGTTAGGAAAGGTTTAGAACTCTATAAAGATTTTCTGTGATAGTCAAAGTGCTATTCATTTGGCTAAAAATCCAGCTTATGACAGTAAGACAAAACATATTCCTGTAAAATATCATTTTGTAAGACATGTGGTTGATGAAGGTGGAGTGGTTCTTGAAAAGGTCCACACTCAAAAGAATAGTGCAGACATGTTCACGAAGCCAGTTACTTCAGAGAAGCTACAGTGGTGCTTAGCTTCTCTAGGCTTGCAGGAAAGGTGATCAATAGAGCAATGAGCAATGGTATCAGGTAAATTGTTGTCAAGGTGTAGATTGTTAGAAATGGGTGACAACCCGTTATGATGGTAACTATGTAACTGACTAACCAAATATGCAGTTATTAGTAACCGTTTAAGAAATGTATATGTTTCTTGTATTCTTGTAAGAGAAGATATTGGAGAGTTGAGAGTTGAGAGTTGTTGTAGTCTTCAGTTATTGAATAATAAGAAGACCGATACCATTGCTTTGTGGATGGTTCCCTAAGAGAGGGTTTTACCACGTAAATCTCTGCGTATATCTCATGTGTGTGTATTTATTTGTTTTCTTGTTTTATTTACTTCCGCTGCATATTGTGTTCTGTGGCTATTAGATCCAACAGTTGATATTGACCAGGAACCTTCTGAAGACAAGCTGGGTGGTAGCAGCATGGTCTGGTAGAGGCCTGGTATGCATAAGGAAACCAACCAAGTCACTCAAAGTGAGGGAGGATCAGAGCATAGACCAATGCACAATGCATATGAGAGGGCTGGTGTGATGAGTTATGAATGCAAGACCAACCCTTAAGCTGGTGCCACCGCTTTCTATGTCCATACTCATGTGGTCTATGCGAAATGCCATATTTCCCACCTCCAAATCTAATTGCCATTAAAACATGCACAATCCAGTGAATTTACATTGGTACGGTCCTCCTCGAGCATGCATAACAATAATGAGGGATCCTGTTGAGACCAAGCTTTTTAATATGGTTTTGGATGGAGGTTGAAGGCCAGGTACCACGCGTCAGGATGCATGCTACGGCCTCCTCCTCATGCATAGTGATGTCCACGTGGGATGGGATCATCATCCGTTCTGCACCCATCGTGGGGTGAAGGTTAATATTAATGTAATATATGTTTATATGCATTAGTATTAAAAGGTCAAGCAAGCAGAAGTCAATAAATCTATTACTCTTTTATTATTATAAAATTGTTTTTATCACAAAGTTTTTGGTAAAGTTATATTATTTATATTAATAGTAGTAATATTAATGTTACTATAACATTATAGGCCAATATTTATAACATTATAAGCCAATATTTATAGGGATTTAAATTTGTAACCTTGTATTTATAATTTCTCGACTCATTTATAACTAACATTATGCATATTAATAATAGTATTAATTAAACATTGTTATCATTATTACTATTAATAATACCAAGTGGCTTTCTATAATTTAATGTTATATAATAACAGACCATGTTAGTTAAAAAAATGCCTCATCTTAAATGAAATAAAAGTAAATATAGTTTTATTGTATAATTCAAAGATAACATAAAATGAAATCTATTAATTTTGAAAACATAAATATAATATTTTAAGTTTGGTAAACGTAAATAGAATTAAGAAGAGATAAATCCATATATTGGTTTGATAAAATATTAATAAAATAAAATAAAAAAACAATTAATTTCTTTCATAGGTAGACATTTATAATTGTGTTTGGATATATAGCATTTAATAATATTGCATACATTTAAATAATTATGTTTGGATATGTAGCATTTAATAATGTTGTATAAATTTAAATAATTATGTTTTAATTTATAATGTTTGGATATATAATATTTAATAATATTGCATACATTTAAATAATTATGTTTAAATATGTAGCATTTAATAATGTTACATAAATTTAAATAATAATTGTGTTTTAATCCATAACATTTAATATTAACATTTAATATTTGTATGGAAGATATATTAATATTTGAAAAATATATTAATTTAGATAATATTTAATAATATATAATAATGAATTTGTATTTTTTTATTTTTAATATTAGCGGAAAAATAGTTTATGAAGAAGAAATAGTTTATGAAAATATATCGACATGTAACTATTAGTTTATTTTTAATATTTATTAGCATAATTATTACATATCAACATATCTACATATCTGTGGACAAAATGCTTTATAAAAACATGATTAATATGGTTTAATTTGTTTATAAATAAGGTAAAAGAAAAGAATAATTTTAGGATAATTTTAATTAGCATTTATATATATATATATATATATCGGGAAGAATTTCAGAATTATATTCAATAAATAATTTACTATTTCATAATTATATTAAAAAAATTAATTTATTATTTAACAAATTTTTTTTTTGCTATTTCAAAGATCATGAAATTTAAATAAATATTTATTTGATTTTTTTTATATTAAATAGACATGAAAATATTATGGTACATCTTTATATAATAAAACATTAAAATCTTTTTTTAATTATTATCTAAAATATTAATTCAAATAACATGTTTTATCCGTTTAATGTAGAATAAATATTTCAATTACAAAACAAACATATAAATATGAAGATATTACATAACATATATATGGCTAAGTGTGAAAAAAAATATGAAAAAGTGAAAAGAGATATAATATCACATTTTATATAAGGAATTTTTTATTAAGACAATTTTTAAATAAATAATGAAGATTTTAAATGTTTGAAAGCTTAAAATTTTTTAAAGAAAATTGTAGATCTATCTTTAAACTCATTTTGTTATTTATTTTATAATTTGAAAAATATAAGATAGAATAATTGTTTTTGTGTTTGAAAAAGGTTTTACCATACAAGTTTATATCACAACAAATTTTATCATAAATTGGAAAGCAAATACCTACTTCTATCACAAAACAAAAAGCAAGTATCTATATTACAATTTATTGTAAAATGATTGGTTTATTTAAAGTTAAATTAATTTACATCATTGGAGTCATTATTTAAAATTGTGTAAAATGGCATACTTATTTCAATAACACAACCAATTAGCATATATTAATTTAAATGGTGGAAATACAGGGAGGATATTATCAGATATAAATGTTCATCTAGAGATACGTCATAATGTCACGGATGTCACATTACGACATAACTCTAGGAGAACATCAAAATGATATATAACCCTTAAGGAACATAACAATCCAATCATAGTCAAGCCTGGTGTCACCCATAATCATGACAACATGTCAAGCATAGTCAACCATATGATATTAATATCAACCAAAGTTAACCATGCCCAACCACCATCAACTATAGCCAACCATGGTAAGCCATAGCTAACCATAGTCAACCATATGATATTACTATCAATCAAATTTAACCATGCCCAACCACCATCAACTATAACCAACCATGGTAAGCCTTAGCGAACCATAGTCAACCATGATCAGCCACAGTCAACCATAGTCAATTAGTCAACCACCAAAGTCAACCACATCCACCCATAATCAACCATAGTTAACCAAAATAAGCAAAACCAACCAAAGTCAACCATAATTTACCAAAATTAACCAAATTCAACAAGAGTCAAAAGTCAAACAATGTCAATGAAAAGTCAATTGTGGCCAAACAAAGTCAACCATAGTCAGCAATAGATAACCATAGTCAATTAGTCAACCAAACTCAACCATAGTCAAACAAAGTTAAACATAGTCAATCATTGTCAACCATAGTAAACTAAAGTCAGTTATTCCCAACCAAAGTTAACCATAGTCGAACATGGTCAAGCATGGTCAAGAATGGTCAAGCAATGGTCAACCAAAGTCAATTATGGCTAACCAAATTCAACCATGGTCGAAAATGGTCAACCATGGTCAATCATGGTCAAGCAAAGATAACCATAGACAACCATTGTCAACCATATTTTAAAGTCAAACAAGGTCAACCAATCATCAGTTATGGAAAAAACAAAGTCAACCATAGTTAACCGTGGTCATTCATGGTTCAAATTTGACATTGGATCAAATTCAATCATTGATCGAAGTCAACTATGGATTAAAACCAACCATGGATTGAATTCATTAATGTTAATATTAGTAATGAATTGAAATCAAACCATTGGATTGAAGTGTATCATGGATTGAAGTCAACAATGCTTCAAAGCCAACCTTGGATTGAAGTCATTAATGTTAATATTATTAATGGATTTAATTCAACCATTAGATTGAATTCAACCTTGGATTAAAGTCACCCATAGATTGAAGTAAACCATGGTTTGAAGTGAAACTCGGATTGAATTCAACCTTCGACACAATTCACCCTTGGATTGAAGTCAACCATGGATTAAAGTTAAAAATGGAATGATTCCATCCTTACTTAAAAATCAACCATGGATAGAATTCAAAATTGGATTGAAGTCAACTTTTGATTGAAGCTAAATATGGATTGAAGTCATCCATGGATTGAAGTCAGCCTTGGATTGAGGTAAACCTTGGATTGAAGTCAACTATAGATTAATGTCAACTCTAGATTGAAGTCAACCATTGATTGAAGTTAACCATGTTAATATTATTAATGGATTAAAGTCAACCTTAGATTGAAGTCAACCTTGGATTGAGGTGAACCATGGATTGAAGTCAACATAAGATTGAAATCAACCTTGGATTGAAGTTGACCATGGATTGAAGTCAACCTTGGATTAAATTCATCATTGGATTGTGGTCAACCTTGGATTGAAGTCAACATAGGGATTAAACTCAACCTTGGATTAAAGACAACCTTTGATTTAAATCACCCTTGGATTGAAGTCAAACATGGATTAAAATCAACCTTGTAATGAAGTCAAAATAGGATTGATGTCGGCCTTAAATTGAAGGAAACCATGGATTGAAGCCAACCTTGGAGTAAAGTTAACGTTAGATTAGAAGAAACCATGGATTGAAGTCACTCATGGATTGAAGTCAACCATGGCCACACATTTAAAAGTGGTTTATATACGTCGATCGATGAATATCAACCACATTTAAAAATGTGGTTGTTGCTAGTTGATGGCCGACATGCAGGGAACGAATTGTGAATTAATATTATTTAATATTTAATTATTATTTTTATAATAATAAATATTTTTTTTCCAAAGGAAAAAAAGCATAATTTTATTTATGTAAATAAAATTACATCCGCAGAATGTATGTTTCCATACATTTACAAAAAGGGCCTTTTTAGCTTCAAAAAATACAATATGATCCTTTTCCAAAACTTGTGTTGTCTTCCTACTTCTGGTAAGACAAAATATTTATATAACATTCTAGATCTTATAGTGCCAATATAATCCTACTAAAGCTTAGAAGAAGCAGGGAGAATACAGGTTTCCCCTGAGAATCATATTCAAAACTTTTATCTTATTTTTCCAAAAAAGATGCACAAAACCTCTCATGATTTTATTACTAAGCATTTGATATGGTTGGATTCTCTATGAAGGACCTGTGATAGAATTCATAGTGTGTACCATGTTGAAATTCCAATACTTTCCAGAGTCCATGTTGCAGGTTCATACCATCCTTTGAGAGATTATCCGTAGCGGAGTTCCGCTCCCTGTATACATGACGACAGATTATGGAGTCAAAATTGTCGATGAGCCAATAGAATTCTTCATATAAAGAGCGAAGATTTATATTTATGCATAATTGAACTTTATTGACCCAATTTACAACAAGCATTGAGTCACAGAAGATCTGAATATTCCTACAATTTTTCTCTAAGGAAAAACAAAGGAGAAGCTTTAGAGAGTGTAGTTCAACATAAATTGTTTGAGGCCCTCCCAAGACCCATTTGCATTTGAAAATAATGGTTTTCAGTAAAATGAAGAATAATACCTCCTCCACAAGCTTGATCTTGAGAGGCTCTATTAGAAAAGGCCCCAGGGGATGGATTTGTTTATCTTTTCTTCAGTAATGATCCTTGCGGGTGGAGTGTCTTTGGTTTGAGGAAAAAAAGAAAGGATATTTAGACTCTATCTTGCTGTGAGTTTAGGGACAAATTGTTTGTCTTGAAAAATGGCTTTGTTTCTTACAAGCCATATACCCTAGGTGAGAATAAGGGGTAAAGCCCTTATGTTTGCTGTGTTTTGGGAATTTGCCCAGGAATTCCAAGCTTCCTCGATATAATAATTAATACTATTAAATAATAATATTTATTAATATTAGTATATTTATTTAAATGACAATTATTATTTATTAATATTAGTTTATTTATTTATATTTAAATATTTGTAATAAAAATATTAAAATGTGTTTATTAGAAATAAATACTTATTTAAATAATAAATATTAGTTAATAAAATAAATTAATTAATTAAAACATAAATAAATTAAAATTAAATAAGAAATATGAGTGGTGGTTTCTTATCGAAATGGTGTCAACGATTTAGTCTGCATATCATATCAGACTAGAAATTGGAAGTGTGTAAAAAAAATTCATGTCTAGGTATGTGAAATCACCATAAGTAGAGATCACAAACTCAATATATCATTTAGCAAGTCAAGGTTCATTGGAAGAGTCTAAGTCTAATGTTTTCACCCATCGACGAGTTGGACAAACACCGTATATGGAACATCATCATGTGATTAGCAAGAACTTATTTAGATTTTCCTTAGAACTTCAAGATGTCTGAAGGAAACCTGGCCAAGATGGAAGGCCAATTTTGGATTGTATCACATCTGTGAGGGTATTATTCTCTACCATGGTATTTTTTAAGGATTAAAATAATATACCTAAGTATACTATTCTGGGCGATTATTTTGGATTGAAAAAATCATATATATAGATAGGTAAGCGAATATTAAAATATGAAACATACAATTTACTATTGAAAATTTGCAAATTTTGGCGAATATTACAATAAAAAAACATATTTTTATGTAAATATAAGAGATATTAGAGAGTAAAAATGACCAAATAGCAAATTTATTTTTTGAAAAAGAGCCCAAAAAATAGCCAATTGATGAAATTTTCGCCCTTAAAAATTACCCTGTTCCCTACTCTAAAATTTCCTATTTAATTCATATATCATAAATATAATGCATGTGCATATCAATCATGCTTTATTTTTAATATAATTACGCATATTCATATCCATGGATCTCAGGGAATTTAACACATTACATAATTACCATTCTATAGTAAATTAATTCAACATAGCCAATAATAGTAAAATAATATTGTCTTTCTATTGTTTTAAAATGAAGTACAAATGCAAGGACTTATCTCTGATATAACACTTTGCTTGGATTCTGAAGAGGTCACTGCTGGAATATACCTTTCTCACAACCAATAACGGTAATTATATTGGTCCCTACACTACAACAAATACTGGAATTTAGCATCCCATTTAGTGTCCCTTTTTAGTGTAATTTCTTTTTTCATTGAGTGGTCAAAGTAGACACTAAATAGGATGCGTCATGGACAAAATGTAAAGAGTCTAAAATAACGTCTTTTTTTGCTTTCTAGATAGCATCCTTTCTGATGTCTAAAATAGCGCCCATTTTTTTTGCTTCCAGAATAGCGTCCAATTTTGCTTCCTAAACGACGTTGAGGTTTGCTTCCTAAATAACATCCTATTTTTCTTCCTAGAGATCGCCATCTTTTACTTCCTAAATGACGTCCCCATAAGAGCCCTATTTGCATCCTTAAAAGCGTCATGCTAGCATTTATGTTTGAATCTACATTCGCGTCATATTTGCATCCAAATTAGCATCCAATTTTGCATCCATATGTGCTACCACTTTAGCATCCCATTTTGCACCACGTTTTACTTCCAATATGCACCAATTTTCGCTTCTAATTTTGCACCAATTTTTGCTTCATTTTTTGCATCGTGTTTTTCTACCAAGATGGAGCCATATTTTTCTGCTATTGTTGCACCATATTTTTCTTCCTATGTAGTGCCATGTTTTGAATCCAAAGTAACATCTTATTTTGCTACCAAGTATCTAACGCCATGTTTGGCTTCCTCATTAGCATCAAGTGTTGGGCCTCTTTTTAACGCCTAGTTTTGCATATCTATTGATGTCAACATTAGCACCATGTTTTGATACCATTTTAGCGCCCACTTTATTGTCCAGTTTTACTCCCACACTATCGCCACATTTTGCTTCCTGTTTAGCAACTAATATAAATTATCACAACAAATATTTTTTTTAAAATACATTGTAATATCATTAGGGCACGGAGGTAATCGAACCACCAACCTCCTGTTTGTAAGGCAAGCGCTCTTGCATTGAGCTAGCACACCTACAGTGGCCTAATCATCATGACAGTCTTTTAACCTCAATTTTGGGCAACCTAGGAATTGGACAAAAAGTCTGGGTACATTCAATCCTCAAATCATGAAATAATAGTATACCTTTAGTCCTGTGCATGAAGAGTGATCTGGGTAGTCTTACCTTTGCAAGAAATCACATAACAGTAGTAAAAAGTTTCCATTGGTTGTGGGAACTTCTAAGCAGTATTAACACTAGTAAGAAGGGACACAAAGCAGTCCTGGGTAGTAAATTATCTGTTCTGAGGGGTTTGTGTGTATAAAAACGGCAGCATGCCCTCACATTTCTGAAGCATGCCTTCAATCCTACAGCCATATTAACATTCTATTTCTGATTAATAGCATCAGTGGGGGCACAATTAAAGCTGGCTCAATTGAAGTTCAGATGGTTGAAATGGGTTTGACATCAACATTAATATTGAACCCAAACAAATGTTCTTCAATTGTGATGGAAGCATAAGTAACACAGCATTAGGGTGACGCCTCAGCTGTTGAGGGTGTTATTTTAGTTTTGAAACAACATCTTGAGCCTTACCTTCATCAGCATAGAAGACATGGAGAGAAATGAAACAAATCAAGAAAACTGAAATAAATGGAGAGAATAGCAACTCTCTGTCAGCACACTCCTTGGAGATAAAAGAATGCCCTAGCACAAGTGCGCTAGAGAGAGAAATCTACAATAACAGTCAGTATAACTCTGAAACAGTAGTGCTAGAGCTGATCACAAGTGTGCTAAAGGGAAAATGACCAAGCCCAAGCCCAAGACAGACTTTAACCCCATGATTCATGAACAATAGTGAACAGTAGAGATATAGGTGACCTTAGGCATAAAACACTTTATAAGAAAGATGATGTGCATTGGCTAAACAATGGTCAAGATGACAAGATGGTTGTTTATAAATGGCTCGAGTACATACAAGTTTATTGACCCACATAATAGTCGGCTAGGTCGACATTAACAAAATAACTAGTATTACAATAAAATATTTACATTAATGTCTGACCATATGTATTAATGACACAACAAGAGATTGTAGTAGCCACAAGCGAGGATAACACCATTTTCAACACCACCCTTATGTTGAACAGGGGGCACATAGAAGAATGATGAGCTACGTATGTGAGTGGGATTATGAAACCCAACTCAAAAGAGTCAATCACGGCTACTCTATTAAGTGCACCACTACAGTTTAAGATTAGTAAATATGGTCAAGTTTGCTTGGGTCTTATACAACACTTCATGTATGGTTTTATACAGAGTTATATGCATCATTTTATACATGGATATTGGATTGGCCATTATTGCATATGTTGAAGGCATAAGGGATTTTCATGGGTGACTGGCAAAACTGGTAAAGAGTGAGGGATGATCTTGTGTATGGTTTGGCATAAATGCCATCATCATGCCTGGTTTGGCATGAGCCAAATTTGTCTTGGTTTGGACTATACTTCATGTACGGTTTATGCAGAGTTATATGCATCATTTTTATACATGGATATTGGATGGTCATTATTGCATATGTTGAAGGCATAAGGGACTTTCATGGGGTACTGGAAAATCTGGTAAAGAGTGAGGGGTGATCTTGTGTATGGTTTGGCATAAATGCCATCATCATGCCTGGTTTGGCATGAGCCAAATCAGGCTTGGTTTGGCCTATACTTTGTTTTGTATTCTTACCATTAGCAAGAGGGATCGTTGCTTAACACACTAAAGAGAAACATTGTGTGCCCAAAGAGTTATGACAGTGTAGTGAGACCCATAACTGAACCACTGCTGGTTATGGAGTGGTGACTATAAGTAGTTTACTAACCATAAACAAAGAACTCTTATGCGAGGCCTAGAATGGTCATAACCTTTCCCTAGGAGTGGCTTAGAGTTCTCACCATAAATAATACAAGGGTCACATGTCCTCTAGAACTGACTAGGGCTGCATTACATACTAATTCCAAAATAACATTTGCTTTCTTGTGGTCTATTCCACAAGGTATCAAAATCCAACCATGTTAAAAGCTTTCTCTCAGAACAAGATGGCACAAAAAAATTTAAGTTTATACTCCATTCCCTATAGAGTAATAAACTTAGGAGTGGCTTAGAGTTCTCACCATAAATAATACAAGGGTCACATTGTCCTCTAGAACTGACTAGGGTTGCATTACATACTAATTCCAAATAAAATTTGCTTTCTTGTCGTCTATTCCACAAGGTATCAAAAGCCAACCATGTTAAAATATTTCTCTCAGAACAAGATGGCACAAAAAAATTTAAGTTACTCCATTCCCTATAGAAAATCCTATCAAACAAGTTACAAAAACTTTGGTCCTATAACAAAAAGAGATTAATCCCATCATGAGGATCTGTACGAAGCCATTGATGCGATCCTTAAAGAACTCAAGAAAAAAGAAGCTACAAGCAGTTGAACCTTTCAATACATCTACCTGTAGCTTTGTGCATGTGTATCAAGTGAAGAGATCTAGTCACCGAGAAGTGATGAGCCTGAAAGCAAGAAAGGGCAAGCATGAAAAAGATTGGTTTTCCTGAGTATGATGACAGGGGTATTTGCAACCAATTTTTTTCCTGGATCAGGTCAAGAAAATTTAATTCATTGCATGTGAAGTGGAGGAAACAAAAATGAATCCCATGGTTTCCTTTTCATACGATACCACTTTTCATGAAGCAGCTACAAGGCCAATAATAAATAAGTGGTCCATCAAATGAAAGACTAATAACAAAGAATTGTTTCTTATATGACAGGATCATAACAACAATTATGGTAGCAATGCTCAAGAATTCCTCCTAACAATGACATCAATGCCACTAGAAAAATCCAAAAAATTTAGCAACATAGGCTATATGAAAAACATAGTTTTATCCATGAAGAAATTTTAAGTTTGATCTCACCATGAACTGAAGGTCCTATTACTCGATAGTCTGTTATTGCATTTTGTGCCAACTGCTCTCTAAAGTAATCAGTAATAAGAATCCCCTTTGATTTTCCATCATCCGAAATCACCTATCATAAACAAACCAAATAGGACAGTGAGGTGAAGAAAAATATCACAAACTTAACAGGCAGTTTACACATGAAATGAGAATGGAAGTAAAAGATATTTGTCTAAAACATCACTGGTCAATATCAATAGGAGGAACAATTTGCCTTCTGTGAGGAAATACTTATCAAGGGTCATAAGAATTACATTATGCTTTTTTTACAATCAAAACCATCAAAATCAAGCAAATGCACTACTCAAAAAAGTGAAACATAGTCATTTAAAACAAAAATCATTTGCCAATAACAGATTTAAGGTATTTAAAAATATATATGATTTATTATATATGAAACTTTATAATAGAGAGCATGAAACTTTATAATAGAGAGCATGAAACTTTATAAGAACAAAATAGAAAAACACTATAATTCACTTACTGATATATACACTAATTAATTTCCTATTCATCAATTTTGATGCAAAGTTAATATTTATTATTTCCCTTGCATCACATTAGAGAACGATCCGCAAGGTGTCACAAGATTTGAACCTTGATCAATCTATATTAGGCATTCCCTACTTGCCAGTCAAATGTAGGCCAATAGACTCTAATTCATTAATTTTAAAATGAAATGACTATTCATAGTTCAATGACAAGAATTCCATGTCATATGTGTGTGTATATACATATTAACAAGGTAACTAATAATACTATTTTATCAACATGATATGTTATAATACATGGGAGTCATGACTGCCTAGAATTTGTTTTTCACCCTAGGTCTAATATTTAGGGTTGTTTATGTGCCCACACATTCCTAGACTGTTGTTTCTTGTGCCCAGGAAGGTATAGGATGCCCATAATTGTCCTCAGAACTACCCATAATTCATATTCATCTTTGTGTTAGGTTAAACAAGGCTACAAACACACCCAGAACTTGCCTAAAATGGGCCTAGACTTGGATTTTAGTCTCCCTTGCTGTTGCAATGCACCCATAAATCTCCAGAACAGTACCCAGATCTTCTCCATAGTCTTCTTCTAAAATGAAAAGTGCCCAGAACTGTTGTACAGGCTTCCAAAGTTACTCAGAATTGATATAGACTACATAGATCACCCTAAACTGTGCCGATATTCACTTTTCAACCCACAAAACTAACCACGAATGCCTCCTCTGAAAAATTTAGTGAACACCTTATGCAAATAAGGGTGTAACAAGTTGCACAAAAAAAATTAGTTTTATTGGTTATTACCAGTATTTAATTGGAAGGCCCAACGTCCTTATATGGTCTCTCAAAAAATCTCAAATTTGAAAGTTGAATCTTTATGCTTTTAAGTTATCATTAAGTCAACAACTTGGAGGAATGGGCCTGTTAAAGAAGTACCATTGTTTTGATGTAGACAACTACTGATATTTTCCCACCTCTCCTCTAAAATTATAAAATCCTACCTTCACAAGTTACTTTCATCTCCTCTATTTGTAATTTTAATCATGGGAACCTATTTTCCCTATAGTGATATCCTAAAATTATGCCCACTTGATGGCATATAGTAAGGCCTTGTTATTGTAGCTTTCTTGATCATTGGCTTAGTGCATCCACAAAAGTTAACCTCTAATCACTTGTGGAATGAATCAAGTGATTGTTTAAATCCAAATTTTGTCCCAAGGACCACATTGAGTGACTAATTCAAAGTGTGGTGTCTGGCCCATCACTCCCAGTCACAGAACAAGGTGCCACTAAACAGAGCATTAAAATTCTGGTCCTCGAGAGATCAATTCATGATAATAACACAAAAAGATGGTCTTCCATAGAGGTCCAAAAAGAATTA
This sequence comes from Larix kaempferi, assembly GCA_027924585.1. Lineage (NCBI taxonomy): Eukaryota > Viridiplantae > Streptophyta > Pinopsida > Pinales > Pinaceae > Larix > Larix kaempferi. Next base: position 9,558,366 of record BSBM01000174.1, on the reverse strand, counting down.
AATGCATGAACTGTGCAAAATAATAAAATGCAGCATAATATAAAAGCACACAATAACAAGAATTCATGGCAATTAAAACAGTCATGACCAGATTTAAACATAATCACACATAGAAAGCAAAATACATAATTTTCCATAATAAAAATAACATTAAATTGCAGTTTCTTAAACAGAAACAGAACACTTATCTCAGAACTGGTTGCATACGAGCATTTTTCCACCGAACAATAAGCATGTAGTGCAGATGCCACCCCCATGTTGGGCTATGAGGCCAACATGGTGAAGGAACCAAGCTGCAGGCTTCTAGCTCACTCAAACTAACCCATTTGCTCCAGTGTCTTAGCTAATCTGCTCACTACAGAGCACTCCAAGCATCTCAACCAACCATCAAATGGTGATAGATGTACTTGTAACAAATAAATGTAATTAATATTTGCATATTGTACAGAATTGTATTTACTGAACACCATCCTTATTTATTCCACAGAGTTGTAGCTGGTAGGGAAAATGAACAGAATTGTATTGATGGTGTTCTGTAATAATATTCAATCAATATCCTTATTGCCGCAATGAATTATATTCAAGAAACATGCTACTCAAGAAATATGAATGGTAGGAAATAGGATATTCACTGCATTCTTATTTCCTTGAATGTCTTTATAGTGAATGGTGATTATTGTGGGAGACTCTCTACAACTCTATTAATTTTCCCACCCATACAATAGTATTTTACTTATCTAATTCATTTTCCCTACCAGCTACAGAACACCATCAATACAATTCTCTGGAATAAAATACTTTTAAGGGTGGGCTTTTACCTACCCATAAACCATTGGATTCGTTTTATTTTCAGACATGAAATCATGCAAACACTGCACAATCACAATGGTGTACGTCTCTGCTCATAATGGTGGCTTCCTATGCTCAAAATCATGGCTGATTATGCTCAAAATAGAGACTTTCCCTGCTTAAAATCGTGGATGTCTCTGCTTAAGCCTAAATATGTCAACCTTTTTTATTCTTTTGCTACCCTAGGTGCATTTTTACGTTTTTCAACAACCATGCCAAGAGATCCCAACTATAATTTGAGTGTAATGACAACTAAGAGAAATAAGACACAAATACACTTCAATAAGACAACCCCACTCACATTGTTAAAACTTAAGACTCAATAACCCTATAATAAATTAATTACATAGCCATACTATTTCTAAAAAGTGAGAGCAACCATGCTGCAGAACCTACCATACCCAACTCACACTTTTGGGACTTGATGACCTTATAATAGAATGAATTATAGAGCTATGCTATTTCTATTTTGTGAGAGAAAAGGCAATGTTGAACTTGCAATGGTCTCATCTCAAGGAACAATCCAAGAAAACCATCCACTCCAATGCTCAACACAGAAAATATCAAAATCAAGTTTGAGATTAAAGCATTTTTAACAAAAAAGGAAAGCATCCTGTAAATAGGCATATGCAATATCATGAGTATGTTCTCCAAATTTCATGTGTACAAAGTTTCCTAAAAAGAACTTTAGGATTTTAGATCAGAAGGCCACATTTCAATTATAACAAAAGGATCAAGGATGAAATAAATACCAACTTCATGAGGATGCGAGGCAGAGAAATCAACAAGCTTTCCAGGAAGTGCAGAGGGCCTCATAATGCTTTTTCTTCTTACCAATTCTCTTACCTTTCTTTCTGCCGTAGCTTCCTACAAGAAGATAGGAAACCTAGAAATGAACTACCAAAATATGTACATAAGTGGAAAATTTACATATATGTTCTATGTGTGGGAACCTTCTAGACACCTAAGGTTGGAAACCACAAACAAAAATTGTGTACTTGCACTAAATTTATTCATAAAACAATGTCTTCTTTGAGCAGTTCATGCATTGCTTATAACAATACAGTCTCCTTGAATGTTGAAAGGTAGAAATCACTAGAAGATTGAACAAGACACTGCTAGAAGCAACCCTTCTACAACATTAAAAAAAAATGATTGGCACGCTATGAAATATGTACAAACAAATATTAGATGATTATGGTTTATAGGTTTGGACAGAAGTTTGTCTATGAATATGTTGATGTGAGAAATGTTGAACAAGCACATTAAGAATGTAATATTTTTATTATGCTAATAAAGTGATGCAACTTTTTTCTAAGAAAAAAAAACCAATAGACTATCCCTCAAACAATTTCCTACAGTCTATAGAATTAAAATCAGAAATTCAAATTATGAAATAAAAATACCAAATTCAAATAAATTATTAAGCTTGGATATATCATATTGTTTAATCATCAATGTCCACTGTCAAAATTGAATAGCCGCACCTAGAAAATTTATGAAATCTGGCCAGAACATCTCAGAAATCTTCCTGGGACATCTTGAGTACGCTCAACAAGTCCCCATTGAAGTTCCTAACACAAAGGGGAGGTTTCCTAGGGCTCTCAAAGTCCCCAGAATGTTGGAATTGTAGGTACATGGTTTTTTACCAAATTCAAATAAATTATTAAGCTTGGATATATCATATTGTTTAATAATCAATGTCCACTGTCAGAATTGAATAGACACACCTAGAAAAGTGATGAAATCTTCCCAGAACATCCAGGAAATCTGCTTGGAACATCTTGAGTACACCCAAAAAGTCCCCACTGAAGTTCCCGACACAAAGGGGAGGTTTCCTAGGGATCTCCAAGTCCCCAGACTGTCGCAATGGTGGGTACAAGTTTTTTTATGGGGGGACAGGTCCCTGTGTAACATAGGTGATTACACAACAAAAGCATGGGAACATACCAATGTTGCAAATATCATTTTAGGAAAAAAATGTCGAGTTTTCGAAAAGAAACTTTCATAAATATTGCAGACTTGTCCTTCATGGTCTTCAAAAATATTGCCAAAAACAAATCAAAAAGAGGCTTGCTTGTTCCTCAAACAAAGTCTGAAATGGTCTCAAAGTGTTTTAAACTTAGTATAAGAACTAAGCAACCTTGAATCATCAGTCTTATGCTCAAAAGGGTTGAGATGTTTCCATACAATCCTGTAACAATAGAAACCAACAAACACCAATCATCCTTGGAAAATGTGCCTCATGAAAGTGCTAATTCTGTACAGGTACAATGTTGGGAACCCCTAAACAATTTGACCTCACTTCTGATTTGACTTGTAGGAGTTAATAGTATGTACATGTGTATTCATGTACATGGAGACCTCTCCCACCCTAGGTTGTAAAATCACCAAACTTTTCTCAATGCAATTAGTGAAAACTAGATCTTAATAATGAATTCACTGGTCTCAAAATCTTTCAAAAATCCTAAACAAAAATAGAAATTAAAAAGTTGTTTCAGTCATTTTTATGCACTTTTTTGTGTATCTCAGGCCCTCATATTTGTCTATTTGTATTATATTACTCTTAATTTACCCATTGTTGTTTCATGGCATCATAAGGGTAATTTGGAACATTTCATGAAATTTGATGATCACTTTCCTATTTGAAAACATTTCATGCATCTAGAACATCATGGCATTAACATTTCAAACATGCCAACAAATTCTTCATTGAAATTGCTAGATTTTTGGAGTTTATAACTTATGCCCACATCTCAGTTTGTGGTCTTCCCAAAAAGCTTATATATGTATCTTTTTTGGGTTATAAGCAACCAGAAAAAAAAATTCCAATGAACTAAGTGACATTGATCTAAGTTCCATTGAAACTGGCCAAAGGAACTATGATAGAAATGTTTGAGAGAGCTTCCATAAATGAGGTTTGAGATATGCTCATAATGGAAACAAAATCATGGAATTCATAAAATCTAGAATTGTAACAAAAACTATATACAGACGACAATGAGAAGCAAAGTCAAAATACACAAAACTGCACATAGCTTTCAACAATTGTTTTTTCTTGTCATGTGTAAGTTGATGTAACACATACCTTGGGAAGAGGATTAGCTCAAGTTCGATCTGCTACAACATAATCATGTATATTTAATATTCAAAAAATATTTGACCTTTAGCACTAATTGCATATGCCTCCTGTCGCCATCTTGTGTTAAGCTTTCTTCTTTGCTTGATGCTCTCCTTGATTAATTCCTACATATTCCTATTTATAATTATTTAATTTATCCTTTCGCTTAGAGAAAAACCCATTCCATGTTTTTTCCCCTTCTTTGTGTAATCCTTCACAATTCCTTGTAGATTGTTCAGATCCCTCACCTTCTCAATAGTCTTCTATCTCTTTCCCTTCTAATATAGCCCTCCTAACACATCAAAATCATCATCATTCATGATTTGGTGGCAATCTAGAGAGACGCAAGATTGACATAAATAGCTTCCCCTTGACATCCTCTCAACATTTCTCATTCCAGAGGGAACCATCCCATGCATATTGAAGTTTTCAACAAAACTAAACTCAGATTAGTCATCATCACTATCAATCTGTTCTGGAATTTCCCTATTCTGAATACTTCTTCGCCTCAAAACAAAACCATAATAGTAACTGACTAAAATTTCCATACTTTTAGAAGGAAAACATGCTGCCAGAATGTTCCAAGAATTCTTTCCGATTGAGACAGGATTGAGTCTAACAAGTGCCATGAATTTCCGCTCCTCAAGTGGCGGCCATGACCTTGAGACATCTTCTCCCGAGTCCCATGTGATCAAATCTCCAAGTAAAGAAAGAAAACCCTAATTCTGACTTCAACCTCTCTCATTCCTCCTATATGTGGAACCAAACACATTCTATTGAACTTGGGAACTCACAAAAGCAAGTATTAGACCTCCCTTTTCCAATTCTTTCCTTATTAACCACTTTTTTGGCACCTCTTATAGGCCATATCTGTGTACCTAGAAATTTAGAGTCTTCTAAGTCATCAACATGACTACAAGTCACTAACAGAACTACACGCCACATTTTCTTTCATGAAGACCATCCCAAGGCGGAACAACAACTTGAAAATAAGGCCCTATAGGGATTCTCTTCCTTGGCATGCACTCTAAACAAAGAAAAACATTGGTAGGTGTCCTTGCGACATATTGAACACGTTTATCCAAGCAATTTGGAAGAGAGGAAACATAGCTACCAAGTGTATGATTCCCATGTACAGATGACGTTACTGAAGGAGAGGCAGAAGGAGACTGCAGAAAACCATACAATGCCACCTGCTTATTAGTATCCCTCAGTATGTCGAGGTCCTGATGATCTACTGCAATTGACTCTTCATAAAGGGATGGATGTACCTCCTCTTTCTTCTGCATTTACATGAAAATAAAACATCAGAATAACTAAGGCAACAAATGCCAAAAAAAACAATTAGTTCCTACTTGTGAAACAACCGTGGAAACAAAGAAACGGTGGCTTGGCATCATATCAAATATAGGGAGAAAAGAAGGCATTCATTTTCATGAAGGAAGGTATGCAATTAACAAGAATTAGCAAAAATGGATTCAAGAGAACAAGAAGTAGCATACAAAATTAATAGGAAAAAAAACAAATTGACCACTGCTTCCAAAGGTAAAAGGACATTATTCAATCTTAAAATTGCAAATACAGTAGGCACAAGTCATTTTTATTCCATTTTCATTCTTAATCATCATTTATAGATATGAAGAGAGAAAATCATGGCAATGAGGGAACAACCTCCATTTTCCATATTTATTGTTAAGTTTATACTAATTTGACTAGCAAGATCACTGAAAGAAACACAATCACAAGATAGACAAAGATTTACCCTGGGAAACCCTCATGGGGTAGAAAACCCAGCAAAGCTTTCATCAATATAGATGATCAACCGATACAAGATGTAGAAACCAAACAAGAGCTCCTCCTCCTCTTCCTATGCAGACCTCTCTCTCACTTGTCCGCTACTTTCCCAGTGATGAATGAATGAGATAAGTGAGGAACATCCTCCTCTACTTATACTTGTTTCCCGACTGACTTTTTACCCTATGGGGCCGACCTCTCCTAAGAGGGTCTAATAACCCCTAATAAATTAACTCAGGGCCGACCCCCACATGGGAAATCTAATAACCCTAGTTACCACAATCCACCAGAGGAATAAACATCTCCGGATATACAATAGGGTCACCTCGGAGGAATGGAACATCTCTAAAGTACAAATATAATATTCTTTAGAAGTTACAATATTTCAACATTTATAACATAAATGCATTTTACTTTTTCGTTCAGATAAACTAGTCCATTACCTTTTGAGGTACAAAGATACCAATTTGATGACTTCACATAATGAAAATTTTGTTTTCTACAATTAAATTTTCCAATAGTTTTTTTATTTGTGCTATGTATGGATTCTGGATACCCAACTTGCAACTTGATCCACCCCTTATGCTTCTTAACTGTAATGCCTCATTCTCCCTCATCAATGAAATTCCTCTTCCCTTTGTCGTTATTGCTCTGACATCTTATTGATGTCCTCTCTAAGGGTACATCCCCCGAAACACACATCCTCATTCAAATATCTTCTCAATGGTTTACCCCTTCGAAGACTACATACAAATGATTGCATTCCTAAAATAAACTGTCAAAAAGGAGACTCTAGTCAAACTATTGAATAATGGATGCCTAGTCCAACCACCAATATTTAGAATGGAGCCAGTCATTATTCGGTTCATAGATTCCTGCACATTTAGCATCTAGAAAAAATTCTGACGAATTGGATCAAGAAAACTCTGGGAAAAAGCATTTCACTCAAGATCATGAAATCCTACAAAAGCTTATGTATGTATCCAACTTCCCTTCCAATAGAGTTTTGGAATGAGTACTCAATCATGGATTGATCAGTAATATCAAATGCATCCTTGATTTTTTTCAATTTAGATAAGGGATCGACATACACTATAGCCAAAATGAGCTTTATGACTTCCTCTCTCATACTTTTCACCTATTCAGGATGGATCTGTAGCAACTTCTACTCTATGCTAAGATTTCTCTTTCGGATGTCGTCCTCTAGAATAAACACTGAATAAGTTGAATAATTCTTTGGAAGATTCTAGATATACTAGGCATATGCAGAACCAAGATGGAACAAGACAGGAATATAACCAGCCAACATGGAGTCGAAAAATCATCTACGCGTATACGAATCACCCTCGGGCTGCAAACAGAACACAAACTCCTAGAACATCTTCACGATAGTACTCGGTGAGTGTCATTTTCTCTCACCAAGATAACATTCCAAGTGCTTCCCCACTTTCGATTTATTGCACTGATCCATGATCTGCTCCCTATTCGATGTCGATATGTCACGCCGAGAGGCACCGTGAATGAAAATAGCGATGTCTGATCCATGCTCCGCATCCTGTTCTGCCAGTTGATGATATCAGAATTCTTTCAAGGATGGAAGTATGTGGAATAAGGGATGGCCATGTCGTTCTGATTCCATACACTCGCCTAAAAAACAAGCATAGTCATGTTTTTAATAGCAGGAAAAAATAGGATCTTACTACCCCAATCACTATAAGAATCAATCACCCTCACGAAATCCTAGGTTATTCTCCCCCCAACAAGAAAATGATCATGCCCTCTATTTATCCCCCATTCTGACCTGATAACCAGCCAATTTATGAGTTGCAGTGAAGCAACATCCCTAACAGATATATTATAACAACACAAGTGTCTGGAGATATCGAGCCCCACGTAAAAGGGAACATACACAGCCGCGACCATCGATAAATCATCCATCTAGCATTCAAACTGCTTCATCCTGTTGCGGAAAATCACATCCACCGTGAATTGATTAATGGAAAACCACTCAGTATTCGATAAAACTCCCTCGGTATTCTCCAGGGGAGGGCCGAGCCCATAATTTGATGTGAACTTACACGTTTTTGTCCACAGGCCCAGTCGCCGACATTCCCTAAGAATTTATTCATTAAACCTCTCAGGCAAACCTCTCAGGCACATAGTAGAAAAAAATATACCGCCCACCGCATAGATCACTAATGTTCTTAACGATTTTCAGTGCCTTCAGGAAGGGTTTCAAGGCCTGGGGTTTTGACGCTTGGGGTGTCAAGGTCTAGATGACCCATGAAGCAAGGGTGACAGTGAAGGAATGACTTTGTCTACAACATAGACAAATTTATGACAAAGAATTCACGAGCACAAGGATGGATACAATTTTCTTTACGAAGAATAGGCTTCGAACCTCGACCGACCCACTTGTTACAATATAACAGATGAAACTAAACAAAAATCGAAGGAAGCGTTCTAACTTGCGGGGCCACTCCCTGGTCAATTAAGGTACTTTGGTAAGGAAATCAATTCATCCTCTCTCAAACCTGCAAGCCAAAGAAAGAACTTCCATCCTGTAGAAGCACCCAACAAATGAAAGGATCCTAGAGCACCTTTGACAGACTTGGAACAATTTTCCTGGCATTGTGTCCGCCTCATACTTGTGCCCTATGGTTACCTCAGTTTTGAAGATCCCATTTAAACAAACAATTCTGGAGAATTTCTTCCAACTACTATCATCCAAATGACGTGAGTTGGAAAGGCCTAGGTATTATTTCACTCCAAGCCTGTTCGAAACCCTTTATGAGGGATTATTGCACACCCAAGCTAAAAGAGCACTGAAACTCCATTCATGGCTGCGAAATCCCTTTCCTAGCATGGAAACCAATAAAAATCCATGCATACTCCATTCATCACTGTGAAATCCCTTTCCTAGCATGAAAACCCAATAAAAATAATTTCATATTGATTTTACATTGGGAATAAATGTCGGTTTTTTTATAAATATATATAGAAAAAATATTATATATATATGTATATGTATATAATTTATACACTATATTTATATTTATAATTTTATATAAATAGATAGTAAAACATATAGGAAAATTCCACAGCTTAACCAGAGCACAACTATGGAAGTGGAAAACCCTTACCCAGATATGGTAAAATGCTAAGCATAACAATTATTGGAATTAATATAACTCAACATCATTCTAAAACTGCGCAAACATTGCACTGACAGAGAATACAGAGAGGGGGAATTACCAATACCAAAGCCAATAAAAGAATTAGCTGCCGGGAACAACACCACCTCAGAACCACCGCAAGCAGAGAATCCTTGTCCAAACCAAATCTTGCCAATGGAACATAGAATCCATTAGAAAATACATAGAATCAAAAACAATAAACCATAACGACTGCGTCCAGTTACCTTCATGCAGACTATGAATTAGATATTGAAGCCATACATTGGAAATCTTGTTATAGTTTATTTTGATGACATTCTAATATTTAACAATCACATAGAGCAACATATAGAACATTTGAAAGCAATATTGAACATAATGCAGGCTAAAATATTGTTCATCTTGGTTAGGAGTGAACTTTGCAAGAAACAACTTTTTATTTGGTTAATGTAATTTCAGAAAATGGATTGAGTATGGATCCAGAAAAGGTGAAAGTTATTCTTGAGTGGCATATTCCCAGAAATATAACACAAGTGAGGAGCTTCCATGGATTTGTGAACTTCTACAAGAAGTTCATTAGAAATTTCAATGGCATTAGTGCACCATTAACTAGAACAGAGGCATTACAACAAAACCAACAGATTTGAAGGATCAATTGACTAAAAGGAGAGACAATCAATTATACCTCTATTTTTACTTCAGCAAAGAGTTGGAGTATTGTTGCAGACTAAGATTGTTTGCATCATAGAGGCAGATTACCATCAGTTGTGCAAGGTTTGGCATGTTGTAGCAAGAAATTCCAGTTGCAGCCTTTAGTACACTCTTGTTGGTTCCTAGCATTGTCTACACTTGTTGGCTCCTAGTGCTGCTAGTGGGAGGAGAGATCGTGGCAGGGGAAGAAGGATTCCAAAAAATGGTCAGTGGCATGCAACGATCCAGGTTGTGATGCCTGTTTTCCCCACTACAACACTGTGCATGACTGTGCAGCTCTACACCAGGTCATTGGATGTTAGAAGGTTTTCTTTTAGTTTTCTCTTTCAGGTGCAGCTGTCTTGTGTAGACCAGTCGCTAAACGTTTGTGCTTTTTTAGCAATCAAGGATGTGGGATGTCTATGATCCCCAACATACACCCATGGTAGCGTGGAAGGATTGGTTGTTTTGCTGGTTGCTGGTTCTGATTTTAAAAGAATGAATGGCACCAACAGGGTAGTGGTTCACTAGCAAGGTTAACAGAGTGAAGCCATCCTATAGAAATCCAGTATTACTGTGGTCTACCCATGCATATGCCCTAAATCACTTGGTTCAGGTTTGTGGTCATGTTTGGTGCCCATGAAGTCCAGCAAAAATTTGGCACTGCAAAACTATGTAACAAAGTTCGGTTCAAGTTCGCGTTCACCTATTGTTCGAATGTGGAGTGACTAAGGGTATGGCATGTGTTTCAAAAGGAAGAGCCATAGCAAGTGCTGGGCATCTTCAGTAGAATAGCTACTCCTCACTTTGTACCTAATTTGAAGGCAGTTGTCCTTTGGGTATTTCCAGAAAGGAAAAACAATTACCACTAGTCTGATTTTGCTTCTTATTATGAAATTTTTCACCCAACGGACAGAAATTCACCTAATATTGGTGCTTGCAATCGTAAAATTGAACCAAACAAATATTTGAAGAGGACGAAAATTGAAACTGGTTCCCAAATGCCACAGCCCAACCTTCAATCTTATCATCCACTTTTGCTAACTCCATCTACAAACTAGAGGGGTCCTCACTAAATTTATGGCCATGTCACTAATTTATGGCTTCACATATACAAATTACATTTGATTGTAAAGTGCCAAAGACTCCCGAACATGTCCATTCTGAGCATATCTTGTAATCAGTGCACTCCAGAAGAAAACATATCATTTAGGAATTTTGTCAAACATTTGCTTGCAACACTGATTTCAGGCTAATTGGCCTTAATTATGTTAAAATAGGTTTCTTTTCTAAGGCCTATCTTTAGACCTAGGGTGGCCTCTTACAAGATTATATAAATTATAAATAGGCAACTCTCTCCTCTCCTAAGACATCTTTCAAAGGCTATTTCTACTTATATGTAAAATAAATGTCTATTTTCTCTACAAATATTCTCCCCTTGTTCAATACATGTTATTTTCTTGCATTTTCCTCTCCTAAGACATCTTTCAAAGGCTATTTCTACTTATATGTAAAATAAATGCCTATTGTTTGTACAAATCTTCTCCCCTTGTTCAATAAATGTTATTTTCTTGCATATGTTTACTTTGGGAATATCAAATGGATATTAGACTCAACTCAAACCCAGTTCTGAAAAGAGAATATGGCTACTGGCACCTAGAGTAGTAATGTGGCAAATTAAGAGGAAATTGTTAAATAGGAAAGAGTTATTAGCAATTTGAAGCAGATGATGCACTTAGAACTAAACGGATTAAGATATCATATATGAGAAACAAAGAGAAAACTAACAATTTGCAGCAAAGAAAGCATTTAGAATTAGATTGATTAAGATATCATAAATGAGAAACAAAGAGCCAAATAAGTGATGAAAAATATAAGCGCACAAGGTGACCTCAAGGACGAAGAGAATAAGATATAAGGAATATGTTCACTCAAGTTATTGTAGGAAAAGAAACGATGAAGAAAAAACCTTTCTCCTAAGCCATCTTTAAAAGATTATTTCTACTCATATGTAAAAAATAAGCATATTATTTATAAAAATATTCTCCCGTTGTTCAACACATGTTATTTCTTATATATATGTTCCTGAGGGGCCTATGCATATGAAGTGGGTATTAGAGTCAGCTCAAACCCAGATCTATAAAAACAAAAAAGCTACTGGCACCTAGAGTTGTAAGGCAGCAAATTAAGAGGAAGTTTCGAAATGGGAAAGAGATATTAGCAATTTGCAGCAAAGAATGCATTTGAAGCTAGATGGCAAAAAATGCATTTGGATTTAGATGGATTAAGATATCGTATAGGAGAAATGAAGAGAAAACTAAGTGATGGACAACTTAAGATAGAAAAGGCACAAGACGACCTAAATGACGATAGGAAGAAATGCGAGAAGATACAAGTAATATGTTCACTCAATTTGTCGTGGGAAAAGGAACTATGAATGGAAACACCTTGAAAAATTAGGGTGAATAAAGCAATGAGTTCAGAACAAAGGAGGCCCCGATGAAAATGGAAAGCCTTAAACTTTACATGCACACTCTATCATTGCATCTTTTAAAAATTGATAGCTCAAAGCTTGATGATGTATAATAGTCCTTGTCACAAAAAAGGCCTAAAATTGTTGGAATAACCATGTCATACCCTAATTCAAGCAATTTCCATTTATCCACTATAAATAGTAATCTGGTTTAATAAAAATTTCAAAAAACATAATTGAAATCCTAGAATCACTATTTTGATTTCATCTAAAGAGACACAAATGAATATACCATTTTTGTTCTCTCTATTTAAATGATCAGGTTAAGAAAAAGAACTATATAAAACCTCTCAAATAGAAAGTCTTTTGTCAAAATTAAATCTGTTTCAAACATATACACCATGGATTTTTACTTCTGAATAACATCTTGAGGATATACTTTAGATCTAAGTTGCACAAAACTTGATATATATATATATATATATATATTATATACGACACATTATCTTGCACGAAAATAAGAATGATAGTTTAATTTGTAGGTAGGTCTAGAAACAAATTAAAAGTTAACTCATCTTCATATTCCGTAAATTAGGGGGTTTTATACCTTCTATAATTCCCATGACCCTCATGGGCGCTTGAGTGAGCCCGAAGAACTTGGAAAATATGCTGAAACGTGGGGAGTTTCATGCTGAAACACGTTGAGACGTACCATGTGGTGTTTTTAAGTCGTGAAACACCATATACTACAACTCAGAGCATTTTGAACACATTTCGGCGTTTCAGCAAGTTTCAAGTACCAATAGATGGGTGGGTTAAGGGTTTCCCACACCTTAAGAATGTTTTCCCATTGTAGATGGATAAACAGATCAATAGATATACGCACACACAACAATTCCCACCCTGTCCCAAATCAGACATGAAAGTGGTTTAGAATGATATGAGAGAGACTACAAACATTGATAACCTAATCCAATATCGATTCTCTTTCCTCAAAAGGGGCATTCTATGAACCTGCAAGTTTTTCCAGTCGAGTAACTGTTCCTCTTGTTCTTCACATGTTTAAGATTTGATGCCTTTTCCGAGGAACGACCCACTTGAAGAGTAATTACCTGATCTACTCATATAAAGGTTTAAAAAAAAGCTCTAACAGATGCATACAAGATAAGCCTCTACATGTAAGAAATCATCCAGGGGAGAGGATCCTTGACTCTATACAGAGTCTAGACCTTCCAAAGCTTGACACCTTAGGAAAAATAACAAATTTGGTTAACAAATAGGGATCTTTAAAGTTGAAACCATCCCATGGACCACAACAAAAAGATTCAATATCTTTAAAGTTGAAACCATCCCATGGACCACAACAAAAAGATTCAATATCTTTAAAGTTGAAACCATCCCACGACACAATAAAAAAATTCAAGCCAAGACATCTTGACTTCCAATAAATCAACAATTTTTATCATGTATCTTAAACCACTATGCAAAAAAACAAAAATGAAAAGTTCTCTCTTAGCAATGAAATGGCCAATATTCATTACAGGAATAACTCTCAACAAGCATGGTTAGATTTTGCAACTAGGTAACTGACATTATACAAATAAAATTTATGCCAAATAGGCATAGGCTTGCTCAATCATGAGATTGATGGAGCATTAAGCCGATCCACTAAGGCTCATTCTCACTGTGGTCTGCCCCACCTGAATGGCATGTCTTGAAATGGAATGAGACCAGTTGCAAGTGTTGAATGATTTTGGTAGATTAGTTATTGCTTAGACTTGGCACCTAGCAAAATCTATCTTATGAGATGCAACCCTCAACCTTGGGGCATGTTTTTTAAAACAACTTTTGTAAATAAGTTAAAAATAAAAGTGTAAATCATATACCTAAAGACAACAACTTAGACCATTTATGCTATAAATTTGTTTTAATTTTACTTTTTTTGTGAACTGCAAACAAAAATGCAGTTATCCGAGCAATTTTCAATTCAAATAATACAATTACAGCATACATCACTGTGCAATTACAACATACGTCACTGTACACTCACGGTATACAATTACCCAGGCTGTAGAACACGCCTTGTTTCAATTTTACCTTTCTCTTGAACTGAACACGAGAATGCAATTATCAGAGAAATTTTGATTCAAATAATACAATTACAATATTATCACTATATAATTGTATCAAGAGAAACAAGGTGCATTCTACAACCCAAGTGGGGAAGTAGGGATGATCCATCAATTCTTCATGTGTACCTGTGTAGAATCCATCAAATCATGTAGAAAAGTGTAAACTACTAAACAGTCCTCTCCTTCCAGCAACTTGATGGAATCCGACCATGACAAATTGTAATTTTGATTATGAAGGTCTACAATTTTGTAAATTCTGTCACTGTAGATGGATTTCTAAGCACCATTTTCATTGGACGAACTCCATACTTCCATTTAAGTAATCTAAATCTAAAATTTGCAAATTTACACAGAATTTAGAATTAAAAACAATGTGAAAAAGAAGGTGGGAATTGTTACAAGATCAACTTAATCTGCCCATGTTTGGAGCAGGGCAGTGAGTATCGACGACACATTGGCTACATTGAATATAGACACTAACATATAACCATCTAAACTTAGGTTAGATATACACATAAAGGTTATGTTTCTCGAGTTTCACAGCCTTCAGCACTGCAAAACAATGCATTGACTCTGTAATTGCATTTATGTGTATTGAATGTGGACACTAGCACAAACCCATCTAACCCAAGTCTGGTATGCATGACTTTCAAACTATCTAAAGTTCCAAAGTTCAACAGGTCGGCAATTTGTGTGAAATTTGAGACATGCGTTCGGGGGCTTAGATAAGTTCTTGTTCCTGTCAAGTTTGATAGGTCGACAATTTGTGTGAACTTGAGATATGCATGTTCATGGTCTAGGGGCTTAGAAAAGTTCTTGTTTTCAGTTGAATTGAAATCTATTAGGCTATGGAATTAAATTCAATTGTTCACTGTTACAACCATATTATATTATGAAATTTGAGGCATACCTAGAGATTAAGAGTGGTGGGATCATGTCGAGCCCAAAAAACATCCAAATTTTTTTGATAGGAGCATTCCTTGGGATCATATTGAACCCTCACAACCTCCGAATGCATAGTGTTCCCAGAGCAAACATCTTCGTATGCGGGTTTATGCGTAAGACCTTGCGTATATCCGACCTCTGTCTTGGTAACTCCCGAGACTCTTTGGAAGGCGAGTTCGACTCCCCAGAAGCATCCTGCATCAAATTGGGAAAAACTGTTGGCCGTCGGATGGGACATCATCGTACGGCCCTGGGAAATCGAGGCCCACTCTATATCGATTTCCCCACTGCTCCTCGAAGTTGCTTGGCCCTCGAATCTGAGTTTTGTAAACCACCCGTCCATCAAATTAGGGGAATCTGAGCTAATTCTTCTTCTTGGGCTCAATGGAGAATAATTGAAGGAGGGGTTGAGAGAATCCCAATTGTATGCAAAGACTAATGAAAGGAATGGGTGAAGGGATTTTTTAGGAAACTTCCTGAATTAGGTCATCGCAAGGAAGATACTAGAGGCCATAACAAGAGACCTCGCTTGAACTGAAGAGGGTATTTCTGCTCGCTATGTCTATTTAGGCACTGTTTTCCACATACCAGCCAAAATTGTATGTGTGAGCTCTCAATATGTTGCGTGTGGTGTTTGAGTGTGTGGCCATTTTTGTGCACGGTGGCACATTTATGGAGCAATCTAGTTCAAGGATAAATCAATAAGAAGAGGTAGAGAAAAGCAAATTAATGTGATATATGTTTAGATGGATAAGTGTTAAGTATTTTTTTTTTAAAGTTTGCACCCGTTTTAAAGTAATCTCAAACCATTAACATCTTGGATGAACATAAAATCCTTTGGATACTTCAACTTGTCTATTAAAATATATATTACCAAATTTAAAATTATTTCAAATCTAATTTCATTTTAAATATATATTATCAAATTTAAAATTATTTCAAATCCATCCATATATATCACACTATATACTATATTAATGAAAGGTGTATAATGTTTATTTTATTATTGTAGGAATGAGTGATCTAAGTAAAGTGAAGAAGTACACTTTGGTCCTTAATTATCACTCACCTAAAATTAGATCATCATTGGGGCTCTGGTATGTTTGAGAGTTGTGCACTCAGTTGGCACAGGAGGTGCAAGAATCTTCCTTATCTTCCTGCGGTGATATCTTGGGATATTTGGCGGTCTAGAAATGAAGCTTTATTTGAACAAAAAACACCTAACTTGGTATATTCTTGCAACAAAATCTTGTTTATGATTAAAGATTATTGTTCAGTATCTAATAAGGATTGTTCTAGAAAGGTTAGTACTTTCAGCATTCCTCATCATAGGCCGGTTGCTTTCTTTGATGGCTCGACAGTGGATGGTTTATGTGATGTGGGGGGAGTGATATATATCAACAAAGACCATTATTTCACTCTTAGTATGTGTGGCTAGGGTTTTACCCCTAGCTTGTGCAAATGAGCACCTACTAAGGAGAATGGACTCCTTAGTAGCAGTTCAGTAAATGTAAATAATTAAGCTAAAACAGAAAATTAAATTACTTCTAAAACATGCATAAAACATAAACATCAAATTTAAAGAATGGCTTTTTGTATTGATATTACCTTCAATGTGAAGGTTTGATGAAGCTCTTTGCAATGTCCAAGAGGATGCTCCAAGCTCCAATATGCTCCTTCTCTTTCTCCAATGGTGGGAATGGGCCAAAGGTGGCTCTCAAGGTGAAAGTAGTTCAATGGTGAACTAGGGTTTCGAGAGAGATTTTGGCAGAGTAAGGGTGCTTGTGATTGTGGATCTGGAATAAGGGATCTCCATCAACTATTTATAGTTTTTTGGTGGTGGAGTGCTGACCCATGGTTTTGGGAAACACATGGTTTTATGCAGCTGTATAGGGTTTTTTCCTCCTTTTCCTCATTATTTTATATTTTTTATTCCTTTTTAGGGGATTTTTGCTATTTTTGGAGGAAAAAGGGGTTTTTTAGCCTTTTTTAGGCTATTTTGAGGGTTTTGTGGCCTTTTGGAGGCATTTTAGGCCTTTTGGAGGCTTTTTAATGGGATTTTTTGAGATTTTAAGGGAAATATGGTAGGAAAATGGACAAATGAGCCATATAATGTGGTAGATGAGGTAGTGAACACTTTTTGGGTGTTAACAGATTGCCCCCTGATGTGCGAGGGCAGGAGCTCATCGTATGGCCGATGGACATCATAAGTCATGAATGGTTTTCCTGGGGTGTGGAGACAAGAGAAGAAGCAAACTGAAGCCCGGAACAACGATCCCGAACAACTGCAAGAACTAGAAGTACATAACCTCAAGAATGGATGAGGAATCATCTGATCATATGGACGAGGCGGGCATTCCCATGCTCGTATCAGGATATAACATAACAATAACAATGGGGTCCAAAAAATGGGGACCTGAAATATACATGACCTCAAACACTGAATGAGGAATAATCTCAATATATGGACGAGGCGGGCATACCCATGCTCGGATCAAGATACATAAACATAACTGTGAGGCTCGAAAAGGGGGACCTGTAAGATACATAGCCACTGTGTACATCATAAGAGTCCAGAGGGGACACAAAATCTGGGACATACTGCTGGGCGGACCATGTCTGAGCTGAAAAACTGATACACTGGAATAATCAACAGTGCTACTGAATGTGGTACCAAAGGGGCTGATGAGCTGCTGGATCAGAGTGACAAGGGGTACACTCGCAATGGTACACGGAACTGGAACTAATCTGGGTACTCAAGGAAGCATGTAACTGGATGGCTTCCGAATACAACCGCCAACGCAGCCCGGACATCCACGGGAACATACAACTAGGCGTTCCGAAATGACTCACCAATGTGCTAGAGTCGGGGGAAATCCGGGGTCTTCGACTAAAAACTGATGGGATATAATCCTACGCGATCCTCAACGATGCGATCAAGGTGCTGAAGTCGAGCATGTGAGGAACAACCACTCAGAGAGGCAATGATGACTCCTCTCAAAATGGTCCGTAGGCACTTACCAAAGATGATGATAAGTCCAAGGCGTAGGGACCTCTGGGCCTATCCTCTGGAATAGAGGGGTTGTCGTCGACAGAGGGAGACCTGCAACTATCAAGGCAATGATGTTTCCTTGACAGGAGCGCGAGGTGAAGAACCGAAATGTGATAGTACTGAGGGCAGGACTGACAAACTGGGGGTGACAACTGGGAAAGTAGAGTGGGTGGACTCAAACTTCCTTTGTTCAGAGTATGATAATGGGAATGATCTGGCAGCATATGAAACTGACTGAGGGGAAAGGGATCATAGCTAGGGATGAAACTGACTGGGCTGAGGGAGACTCAAGTTGGTGTAAAATAGCAGGAGACTTGCAGAATACTCTGAACAAAGGCGACCTGATTGGGGGTGCTGCCGAGATGATCGATCATAGTGCCAGGAGGCACGGGGGGGGACTTCTTCATGGGTTAAGGAACTAGAAGAAGTTTGTGTAAAATGATACTGTCGTGTGGATTTTACGAGCCCATGACAGTTCATGCTCGTGGTTGCTTTCAATTTTAAGGAGTCTGAAAGCGATAAGAAGACTCTGAAGTGATGGAATGGTACTGTCGTGTGGATTTTACGAGCCCAGGACAGTTCATGCTCGTGGTTGCTTTCAATTTTAGAGAGTCTGAAAGCACGTAAGAAGACTCCAGGGGGTTGCTTTTTCGTAGATTTAGTCTCCAAGGCCCAAAGAAGCATAAAAGGATGCAATGAAGAACTCTTCTAGCCGGTGTGACTAGAGTATTCCTTTTTCGTAATTAGTCTACCAGGTCCGGAAAAGGGTTAAACTTATACCAGATAGACGCCCTTTCAGGTACTTTAACGAGCATGAAAGGAAGCAAGATTGCTCGGCGATCTTTTCATTCTTTTAGGAGGCAGAAAAGAGCTTAACAGAAACTCCCTAAGTGCCTTTTTCGTAAAGGAGTTGTCCGGCCCGAAAAAGGGATAAAATTATACCGAACAAAAGGAATGGTCAGGCAAGGAGGAAGTGTTCAATCAAGGATCAGTAATGATGATCAAGGACGAAGGTAGGGGGGAACACTGGTGGGCCTCCTTGCGGGGTAGATGAAATGGTGGCAAAATAACGAGACATTTGCAGTATGACAGGAGTGACTGGCTCATGTAAAAATGTGGAACAATCCGATAGCGGCCGATGTGGCTCGCAAACCGAAGCAGCAAGGTGTCAGGACACAATGTTGAAATTGCACCAAGCGAGAGCGAGAAATGATCTCAAGCATCATCACGAGCTCGAAAAAATGAATCCGACGATATAAAGGGTGTCAAAAACGGGTAACGGCCGATGTGGCACGCATACCGAGGTGACGAGGGCGTTTTGGAAAAAATACCCAAAAAATCTGGGGGTGAGAGCGAGAAATGATCTCAAGCATCATCACCAGCTCGGAAAAATGAATCCGATGATATAAAACATGTGAAAAACGGAGAACAGCCGATGTGGCACGTAAACCGAGGTGACTAGTGGCGTCTGGACACAATGTTGATATTGGTCCTGGTGAGAGCGAGAAATGATCTCAAGCATCATCACGGGCACGGAAATATGAATCCGACAGTGCAAATGGTGCGAAAAATGGAGGTCATAAGGACTTCGGAATGGTCAAAGGAAAGAACTATGCGTATCAAATCAAATCAAACATACAAGTGACACGTGACCTCAAAAATGGTTGAGATCACAAATGTGAAAAAGTGAGCAGGGTTAATGACTTGCCCCCATGCTATGTGCATGGGGTTTGTGATTAGGGATCACATATGTGTGGGTTTAAACAATGGGTTCATTGACATGCTGAGATAGATGTGATGGGGAATGTTCAAAGTGATTGATCGTGCCCCCTATCCCAGGGTCGAGGTGATCTATTATGCCCCTTGACTCAGAGGTGTCAAGGTGGTGCTCTATAATGGCGAGGTCGAGACCAGGCATTTCGGTATAGGACCAGGCAAAGACATCACGGAATTCTCTGAAAAGGTTTATGTAGTCCTCAATCTCTTGTTTACTGCAGAATGCTCCTAAAGTGATGGGTTCAGGGGCACGTCCTGGGGCAGTGATATCAACTTGGATGACAGGTGAGATGTTGGCCATGTTACCTTCCTCGAAGGCATCAGGAGCAGGAATAGGGTCCTTAAACCAGTCGACCTTGGTGGGAAGGAAGTCTTTGGATTCAACCGCGTATTGGGTAGCGGAGCTAGAGGAAGACGCTTCTGGGATGAAGTAGGAACGATGATGCATATCATCCCAGGGATAATCCGGGGTGGTAAGGGCCTCAAGAATCTCCTCATCGGTACGGAAAGTTTGCGTCGTCAAATCGGTTGACGAGGGGGTAGTGGTTGAAGAGATCATATAGATGGT
Organism: Larix kaempferi; assembly: GCA_027924585.1. Lineage (NCBI taxonomy): Eukaryota > Viridiplantae > Streptophyta > Pinopsida > Pinales > Pinaceae > Larix > Larix kaempferi. Next base: position 9,537,790 of record BSBM01000174.1, on the reverse strand, counting down.
ATTAATCTCTCCAGAAGGGGAAGAGGCCGGGGGGTGGATCTCCTCAATGGTGGTTGGGGCCGTCTCAAGATCCAGATTGTTCATCTCATAGAGAGCGGCTCTGTAATCCGGGAGATCGGGACAATGATGGGAATAATGCCCGTAAACACCGCATATGGCACAGGGGTGGTTGGTACGCAGGGATTTGTCTTTGGGCTTAGGGGTGGGGTTTAGTTCGACAACCGGGATGTTGGGGTCATCGTCAAGCATCTGCATGTGTTTTTGTAGGGCTGGTAACTGTGGACACTGGTGAGTCGCATGGCCCAACTCGTCGCACAGCGAGCATTTGGGAGGAGCACAAAACACAGGAGGGTTTTTTACTGTCTTGGGAGGTGGTACAGCAGTGTAAGGTTGTGGACCTCTGCCCCCAGTGGGTTTGGGAGTAGGAGGTGGAGTCGTGGAGGACGAAGGGGTAGAGACACCGGGAGGTGGCTGAGTGGTAGTAGCCATGGGTTGCACCGGTTGGAGGACGACGTCTGGTGTCGGCGGGCGAACGGCAGGCGAAAGATACCATACGGGAAATCCCAAGGTTAACCCAGGGAGGTTAAGGGTAGCCATGACCGGGGCGCTTACTACTCCTGATGGAGGGACTAGGAAGGGGATTGTATGGATGGGTGTAACACCAATGTGGCTAGGTACCAATGGTGGTTCAGGCAACAAGGGTGGTTGATTGTTAGGTGGTAGGTTGTCGTGGGACAAGGAACATAAGTCAGACACTTCGGGCGTAGATGATGGCGGAGGAATGGATTGAAAGGTGGAGGTCATCGGTGCGTCTGAGTAAACTCTAGGCCCCGTAGAGGAAACAAACGAGGTGGTGGCACGAGAAACAGGTTGTTCAACCATGGGGAGAACATTTTCAGGTGCCGCAGGAGCACTGGGATCATAGTAGGTGAGCTGGTCAACCTTAACCATGCGTCCCTCATGGGGAACATCATGGTGCGAAAGACGGAAGAGGCAACCGCCCGCATGGCATACATGTAGCTGCGGCCGAGTAAAAGGTTATAATCCAGTTGGGCATTGATTACCTCAATGTCAATGAGTACAGTTTTGCCACCTAACTGGACAGGGACATTGGCTAGGAGGCCTTGGGGCTGAGCCGAACGACCGTCGTAGGCGCGTAATGCAGTGGTGGACTGCTGGAGAGGAGGGGATCCCAGCTTCTTCCATACGAATGTAGACATAACGCATGTGGAGGCACCCTCATCGATGATGCACCGATGGATGACAAGATTCCGAACGGAGATAGTAACTTGGAATGCTAAGCTGGAAGGTAGGCGTGGTTCAGACTGGTCTAAATCAAATGCCATTAAATTCGAATCATTTGGGTCAATCCCCCCAATGGCGGAAAGTAAAGTCTTGCGCTGGGAAGGGCAGTTCTTCAAGACTTCTAACGCAGACATGGCTGCGGGAGATTGGGCTAGGTCGTCTACAATGCTGTAGTTTTGACGCAGCGCGCGCATTGGGGTTATTGTTGATACGGCGAAGTGGGAAACGAGGGGCTTTGGAAGCGCCATCTAGTGAAGGTGGAGGTATACGTAACGCCTGATCAGTGGGATGGGCATTAGTGGGTTTATCCGTGGGAAGGGATTCAGAGGTGGAGCCATACTGGTTCCGACGGGTCTGGAGGTTGACGTCAGCAGATGACATCATCAGCAAGTGGTGGGTACTTGAGTCAAACATGGGTTGATCAGGAGCAGTGTAAGTGATCTGTTGTTGTTGGGGCGCGTTGGCTTGAGGGGGAGCCAACGGCTGAGTGTTCACTACGCCTTGGGTCGGTAAGGGGTTTTGCAGCACCAAGGGGGGTTGCTGAGGTTGGGGGGGTTGGGCGGTGCTTGGGGAGCCGCATGCCCTTGGCGATGGGCCTCATCAACCCAGAGTTGCCGAGCTCGCTCTAAGTGTGGGCAAGCATGTGTGTAATGGCCATAGACCCCGCAAATAGAACAAGGATGGTTCGTTCGCAAATTGGGGTTTTTAGCCTGTTTGGGCGGGCGATCAGGGTTTTGATTAGCGGGGGCCGCATTGTTGTTGTCGAGGGGATTAGCCGGCTGACCAGCTTGGTTTGCAGGTTGGTTATTCCCACGATTACGGCCCTTGCCGCGGTTCTGTTGGCCCTGGTTGCGTTGGTTATTCTGGTTTTGCTGCGGGTTCTGTTGGGCGTAAACTTGCCCTTGGGTAGCAGGTGGATTTTGAGGTTGCGCAGGTGCTGGAGCAGGCTGCAGTGGATGATATGCAGGTTGAGGCTGAGCAGGTGCAGCAACCTGAGGGGGTTGCTGATATGGCGGCGGAGCGGGTTGTGGGTGTGCCGCAGGGGCTGCCTATGGCGGATAATAAGCGGGTTGGGCTTGTGAAGGCGCAGGAGCTGGGGCAGCCTGCTGATGGTAGTAAGGCTGAGGTGCGACTGGGGGAGCATAAGCAGGAGTTGCATAACCGAAGCACTGAGGTGGACATGAGGGTCCATGGTGATGTGTCATGGGAGCATACGAGGTGGTTGCTCCAGACTGTGAGGTAGCCCGCGAAAGGTCGGGGCCAGGGGAAGGACGTGTAATAGAAAATGGTTGGGGATGTGAAGAAACACGGCCAATGATACCGTCTGCAGCGTGGGATGCCCCCGACTCATCGTGCTGGGAGGACTCGCCGCGAGGGGCATCAGGTATAATGGTATAAAGGTAACCCGACTGGGCGTAAATGAGGTCGAACTGTTGGGACTTAAGGATGGCCTCTTCTTCAGACTGGGGTCTTTCTGATGCCACATCCTTAGCAATAACAGGGAGAAGGGATTTGAGGAACCAATCTAGGAAGATACGGTCGTCTAGTTTGATCTTGCATAAGCTACGGCGTCGACGCCACTCATGGATGTGGTCTGTGATATGGGTAGCCGTGTTTTGTCTGCAGGATAGGAGGATCTCAACGCCCGCGTCATAGCGGACATGCAGCTGGAAGAACTACAGGAAGGTCAAGGCAAGGGAAGCAAAGGTGGCGTGGGTCCCATGAGGTTGCTCGATATACCACTTGGCTGCAGAGCCAGTGAAGGTGCGCTGTAAGAGACGGAGGCGAACAGAGTCATCCACTATGGAGTTAGAGGAACACCATAGGTGGAAAGACATGATATGGTTTTGTGGGTCCTCACCTGCCTTACCCTCAAACTTAGGGATGTCAGAGGGGAGCTTGGTAGGCATATGAGGCCACGTAGGGTCGTTTCGAATAGGATCGTTGGTCAATCTGGCCAGGTCAGGTAGGTTGAGGCTAGCCATGAATGGCAAACTGGAAGAAGGATGTGACACAGTAGTGGGTGGGACCAAGTTGGGGCCAGTGCCCCCAAGTGGAGGGACAGGATTTGGGGTGGTGCCCCCAAGTGGGGGAACTGAGGTAGTGGAGGATGGTCCAGCACCACCATGGGTAGTGTGAGCCACTGATGTAGTGGGGATAGGTATTCCCGTTGCGGGAATAGGTACCGTGAGGGGAACGGTAGATGAGGGTCCCATGGAGGGCATACCCAAAATAGGTGTAGTGAATGGTGTAGTGGTGGATGTGCCACCAATGGTCCCTATAACAAACGGAGTGGAAGTTGTGCCAGCCATGGGGCTAGTAGGGGCAGTGTAAATAGGGTTCTCAGACTCTTCGTCAGAATCGGAGGTAAAGTAAGGGGCGTCACTATCTGGTGACGGAGTCCTACGTCGCTGACGAGTGGAGTCAAGTGACAAGGCTCTAGATCTGTGATGAGTGGTATCAACGGATAATGATCGGAATCTATGATGAGTGGTGTCAAGAGAACCGTGCTGTGGGGGCTCGCCCCTGAGGCGGCGAGAATGTCTCGGGGACTCAATGGTGACAGATGGTGTCAAATCTATGTGGGTTGAGGTGAGTATAAAAACAGCTCAAAAAGGCCTAATGCAACCGAGTGTGCAGAAGGAGAGCTAAAAAACAAGGCACTCAGGCCAACAACCAACTCAAAACACCTACTGCAACAGCTGTGCTACAATAGGTGGAGTATCAACAAAGATGGTCAGAATACCAACAAGCAGCAGGTTTCCTAAAAACATAAAATGGTGGACTCACTAGACCAAAGGGAGGTAAAGGAGCATGCAAACACCTAACTAAAAGTATTCTGACTCAACTAAACATATCCTCTGCAAGGTGATGAAATCCAAGTCAGACAATATGAGTAGGAAAGCCAAGTGGCTATGATATCCCCCTACCGGGAGGGACACCGGGTAGTCAATCCTAGAAGAATGGCAACTAAGATACCCCGTTCATGACACGTCCAGAAAGGTGAGTCTGCCGTTTAGTTCGTTGACCGCAATACCCCTATACAGGGATATCCCGCGAACCGCGAAAGGTAGCCCTTCGGTTACTGAATGGAGTGCGGTATTCCACTCAGGCCTCTGGAACCAGTCTCCCGACTTCAACCCTCCTAAGGGAGAGGCCCTATGATAAACTGGTCGTGACCGTGCCAAAAAGTACTAGGGGATTTTGGTTCCCTATTTGGACAACAACTATGTCTCAAGTGAAAGTAACCGAGGGGTGTTATTGGAAGCCTATCCCCCCGATCCTACCTAACTACAATGATTCTTTTGTGTTCCCCAAGTGGGGTTAGAATGTTGGTTCAGTTAGGTACTTTTTAAGGCTCACTTGATTTATGTGACAGAGTGTGTGCTCGTGAGGTTATGAACCCAAAATAGAAGTGCCACAAGGGGGACAACTTCTAACTATCAATAATGCTGGAATTGAAACTTCCCCAGCGGAGTCGCCAAAACTGTGGCTAGGGTTTTACCCCTAGCTTGTGCAAATGAGCACCTACTAAGGAGAATGGACTCCTTAGTAGCAGTTCAGTAAATGTAAATAATTAAGCTAAAACAGAAAATTAAATTACTTCTAAAACATGCATAAAACATAAACATCAAATTTAAAGAATGGCTTTTTGTATTGATATTACCTTCAATGTGAAGGTTTGATGAAGCTCTTTGCAATGTCCAAGAGGATGCTCCAAGCTCCAATATGCTCCTTCTCTTTCTCCAATGGTGGGAATGGACCAAAGGTGGCTCTCAAGGTGAAAGTAGTTCAATGGTGAACTAGGGTTTCGAGAGAGATTTTGGCAGAGTAAGGGTGCTTGTGATTGTGGATCTGGAATAAGGGATCTCCATCACCTATTTATAGTTTTTTGGTGGTGGAGTGCTGACCCATGGTTTTGGGAAACACATGGTTTTATGCAGTTGTATAGGGTTTTTTCCTCCTTTTCCTCATTATTTTATATTTTTTATTCCTTTTTAGGGGATTTTTGCTATTTTTGGAGGAAAAAGGGGTTTTTTAGCCTTTTTTAGGCTATTTTGAGGGTTTTGTGGCCTTTTGGAGGCTTTTTAATGGGATTTTTTGAGATTTTAAGGGAAATATGGTAGGAAAATGGACAAATGAGCCATATAATGTGGTAGATGAGGTAGTGAACACTTTTTGGGTGTTAACAGTATGAATTGTGGAAGAGGCACCAACACCAAAGATGAATTACTTCGTCTTTGGAGCGTGATTACTGTTTCTTATGCTATGGGCCTTGATGAACTAACTGTTTATGGAGATTCTAGGGTGACGATTAAATGGGCACAAAGGGACTATAATCTAAATCTGATCTCATTACATCAGTGGTGTTGCAGAACTATGGAGAAAATACATCTTTTCAAGGACATCACCTTTGAACATATCTTTCGTCAGCATAAATCGATGGCAGATACACTTTCCAAAGAGGCACATGATAGATATGAGGGTATTGTCAGATGGGAAGAATTTCAAGAGGCTCAATGCACACTGATTTTGGCACAGTGAACATTTTTTAGTATTAACATGATATGTATTGGATGTACTTGCTTTTGTAGGGTTTTAAGTTTGTATTTTTGGAATATCTATCATAGACGGTCGACGGTAACGTTTTGATCATAAGTCTTTGTTTATGACTTATGTATGTTTGTACTATTTGATTCACTAATATGAATACCAGTAGTACGGTTTTTTCCGCTAAAAAAAAGTGAAGAAGTACAAACATACTTCCTGGAGAAATTCGAGGCACTATTCGTGGCAATATGCTTGGCTCTATACATGGCACTATATCAGACGTTTTTCCTGGTGCAATTCATGGTGTAATTCCTGACGCAATTCCTAGCGCAATTACTTTCAAAATTCCTGGTGCAATCGCTTACTCTATACCTGGCGCTATTTTGAACATTATTTTGGAGGCTATTTTGGTCGTTAAATGGGATGTTAATATGGACGTTAATTGGGATGCTAATTGGGATGCTAATTGGGATGCTAATTGGGATGTTAATTAGGTTGCTAATTAGCATCCCAATTAACATCTACTTTCAAAAAAGGACACAAATAGCGCCATCTCGTGGAAAAGTGTCCACTTTGTACAAAAAATGATGAAAAATACACTAAAAGTGATAGTGGATGCTAAAAAGGGAGCTAAAACAGACGCTAATTCCAGTATTTGCTATAGTGTTAAGTCACTCCACATACAACACCTGGTCAGGTTAACACACTCATATTACCATATAGGGTATCTCACTTATCACGAGCACCTTTTTTATTTATTTATCTCATTTCCCCCAAGCCAATGTCCAAACTCCAATTAAAATAGAAGATGAAGGGTTTTGTTACCAAAAGTAACGACCCTTTATTGCTCTTACACCAAAGCTTTTCATTAACACATGATTACAAAAAATTGACAACTTTTAACTCTTTACATTTATCTTATTTCATAACTTTTCTTTAACACATGACAATAAGAATTGATCCCTTTTAAGTTTTAAGTTCTTATATTTTATTCTTATTTCAATAACTCTTATTTTATTTATTACATAGGGAAATTGGTATATGACATTCTCCCTTCCTTGAATTGATGATGCCCTCATCATCCTTGACCCCATAAGCGTCAAAATTTTAGTATGAGATATATTTTTAAAAAATTAAATATATTTTAAAATATTCAAACCTCTTATTTATTTTGTATCAAATGTTAAAATATCATCATGAAATTCAATAGATCAACAAACATAAATAAATTATATCATCGAAAAAAATCAAATAATAACATAATTTTAATAACATAGGGCGCAATCATACCAGCGTTAATGCACCAGATCCCATCAGAACTTTGTAGTTAAGCGTGCTTGGGCTAGAGTAGTACTGGGATGGGTGACCTCCCGGGAAGTCCTAGTGTTGCCCCCTCCACCCCTTTTTCAGCACCTGAGTGGTCCTAATGGTTAAGAACATGTGTTATCTTTGTGGAGGTCACAGGTTCAAAACTAGCCGAGGGTAGGTTTGCTCATTGTCCTGTTGTGACAAGGCTCGAAAGGTCACTTCTCCATTTAAATTTTACCAACTTCTGATTGCGTTCTGATTGGTATGTTGCAGAAGGCCACCTAAGGTTCCTGAGTGGAGGTCACCTACCCATGCGGCGCCTCTTCACAGGCTACCGGTTAGCCTCTTCCCTATTCACATGGATCCTCCTCCGGATTCGAGCCAACGACGATTGGATGAAGCCTGCCATGCATTGGTAGCTACAACACCTTCGCTGCCTTCATCCTCCTCGGATTCCTGTGATGCAAACTTTGTCAAAAGGGTTTCCGCCCCCAGAATCCAGATCCTATCGGCAGCTTCACGATAAAAATCCCTTGCCTTGATTAAGCGAGGTCTGATCAGACAGTTCACAGGTATTTGGCCTTCACCCAAAACTATGGATACCTGGATCAATAAAAATTGGATTCCCCTGATCATTGGAGGTCTCCAGCACTGTTTCTATGGTAAGGGCTTCTTCACCTTCCTTTTTGAAAACAAAGATGACAGAGATATGATTTTTAGAAGTGGCCCTTACTTAATGGGCTCACGGGGTATTTACTTAAATCAATGGAGTTTAAATTTCGACCCAGAAAAGGATGTGCCTTTGACGGTACCGATTTGGGTTCGTCTCCCACACCTTCCTCTTCATTGTTGGAATGACAAAACCCTGCAGGGTATTGGAAATTCACTAGGAAAATACATTGACAAAGCAGAGCCAAAGGGCCCCCTATTTTCTTGTGCAAGGATCAGTGTCAAAGTAGATCTTGAAAAAGGCCTTCCTGAGATTGTGAACCTGTTTATGAACGGATGGGAACACATGCACAAAGTTGACTACGAATAGTTACCCTTCAAGTGTAAAAAATGTCATGAATATGGTCACTTTATCAACAATTGTTCAAAGACTGCTCAAGAAGCCCCCAGAAAAAATCAAGAGGATGGATGGCAACCTGTGAAAAAAGGAAGGAAAACGGTCCAATCAGCGCCCACAACAACTGAAGCAACAAATAAAGGTAAATCCCACGATGGAAAAGCAGCCTCAACGAACAACCATTTCCAGTTGTTGCCTTTAGAAGAGGGTGAAATCCCTGTCCCGACCTCCAGCCCCAGTGAACCTGTAATAGAGGAACTTCTTGTGCCCTCCAATCCTTCCCCTCCCTCGCCCAAAGAAGATCTAGTCGATTCAGCAATGGAAGCGAGTGGATCCCCTGGTGGATCTTTGGTAGACAAGGTAAGGTGCACCAAAATAAAACCTTAAATACTCTCTTTATAGAACTCACCCTCGAACGATACGATGGATGAACAAGACTCAATCATGTTGCCTAATACCAGAGGAAGAAAGTCCCTAAGATACCACAGAGATATGGAGGCAGAAAGAGAATTAGAATTGGGAAGGCAAAAAATCTTGGAAGATACAAAGCTTCTGCAAATCCCGAAAAATCTAGGAGGAAACAAAGAAAGCAAATCCTGGGCAGGATCTCAATCTAACAAAAAATAATGAAAGCTATCTCCTGGAACTGCAGAGGTCTGGGCAACTCAAACAAAGTTGAAGCTCTTAAAATCATGATAAAAGTTGAAAAACCAGACCTTTTGCTCATTCGGGAAACTAAAATGCAGGAGGAAGAAATCAAGGCACTCTCCTGCACCATTTGGAAACACTGTAATCTTTCTGCCCTTAGCTCTAGAGGTGCCTCCGAAGGCATTTCCACCTTCACTTCTAGTCAATTTCTAATAAACTCAACCAAGGGAAGCCATCACTGGCTTCTTCAAGAAATTCAAGACAGGAAGAGCTCCAGCATGTTTTGCATCTGCAATGTATATGGGCCGACTCACTACAGGGATAAGACAACGTTTTGGAATGAAATATCCATCTTCGAAGGGGAGTTAAGTGGTAAGGATTTGATCATTGCAGGCGATTTCAATGTAACCAAAGCACAGATAGAAAAGCATGAAGGAAACAAGGTTAGGGATCCGTTTGGTGAAAGGCTGGAGGATCTCATCTCAGAGTTGGTTCTTGTAGATATTTATCTAAAGAATGGGAAGTTTACCTGGAACAATAGAAGGGTAGGAATAGGACATATTGTAGCCAAACTGGATCGATTTTTGGTAAGTACTTCTTTCCTGCAAAAAGACCTCCTATTTTCCTCCTTTGTTCTCCCCTCGGCCACCTCCGATCACAAACCTATTTCCTTGACCCTCTCCTCCTTGGTCAGCCTTGGACCTATTCCCTTCGGTTTCAACCCTCTCTGGATTCAAGATGAAAACTTCCTCATCCTCGTTCAAAACGCCTGGGACACTCCCTGTGTCGGCTTGCCCAGTTACATTTGAGAAACCAGACTCTGCTCTATCCGTTATGCTCTAAAATGCTGGGCAAAATCCTCTTTCAAGAACCTTGGTACGTTGAAACTCACTCTTCAATCTAGTATAGCTAAACTCCAATCCAGAATTGACCTTGAAGTTGTAACGCCACCCTCCCTCTGCCAAGAAAAGGATCTAAATAAAAAAATTCTCATTGCTGCTAAACAAGAAGAAGAAACGTGGAGATTGAAATCCAGGCAAATGTGGCTAAAAGGAGGAGATAGAAACACCGAATACTTCCACAAGCAAGTTAATATCCGGCTCAGCCACAACACTATTACTGAGTTGAAAGAGTAAAATGGGATCAATATTACTGGTCAAGAAGATTTGAAAAGCCATGCCTTTAGTCATTTTCGCGATCTCTACACCGACAAAAACGAAGCGGATTTGGAAGCACAAGATACCCTTCTTCATGACATCCCTTCACTGATATCTGATGAAGAAAAGAGAGAGCTTTCTAAACTCGTCTCGGACTTTGAGATCCAACATGCAATTTGGTCCCTCCAAGCGGACAAAGCACCTGGCACGAACGGTTTTACAATAAACTTTTATAGAGAAGCATGGGGAATAATAAAAGATGACCTGAAAAGAATGCTCAACTGGACCTGGAAGAAAGACAAGATCGGTGGAGCAAACAACTCATCATTCCTGGCCCTGATCCCTAAGGGAAAAAAAACCCTCACTATTGATCGCTTCAAGCCGATTTCTCTTTGCAACACTTCTTACAAGATTCTCTCTAAAATCCTGGCCACTAGGATGAAAAGAATCATAAACCGCCTCATCTTTGAGTCACAGGGAGGCTTCATTGCAGGGCACCAGATCCTAGACAACATTATCATAGTCCAGGAAGCTATCCACTCCAGCATGGAAAAACATCAACAAGGTATGGCCGTTAAACTAGATATGGATAACGCTTTTGATAGAGTAAAACACTCCTTCCTGTTTGAAATTATGGTTAGATTTGGATTCTCTAATAGATTTGTAAGATGGGTAAAATCCTATATTAGCAGCCCTTGGATTGCTCCACTTATCAATGGCAGGCCTGCAAATTTCTTCCAAGTCTCTTGGGGCTTGTGGCAAGGCTACCCTATGTCCCCTTTCCTTTATCTCTTGGTGGCAGAATCTTTGAATAGGAAACTCTAGCTACTGCAAGAATTTGATGAGTTAAAAGGGATGAAAATCACCAGAGGGGTTAAATCTGCCAATCATGTCCAATTTGTTGATGAAACGATCTTGCTCGGGGGGGCCTCCACCATCATCGCTGAAAGATTCAGCAATGCCCTAAGTACTTTTCTCAAAGCCTCTGATGGAAAAATTAACTCTGGGAAATCTAAAGTCTATGGATGGAGCTGTCCAACAGGGACCTTGGCTCGCATAGCAAGGATATTTGGTTTTGAAGGGATTACAGTATGGAACTCCTTCCATTATCTTGGCATCCCAATATTCAAGGGAAAGAAAAACGTCATTGATTGGCACGGGTTGATCGATAAAATGAAAAAGAAGATCGTCTCTTAGGGATCCAGGTGGATAAACCCGGCTGGGAAGCTTGTTCTCATAAATTCTATACTTTCTGCTTACCCTATGTACACCTGCTCCATCTCCTTAGCCCCAAAAAATGTGATTAATGCTATTACAAAAGAGTTAAAGATGTTTTTGTGGCAGGGAGGAAAGTCAAATAACACCAAAAAATTTCACTTAATAAACTGGGATTTAGTCTGCAACCCAAAATATTGCGGTGGGGTTGGTGTCAAAGGTCCATCGATCATGAACATAGTGTTGGGAGGAAAATTCTCTGGAGAACAATCTCAGGTAAGAAAGCTTGGTGGAAAGATATCCTTTGTAAAAAATATATGCACGGTAGCAAGAAAAGATGTGTAGAAAGCATAGAGCAGAACAAGACTGGTACCCCAATTTGGGCTCTATGCCAAAAAGAGGCTTTTATTATTCATGACCATCTATTCTGGATCCCGAGAAGTGGCAAGCACATTAGTATCTGGCATTAAAAATTCAGCGCAGCTCCCTCCTCCTTCTCCTCGCAAGACTTCCTTGAGCTAAAAATTTGGATGGATAATGAAAATACTGGTACTCTCTTTGACTTGTCTTCCTGGACCATCCTTTTTTGTTGGGCTGGATGGAAATATTTAGAGATCCCTATGCATCTAAGTTCTGAGTTCAAGATTCTTCTCTCTTCTCTGCATGGCGCAACCCCAGTGCACCAAAAACTGATGGACAAAAGGGGATGGGGAAAGTCAGGTCAGTACACGGTCAAATAAGGTTACCAAATAGTTGACAGCAGCAACAACATCAGAAACAAGAACAAAAAGTGGAATGCAATCTAGAGTAAGGATGGGCCTCCAAAGATAAACACCTTTTCTTGGACCCTTGCTCATCGTAAAACGCTCACTGCAGAAAACCTCAAAAAAAGGGGTATCAAAGGCCCGACGAGGTGCATCCTTTGCAAAGAAAATAAAGAAACACTTTGTTTGATGGACAATCTACTCGAGCAGACGCGAGCCGGATCTCCCTAGCTCAATGTGAGTCTAGAACAAATAGTACAGACTATAAACCACTTTCCTAGATCTAGTTAAGGATCAAGTTATCAGATGTCTTACCTTAAGTTTGCAGTCCCTTTTCTTGGGTGTTGTTCCATGCCTTGCATTTGTCATATCTAAGCTGCAAGACCTTCCAAGATACACAAAACAAGACAAACCAAGTAAAAAAATCCAAACGATAATAGATCTAAGTAAATCGTTAAGTAGGTAAACTACACAATATCATCAACACAACAATATTGGTGGAAAACGTTTATATTACGGTAAAAATAGGGAAAGTACATACAAGAGAACGACTACAACCAGAGCTTAACAAAGTAACCCTTCTCCATCCAAGCCAATGCCATATCCTCCCAAGGAAGTGTGAGTCTCTCAATGGATGAGTAGAGATCTCTCAAAGATTATTTCACTAGCATGTAGACACTATAGACTTCCTCCCTTTGGAATGGGAGTGAGCTTCACTTATATAGGACTAAGTGGATAGGGTATGGATAGGGTAGGTTGAGATATGGTAGGAGAGAGATAGGGTATCTTTCCAATAGGTTAGGAATCGAGTGCCAACTCTCCCAAAAGGTCAGGGATAAGGATCCATGTCAGCTAGCTTAAAGAATGGGCTCGAAAGAGCTATTTTTACCCATTAACTGACATCGTCGCACCCTGCAAGAGAGCAAGATGCAACATCGTAGGTTGCATGAGGGCAGCCTTTGACGACCTCTCAAAACCTAGTATAAATGGGTTATATCTCTTCCAAGTCAATAACTTAGTCAAAGAAACTTTAGGGATGTATACACTAAGTCTCATGATGGTAAAATTTTAGCTGTAGCAAAATTCCCCCCAAAGCATGAAGCTGTTGAAAATTGGACAGGTGAAATACTTTGACAGAAGGAATGGAAATGGCTTGTCGGACGAAGGATGTTGCTACACTACAACTGACTATGAGTACACCGTCTCATATGACGTAAAACATGGCTGCCGACCAATACAATGGAGATCCAGGTAGTAATGACCGACCAAACACAATCATGGCTACTAGACACAAGCGTAGATCCATGATGAGATGATAACACAACTATGACCAATACAAATGTGGATCTGTGTTATATGACTCAATACAAACTCCATCGCAACCTGGGTAAAATATGACTCCCCAGGCTCTTCAAGCTGAACCCGCAATGATACAAATCTATCCATGTGATTACAAATGTCTTGACATCGAACATGGTAGAAACCACTTGATTACCAGTCATTGATGTATACCGTTAACAAGCACCAGGGAAATCACCATTGATGTCAATGATTCCCAAGGTATCACAATACATATCATCAAGCGTGAATAAATGAGTTGAATTCGAACGCAAGATTAAATATTTCAATCAAGATTCAATGATGTAAACTCATGTTGAAAGCAAGGTAACTTGCCATTGAGGCATGCAGGGCCAAGGTACTTGGTTGGTTTCTAGATTCAATCCTCGGATAATGATTTGAAGTCGACAAGGATGAATCCGTCGAAGGAGGGCCATGATGAATCCCCCATCATCGACACGAAACACGACAAAGGATGTGTAGAACAGATCAGATGGTACAGTAACATGCAAGACTGAATCAGAGTAGACCGACATGACGGAAGGTGTACTGACTACAGATAATGAGTGATGATAATATTCTTGAACATGGGCATGGCATGCCTCAGCCGTATTGGCTTGATGAGTTATGGTACCAACTCCCAATGCAACTGATGATGGATCGTTCTTTGAATGACTCAAAGGAGTAACAAGACTTAGGAAATAAATGCAACTCAAGGACAAACAAATGATCCAAGTGCAGTATGCAAATGCAAATGAGTTCCATGTTCAAGAAATGACTAGGTACTGCCACTAATAAAGGGTGTAACATAAAATCTTTCCTTTTCCCCCATCTTGAATGATGAGTGCCTCATGTGTTTTTTACGAGCTTGATGAGGGTAACCAGATGCTCGGTATAGCTCATCTCATAGATGAGTCCAATCCCAAATATTTCCTGAACCTACGATAGGAGCGGTTCGTCCCATGACGGTCCCTTGAATGTAAAAATTTAACGAGTCCATAGAAGGTAAACTCGGTCATCATTTGATGTTTAGAGAGTCTGAAAAGAACTAAAGAAGACTCCAACGGTCCTTTTTCGTAAAGTTAGCCTCATTGCCCGAAAATGGGTAAAACAACGCAGGAGAGGAAAATTCCACAGCTTAACCAGAGCACAACTATGGAAGTGGAAAACCCTTGCCCAGATATGGTAAAATGCTAAGCATAACAATTGTTGGAATTAATATAACTCAACATCATTCTGAAATTGTGCAGACATTGCACTGATAGAGAATACAAAGAGGAGGAATTACCAATACCAAATCCAATCAGAGAATTAGCTGCCGGGAACAACACCACCTCAGAACCACCGCAAGCAGAGAATCCTTGTCCAGACCAAATCTTGCCAATGGAACTGTAACACCCCGAATTTTCATAAAAATTTAAAACCTTTGAAAATGACATTAAATAAGTTAAATATAATTTGCGGAAAATAATAAATGTTTGATTACGACAACAATGATTAAAAAGTCGTTTAGTACTAAACAGAATTTAATTTCTGAGTTAGCAATAATTTTGATAATGACCACTTAACACACTTTTGACAACATGATTATTGTAATAAATGCACACACAGGTTAGAAATATGATGCGATACTTTTATTTCGACAAGACACTGACAGTTTGCTTTTTGATGTCCAAGGGTGTCCTACGAGGTACCCAGGAGTTTACTTGGCTGCAATGCTAAAGCATTTGAAATGTTTCTATGTGCAGACGATAGGTAAGAAGTTCCATAACTGCATAAATTCAAAGTACGTGTGTATCTCAATTCAACGTCGAATAATAAAATATTGTGAATTCTTTTGCGAAAACAAAGTATCTACAGGTATGATATGTTTAGTGTTGCTTACTAGTTTTTCAACGTTGTCTTACCATTCATCAATGTTGAAAACAATGACGTCTAGAAATTTTACATGCTGTTAAGTTGTTGTTATGACCATCATCCTTATGATAGCTGGCTTTTGTCACTGTCTTAAGTTAATTAATATCTTCATAGTATCGATGTGATAAATGTACTACTAAATTCATTAAATGCTTGCAATAAAATGTTACAGTACGAAGTACAAAGTATTTACATAGTTTAAAATATAACACTGGTTTAGTTCGAAATACCAAAAATGCAAACTCTATCTTTTTATCGTTTGCAATAATGAAAACTATGAGAAAATATAAACAATGATAGAAAATTACAATGCTATATTATAATTCTTATGATTCACTAACCCTATGCTATACATTGACAATGTTTGACTATAAGATATGTATATAAGCCTTGTGGCTTATAATTAATTAACGTTCACCATTGTGAAACATACATATAAATGTAATATACGTTATAACTATGAATATTAACAAAATTTGAAACTATAACGATCGCTATGTAAACCTTTAAAATTTACATATATATAACACAAATATTCTAAATCGTAAACATAACTTGGAACTGTATAAACTTTGAATCATAATTTAACATATCACTAATATTTTAATTC
Organism: Larix kaempferi; assembly: GCA_027924585.1. Classification (NCBI taxonomy): domain Eukaryota; kingdom Viridiplantae; phylum Streptophyta; class Pinopsida; order Pinales; family Pinaceae; genus Larix; species Larix kaempferi. Next base: position 9,521,911 of record BSBM01000174.1, on the reverse strand, counting down.
GTGAATCAAAAGCTTTGAAACTTATATCGTTTGATACATGGTACTAACTCATATTAAAATCGAAATGACAGGTTGTTGGTTTGGGATGCGCAACGAGCTGGCGTTGAAGATTGTGTTACAGTCCTGCATTAATGGTCGTCCCATACATTGTGGTGACGAGGATTATTAACGCTTCCATGGCATGCAAAACAATGCAAGGCTGACTGCATAAGCCACCATGTAAGATTTCTATGTGCAACTCCTCCGAGCTGGCTGTATGAACAATCCACGAAGAGAAACGGTGGCAAGGCCATGCTTGTGTTAATAATGGAGTAATAAATGCAGTAGCTGGGTGAAATCGCGAACCTGGGAAACACTTATGTGACAAACATAGTGAAAAAAAGAGCGCGGGCAGATGATCACGCAAAAATAAGTCAACCTCAAACTCTAGGCCGAGAGTTTTGAGATTTAAAACTCTCGCCCGAGAGTTTAAAAAAACTCTAGGCCGAGAGTTTGAACCAATCGCCACGCTGTATTTTTAAAAAAACTCTTGGATGAGAGTTTGAACTAAACTCTCGGTTGAGAGTTTGGAAGATATTTTTTCGACCGAGAGTTTATGGTCAACAAAACCTGCGAAAATATCAGGCATCTTTATGGAACCTGCAACTTCAGCAAGCCCGAACCCCTACAAATTTTAAGTATTATTTGTCGAACTTGGTAGCAATGGATTCATCTCTGAATCTAGTTTCCAATGATATAATAATTGTTTCATTTCAATTTGAATTACTATTTATTAATAATTTTTTTCTAAACCTTATCCCTTAAGAATTTTATTACTTTAAAAATCACCTGAAATGAAAATTCAATATCATAACAAAGACAACACCAAAAAATTTGAAATTTCACAGAGATCATAATTGGCTCGTCCTCTTCAAAAGGGTACTTTTAGTTTTTCTAATAAGAGACACATTTGAAAGAAAATGTGAAGACAAAAACATGTGTAGATAATGCACCATTTTCTGAACATACGTTGTTTCGATAAATAATAAAAAATAGTTCCCAAGTCTTAAAAAACTAAAAATATGGTCCAGGATCCAGTGTAGTGTGTGTAGATTATGAGCCTACAATTATTTTCCCTAAAATGAATAACCATCTATCAAAAAACCATCGTCAACACAAGTCACTCATTATCCATATCGAAAAGTTTCAAGTATATGCCGTATGTTGTCAACAAATTTGTCCCACGATATGTCCATAAAAAAATTTTAAAAAAATACGAGTAGAAAGCTAATTCAATTCTCTACAACCTTTTTGTTTACTTCAAGTTGAAATTCCTAAGGGAGCTATGGGTTTGAAGAGGTCAAAGTTTAAAAACATAAAATTTAGCAGTTTTGTTTGTAAAAAACAAGCCAAAATTGTTTCCCAACTTCATGTTTTCACCCAACTATACGATTTCCAATGTAAATGTGTTGGCACATTGGTGATCGTTGATCGGCTTGAATCCGGGTCATTGGATGCAACCCTAGTGTTGCGTCGTTGTGTTGGTTGATGAGGAGTGAATATCATTCATTGTTTACTATTGTTTCAGCAGTGAGGCTGACAGACTACTAAATTTTTGGGCTAGTCGAAAATGTAAGAGGATTCGACCTCGAAACCTGTAGGGTTAGGTTTGAAAGTTGAAGGTTTCGTCTTGTTGTAACGGCGTGTGATAGAATGTAGTGTCTGTAGTTTGAAATGCTATTGACATTAATAGATTTGTAGTTTCGTTTCTAAGTTTGAATGGAAACACATCTTCCTGCAAAAAGATTAAGGATATCCTGGTCTCGTCCAAAGAAAGGGATCGTCGTTTGCTAGGAATGTATAGAGCACAGTCGCTAAATAAAAGGTAAGCGTTTTTCAAACTCAGAGGTGTTTAGCATTGCATCTTACAATCTTTAAATATTTAAAATGTCTAACTTCTTGACAGCTTTGGTGACAGGTACAGGATTCGAAGGTGACTTGGGAAAGGGTTTGAAAAAGGTTGCAAGCTTCCCTTCCTGGTAAGCTCCGGGTCTCAAACCCTCGTAGGTGCCCATTTGACCTTGGTTGATGTGGTTTTCAAATAAATGAGTAACCAAGTTTCGCCATGCTTCAGCGTTGTCTGTCAGTCGAGAATCTTTGAAGACTTTTGTGTCAAAGTGAAAACTTGTACAGGGAATGACCCTCTTAGTTTAAATGGTACTCGGCCTTTTACTTTTGATGCCTAGCTCATCAAGATGGGAGTTATAATACTCGTTTTAAAAGCTAGAGGTGGGGATAAACCATGTGTAGTTTTCGTTTTAGAAATGTAATCACGACCTGTATGTTGATGCTTCCTTTGTGAAGCTGGAACCTGTGTTAGGTTCAAAACTCTAACTTGGAAAAGTTTTGGGGTTAAGTTTAATGAATAAGGAAGTGGAGTCGAGGCTCGTTTAACTCTGTATGCTACATTTTTAATCTCAGCAATGGAAAGTGTTGTTTTGTGCCATCATTTGAGTTCTGTGTAAAAGATGGAGTCCATTGAGCATGTAAAACTGTATGCAAAATCCTTAGTTGAAAGTCTCAGTGTGTATGGAAAATGATAGATTAGTTTTTCTTAACTGTAGAAGAAATGAAACAGAGCTACGCCCAAACTGCAATTTTTTTCTCGATTTGCAAAGAGATGTTTTTCGTAATTGAGACTTCAAAAAGACCTTAAAGCAATGACTAGGTTTTTATTCTGTAGTTTGATCATGAATGTGTAGACTGTGTTTGTTTAACTATTGGAAAACGATGTTAGGGGTTTGAAAATACTATCTAGGGTTTGATACGAAACCCAGCTTTGAACAATACATAAAAATTGTAAAAATAAATGGAAATAAGATGGATGAAAGCAAGATAGGGTTTACATTGTTTTCATTCTCTGATAATACTAAAATAATTAATGAAAGTGTTATAACAGGAAAATTATACAAAAAACAATGTGTGTGTGTGAAATATGAAGACTGTGTATTGACTGTGATTCCCAACTTATGTCCATCGTTAGCAATTCTATTCATTTGCAGCAACACTATCTATTTACAGAATGATGTATGGAAATTTGAATTACATTTATTTCCTATGTAAATATTAGAGATAAGAAAACATAATGTATTTGTACAGAGGATAAACAATATTGTTTTTCTTGTAAACAAATAAAAATATCCTATAATATTATAGATACTATACAGTGAATGTCTACTATGTTTAGCTATAGGACAGAAACTGAAAACATATCAATTACTATACTTATCTGTCTAATCAATGGCAATCTGCCTATCGTTCATTCATATTTAATTTGCTTCTCTATACTAGAGTACGATGTAAATAACAACACGTGGAAAAATATAGAGATGGATTATCAATTCAGAATATCATTAAACTTAACATTCAAACTTAAACAAAATCAAAAATCAATTCTTTTACAAAGACAAAGTTTAATAATTTTTACTAAACAAAACTACTAAACTGAAACAAATTAGGAAACAGTAGAACCTGGATTAATTCTGTAGGGAAACAAATAGCCCAAGAAGACTGTTCCACCCAACCAATTCCTGAAGACAGCCAAGTACTTGCCTTAGGACCCCCGAGCCTGTTCACTGAACCACCAGGAGGAAGAAACTTAGGAATTTAGGATCTCCACTTGCAGCAACAATAATTGTCCAATCTTTAAGAACTAGCAGTCTAAAGGACCTGCACCAGCACCTCTGGTTCTCCTTATCAAAATTGCTTGCAGACTTATGATTGCACTCACAACTAGCCTCCCTATTCGAATCTCTCAGTCATCGCCTGATGCACATGAGGAATATTTCTGCAGAAAATATTGTGTAAGAGCTGCCTGCTCAACTCGAATTTTCCTTATGTAGGCTGCCTAGGCCTTTTCAGTTGTTACTTGGTCATTAAATGAGCTGCCTTCCCACTCCCACCACCTAGGGGATAATGCCACATTAGTAGGGGTAGTTGTCCCATAACCAACAACTAGTGGTGTAGTGCAATTGCTGCCATCTGTCCCATACCTTCCAACAGCTTCCATTCCTCCTAGTGGGTCAATGAACACTCATTTAATAGTTCCCTTGGGTGTTTGTCTCCTACTTAATTTATTTAAATAATAATAATCAGTAATTACATTCATCCTTGACCAAACTTGGTCACAATTTAAAAACTTTGAAATTAAAATTTAACATCAAGTATTTTGCAAATAAAATAATATTTTTCAGAATTTGGGTAGGTGACAGGAACGTAGAATCCATTAGAAAATACATAGAATCAAAAACAATAAACCATAACGACTGCGTCCAGCTACCTTCATGCAGACTATGAATTAGATATTGAAGCCATACATTGGAAATCTTGTTATAGTTTATTTTGATGACATTCTAATATTTAACAATCACATAGAGCAACATATAGAACATTTGAAAGCAATGTTGAACATAATGCAAGCTAAAATATTGCTCATCCTGGTTAGGAGTGAACTTTGCAAGAAACAACTTTTTTATTTGGTTAATGTAATTTCAAAAAATGGATTGAGTATGGATCCAGAAAAGGTGAAAGTTATTCTTGAGTGGCATATTCCCAGAAATATAACACAAGTGAGGAGCTTCCATGGATTTGTGAACTTCTACAAGAAGTTCATTAGAAATTTCAATGGCATTAGTGCACCATTAACTAGAACAGAGGCATTACAACAAAACCGACAGATTTGAAGGATCAATTGAATAAAAGGAGAGACAATCAATTATACCTCTATTTTTACTTCAACAAAGAGTTGGAGTATTGTTGTAGAATAAGATTGTTTGCATCACAGAGGCAGATTACCATCAGTTGTGCAAGGTTTGACATGTTGTAGCAAGAAATTCCAGTTGCAGCCTTTAGTACACTCTTGTTGGTTCCTAGCATTGTCTGCTCTTGTTGGCTCCTAGTGCTGCTAGTGGGAGGAGAGATCGTGGCAGGGGAAGAAGGGTTCCATGAAATGGTCAGTGGCATGCAACGACCTAGGTTGTGATGCTTTTTTTCCCCACTACAACACTGTGCATGACTGTGCATCTCTACACCAAGTCATTGGCTGTTAGAAGGTTTTATTTTAGTTTTCTCTTTCAGGTGCAGCTGTCTTTTGTAGACCAGTCGCTAAACGTTTGTGCTTTTTTAGCAATCAAGGATATGGGATGTCTATGATCCCCAACATACACCCATGGTGGCATGGAAGGATTGGTTGTTTTGTTGGTTGCTGGTTCTAATTTTAAAAGAATGAATGGCACCAATAGGGAAGTGGTTCACTAGCAAGGTTAACAAAGTGAAGCCATCCTATAGAATTCCAGTATTACTGTGGTCTGCCCATGGATATGGCCTAAATCACTTGGTTCAGGTTTGTGGTCATGTTTGGTGCCCATGAAGTCCAGCAAAAATTTGGCATTGCAAAACTATGTAACAAAGTTCGGTTCAAGTTCGCGTTCACCTATTGTTCGAATGTGGAGTGACTAAGGGTATGGCATGTGCTTCAAAGGGAAGAGCCATAGCAAGTACTGGGCATCTTCAGTAGAATAGCTACTCCTCACTTTGTACCTAGTTTGAAGGCAGTTCTCCTTTGGGTATTTCCAGAAAGGAAAAACAATTACCACTAGGCTGATTTTGCTTCTTACTATGAAAATTTTCACCCAATGGACAAAAATTCACCCAATATTGGTGCTTGCAATCGTAAAATTGAACCAAACAAATATTTGAAGAGGACGAAATTTGAAACTGGTTCCCAAATGCCACAGCCCAACCTTCAATCTTATCATCCATTTTTGCTAACTTCATCTTCAAACTGGAGGGGTCCTCACTGAATTTATGGCCATGTCACTAATTTATGGCTTCACATATACAAATTACATTTGATTGTAAAGTGCAAAAGACTCCCAAGCATGTCCATTCTGAGCATATCTTGCAATCCGTGCACTCCAGGAGAAAACATCTCATTTAGGAATTTTGTCAAACATTTTGCTTGCAACACTGATTTCAGGCTAATTGGCCTTAATTATGTTAAAATAGGTTTCTTTTCTAAGGCCTATCTTTAGACCTAGGGTGGCCTCTTATAAGATTATATAAATTATAAATAGGCAACTCTCTCCTGTCCTAAGACATCTTTCAAAGGCTATTTATACTTATATTTAAAATAAATGTCTATTTTCTCTACAAATATTCTCCCCTTCAATTATGTTATTTTCTTGCATATTCCTCTCCTAAGACATCTTTCAAAGGCTATTTCTACTTATATGTAAAATAAATGCCTATTGTTTGTACAAATCTTCTCCCCTTGTTCAATAAATGTTATTTTCTTGCATATGTTCACTTTGGGAATATCAAATGGATATTAGAGTTAGCTCAAACCCAGTTCTCAAAAGAGAATATGGCTACTGGCACATAGAGTAGTAATGTGGCAAATTAAGAGGAAATTGTTAAATAGGAAAGAGTTATTAGCAATTTGAAGCAAATGATGCATTTAGAACTAAACGGATTAAGATATCATATATGAGAAACAAAGAGCAAACTAACAATTTGCAGCAAAGAAAGCATTTAGAATTAGACGGATTAAGATATCATAAATGAGAAACAAAGAGCCAAATAAGTGATGAAAAATATAAGCACACAAGGTGACCTCAAGGACGAAGCGAAGAAGATATAAGGAATATGTTCACACAATTTATTGTAGGAAAAGAAACGATGAAGAAAAAACCTTTCTCCTAAGCCATCTTTAAAAGATTATTTCTACTCATATGTAAAAAATAAGCATATTATTTATAAAAATATTCTCCCCTTGTTCAACACATGTTATTTCTTATATATATCTTCATGAAGGGCCTGCGCATATGAAGTGGGTATTAGAGTCAGCTCAAACCCAGATCTAAAAAAACAAAAAAGCTACTGGCACCTAGAGTTGTAAGGCGGAAAATTAAGAGGAATTTTCTAAATGGGAAAGAGATATTAGCAATTTACAGCAAAGAATGCATTTGAAGTTCGATGACAAAAAATGCGTTTGGATTTAGATGGATTAAGATATCATATAGGAGAAATGAAGAGAAAACTAAATGATGGACAAATTAATATAGAAAAGGCAAAAGACAACCTAAATGATGATAGGAAGAAATGCGAGAAGATACAAGTAATATGTTCACTCAATTTGTCGTGGGAAAAGGAACTATGAATGAAAACACCTTGAAGAATTAGGGTGAATAAAGCAATGAGTTCAGAACAAAGGAGTCCCCGATGAAAAGGGAAAGACTTAAACTTTACATGCACACTCTATCATTGCATCTTTTGAAAATTGATAGCTCAAAACTTCATGATCTATAATAGTCCTTGTCACAAAAACAAGGACTGCAAAGGCCTAAAATTGTTGGAATAACCATGTCATACCCTAATTCAAGGAAGTTCCATTTATCCACTATAAATAGTAATCTGGTTTAATAAAAATTTCAAAAAACATAATTGAAATCCTAGAAGCACTATTGTGATTTCATCTAAAGAGACACAAATGAATATACATATTCTCTCTATTTAAATGATCGGGTTAAGAAAAAGAACTATATAAAACCTCTCAAATAGATAGTCTTTTGTCAAAATTAAATCTATTTCAAACATATACACCATGGATTTTTACTTCTGAATAACATCTTGAGGATATACTTTAGATCTAAGTTGCACAAAACTTGATATATATATATATATATATGACACATTATCTTGCACGAAAATAAGAATGATAGTTTAATTTGCAGGTAGGTCTAGAAACAAATTAAAAGTTAACTCATCTTCATATTCCGTAAATTAGGGGGTTTTATACCTTCTATAATTCCCATGATCCTCATGGGCACTTGAGTGAGCCCGAAGAACTTAGAAAATATGCTGAAACGTGGGGAGTTTCATGCTGAAACACGCTGAGACGTACCATGTGGTGTCTCTAAGTCGTGAAACACCATATACTACAACTCAGAGCATTTTGAACACATTTCGGCGTTTCAACGAGTTTCAAGTACCAATAAATGGGTGGTTTAAGGCTTTCTTGCACCTTAAGAAACATTTCCCATTGTAGATGGATAAACAGATAAATAGATATACACACACACAACAATTTCCAACCTATCCCAAATCAGACATGAAAGTGATTTAGAATGATATGAGAGAGACTACAAACATTGATAACCTAATCCAATATCGATTCTCTTTCCTCAAAAGGGGCATTCTATGAGCCTGCGAGTTTTTCCAGTCGAGTAAGTGTTCCTCTTGTTCTTCACATGTTTAGGATTTTGATGAATTTTCCGAGGAACGACCCACTTGAAGAGTAATTACTTAATCTACTCATATAAAGGTTTAAAAAAAAGCTCTGATAGATGCATACAAGATAAGCCTCTACATGTAAGAAATCGTCCAGGGGAGAGGATCCTTGACTCTATACAGAGTCTAGACCTTCCAAAGCAAGACACCTTAGGAAAAATAACAAATTTGGTTAACAAATAGGGATCTTTAAAGTTGAAACCATCCCATGGACCACAACAAAAAGATTCAATATCTTTAAAGTTGAAACCATCCCACGACAAAATAAAAAAATTCAAGCCAAGACATCTTGACTTCCAATAAATCAGCAATTTTTATCATGTATCTTAAACCAATATGCCCAAAAATGAAAATGAAAAGTTATCTCTTAGCAACGAAATGGCCAATATTCATTACAGGAATAACTCTCAACAAGCATGGTTAGATTTTGCAACTAGGTAACTGACATTATACAAATAAAATTTATGCCAAATAGGCCTAGGCTAGCTCACTCATGAGGTTGATGGAGAATTAAGCCAATCCACTGAGGCTCATTCTCACTGTGGTCTGCCCCACCTAAATGGCATGTCTTGAAATGGAATGAGACCAATTGCAAGTGTCGAATGATTTTGGTAGATTAGTTATTGCTTAGACTTGGCACCTAGCAAAATCTATCTTATGAGATGCAACCCTCAACCTTGGGGCATGTTTTTTAAAACAACTTTTGTAAAGAAGTGAAAAATAAAAGTGTAAATCATATACCTAAAGACGACAACTTAGACCATTTATGCTATAAATCTGTTTTAATTTTACTTTTTCTATGAACTGCAAACGAGAATGCAGTTATCCGAGGAATTTTCAATTCAAATAATACAATTACAGCATACATCATTGTGCAATTACAACATACGTCACTGTACACTCACAGTATATAATTACCCAGGCTGTAGAACACGCCTTGTTTCAATTTTACCTTTCTCTTGATCTGAACACGAGAATGCAATTATCAGAGAAATTTTGATTGAAATAATACAATTACAATATTATCACTGTATAATTGTATCAAGAGAAACAAGGTGCATTCTACAACCCAAGTGGGGAAACAAGTAGGGAGGATCCATCAATTCTTCATGTGTACCTGTGTAGAATCCATCAAATCATGTAGCAAAGTGTAAACTACTAAACAATCCTCTCGTTCTAGCAACTTGATGGAATCCGACCATGACAAATTGTAATTTTGATTATGAAGATCTACAATTTTGTAAATTCTGTCACTATAGATGGATTTCTGAACACCATTTTCATTGGACCAACTCCATACTGTCATTCAAGTGATCTAAATCTAAAATTTGCAAATTTACACATAATTTAGAATAAAAAACAATGTGAAAAAGTAGTTGGGAATTGTTACAAGATCAACTTAATCTACCCATGTTTGGAGCAGGGCAGTGAGTATCGATGGCACATTGGCTGCATTGAATATAGACACTAACATATACCCATCTAAACTTAGGTTAGATATACACATAAAGGTTATGTTTCTCGAGTTTCACAACCTTCAGCACTGCAAAATAGTGCATTGAATCTGTAATTGCATTTATGTGTATTGAATATGGACACTAGCACAAACCCATCTAACCCAAGTATGGTATGCACGACTTTCAAACTATCTAAAGTTCCAAAGTTTGATAGGTCGGCAATTTGTGTGAAATTTGAGACATGGGTTCGGGGGCTTAGATAAGTTCTTGTTCCTGTAAAGTTTGATAGGTCGACAATTTGTGTGAACTTGAGATATGCATCTTCATGGTCCGGGGGCTTAGAAAAGTTCTTACTTTCAGTTGGATTGAAATCTATTAGGCTATGGAATTAAATTCAATTGTTCACCGTTACAACCATATTATATTATGAAATTTGAGGCATACCTGGAGATTAAGAGTGGTGGGATCATGTCGAGCCCAAAAAACATCCAATTTTTTTTGATAGGAGCATTCCTTGGGATCATATTGAACCCTCACAACCTCCAAATGCATAGTGTTCCCAGAGAAAACATCTTCGTATGCGGGTTTATGTGTAATACCTTGAGTATATCCGACCTTTGTCTTGCTAACTCCCGGGACTCATTGGAAGGTGAGTTCGACTCCCCAGAAGCATCCTCCGTCGAATTGGGAAAAACTGTTGTCCAGGGGATGGGACATCATCGTACATCCCCTGGGAAATCGAGGCCCACTCTGTATCAATTTCCCCATTGCTCCTCGAAGTTTCTCGGCCCTCGAATCCGAGTTTTTTCAACCACCCGTCCATCAAATTATTTACAGGGGAATCTGAGTTGATTCTTCTTCTTGGGATCAATGGAGAATAATTGAAGGAGGGGTTGAGAGAATCCCAATTGTATGCAAAGACTAATGAAAGGAATGTGTAAAGGGATTTTTTAGGCAACTTCTTGAATTGGGTCATCTCAAGGAAGAGACTAGAGGCCATAACAAGAGACCCCACTTGAACTGAAGAGGGAATTTCTGCTCACTATGTCTATTTAGGAATTGTTTTCCACATAGCAGACAAAATTGTATGTGTGAGCTCTCAATATGTTGCGTGTGGTGTTTGACTGTGTGGCCATTTTTGTGCACGGTGGCTCATTTATGGAGCAATCTAGTTCAAGGATAAATCAATAAGAAGGGGTATAATGTTTTATTTTATTATTGTAGGAATGAGTGATCTAAGTAAAGTGAAGAAGTATAGTTTGTTCCTTAATTATCACTCACCTAAAATTGGATCATCATTGGGGCTTTGATATGTTTGAGAGTTGTGCACTCAGTTGGCATAGGAGGTGCAAGAATATTCCTTATCTGCCTATGGTGATATCTTGGGATATTTGGTGGTCTAGAAATGAAGCTTTATTTGAAGAAAAACACCTAGCTTGGTATATTCTTGCAACAAAATCTTGTCTATGATTAAAGATTATTGTTCAGTATTTGATAAGGATTGTTCTAGAAAGGTTACTACTTTCAGCATTCCTCATCATAGGCCAGTTGCTTTCTTTGATGGCTCGACAGTGGATGGTTTATGTGATGTGGGGGGAGTGATATATATCAACAAAGACCATTATTTCACTCTTAATATGAATTGTGGAAGAGGCACCAACACCAAAGCTGAATTACTTGGTCTTTGGAGCGTGATTATTGTTTCTTATGCTATGGGCCTTCATGAACTGACTGTTTATCGAGATTCTAGGGTGACAATTAAATGGGCACAAAGGGACTATAATCTAAATGTGATCTCATTACATCAGTGGTGTTGTAGAACTATGGAGAAAATACATCATTCCAGGGACATCACCTTTGAACATATCTTTCGTCAGCATAACTCGATGGCAGATACACTTTCCAAAGAGGCACATGATGGAGCTGAGGGTATTGTCAGATGGGAAGAATTTCAAGAGGCTCAATGCACTGATTTTGGCAGAGTGAACATTTTTTAGTATTAACATGATATGTATTGGATGTAGTTGCTTTTGCAGGATTTTAAGTTTGTATTTTTGGAATATCTTTCATAGACGATCGACGGTAACTTTTTGATCATAAGTCTTTGTTTATGAATGATGTATGTTTGTACTATTTGATTCACTAATATGAATACCAGTAGTATGCTTTTTTCCACTGAAAAAAAAGTGAAGAAGTACAAACATACTTCCTGGAGCAAAACGAGGCACTATTCCTGGCGATATGCTTGGCTCTATACCTGGCGCTATATCAGACGTTTTCAATTCATGGTGTAATTCCTGGAGCAATTCCTAGCGCAATTCCTTTCAAAATTCTTGGCGCAATTCCTTTCAAAATTCTTGGCGCAATCGCTTACTCTATACCTAGCGCTATTTTGGTCGTTAAATGGGATGTTATTATGGACGTTAATTGGGATGCTAATTGGGATGCTAATTGGGACGTTAATTAGGTTGCTAATTAGTGTCCCAATTAACATCTACTTTCAAAAAAGGACACAAATAATGCCATTAAAAGCGCCATCTTGTGGAAAAGCGTCCAATTTGTACAAAAAATGATGAATATTACACTAAAAGTGATAGTGGACGCTAAAAAGGGAGCTAAAACATACGCTAATTCTAGTATTTGCTGTAGTGCTAAGTCACCCCACATACAACACCTGGTTAGGTTAACACACTCATTTTACCATACAGGGTATCTCACTTATCACGGGCACCTTTGTTTTTTATTTATCTCATTTCCCCCAAGCCAATGTCCAAACTCCAATTAAAATAGAAAATGAAGGGTTTTGTTACCAAAAGTAATGACCCTTTATTGCTCTTACACCAAAGCTTTTCATTAACACATGATTACAAGAAATTGACAAGTTTTAACTCTTTACATTTATCTTATCTTTAACATATGATGATAAGAATTGATCCCTTTTGAGTTTTAAGTTCTTATATTTTATTCTTATTTCAATAAATCTTATTTTATTTATTACATAGGGAAATTGGTATATGACATTCTCCCTTCCTTGAACTGATGATGCCCTCATCATCCTTGACCCCATAAGCGTCAAAATTTCAGTAGGAGATATATTTTTAAAAAATTAAATATATTTTAAAATATTCAAACGTCTTATTTATTTTGTATCAAATGTTAAAATATCATCATGAAATTCGATAGATCAACAAACATAAATAAATTATATCATCGAAAAAAATCAAATAATAACATAATTTTAATAACATAGGGTGCGATCATACCAACGTTAATGCACCAGATCCCATCAGAACTCCGTAGTTAAGCACGCTTGGGCTAGAGTAGTACTGGGATGGGTGACCTCCCGGGAGGTCCTAGTGTTGCCCCCTACACCCATTTTTGAGCACATGAGTGGTCCTAATGGTTAAGAACATGTGTTATCTCCATGGAGGTCACAGGTTCAAAACCAGTCGAGGGTAGGGTTGCTTATTGTCCTATTGTGACAAGGCTCGAAAAGTCACTTCTCCATTTAAATTTTACCAACTTTTGATCACGTTGTAACTGGTATGTCGCAGAAGGCCACCTAGGGTTCCTCGGTGGAGGCTACCTACCCATGCGGCACCTCTTCACAGGCCACCAGTTAGCTGCTTCCCTATTCACATGGATCCTCCTCCGGATCCGAGCCCGGAGGACCGTCGACGACGATTGGATGAAGCCTTCCGCACATTGGTAGGTTTAACACCTTCGCTACCTTCCTCCTCCTTGGATTCCTCCGATGCAAACTTTGTCAAAAGGGTTGCCGCCCCCAGAATCTAGATCCTGTCAGTAACTTCACGATTAAAATCCCTTGCCTTGAGTGAGCGAGGTCTGATCAGACAGTTCATAGGTATCTGGCCTTCGCCCAAAACTATGGATAATTGGATCAATAAAAATTGGATTCCCCTGATTATTGGTGGTCTCCAGCACTGTTTCTATGGTAAGGGATTCTTCACCTTCCTTTCTGAAAACAAAGATGACAGAGATATGATTTTTAGTAGTGGCCCTTACTTCATGGGCTCACGAGGTCTTTACTTAAATTGGTGGAGTTTAACTTTCGACCCAGAAAAGGATGTGCCTTCAACAGTACTGGTTTGGGTTCGTCTCCCACACCTTCCTCTTCATTCTTGGAATGACGAAACCCTCCAGGGTATTGGAAATTAACTAGGCAAATACATTGACAAATCAGAGCCAAAGGGCCCCCTATTTTCTTGTGCAAGGATCTGTGTCGAAGTAGATCTCAAAAAAGGCCTGCCTGATATTGTGAATCTGTTTATGGATGGATGGGAACACATGCACAAATTTGACTACGAACAGTTACCCTTCATGTGTAAAAAATGTCATGAATATGGTCACTTTATCAAGAATTGTCCAAAGACTGCTCAAGAAGCCCCCGGAAAAAATCAAGAGGATGGATGGAAGCCTGTGAAAAAAGGAAGGAAAACGGTCCAATCAGTGCCCACAACAACTAAAGCAACAAATAAAGTTAAATACCGTGATGGAAAAGCATCCTCAACCAACAACCATTTCCTGTCGTTTCCTTTAAAAGAGGGTGAAATCCCTGTCCCGACCTCTAGCTTCAGTGAACCTGTAATAGAGGAACTTCTTGTGCCTCCAATCCTTCCCCTCCCTCGCCCAAAGAAGATCGAGTCGATTGAATAATGGAAGCCAGTGGATCCCTTGGTGGATCTTGGGCAGACAAGGTAAGGTGCACCAAAATAAAACCTTAGATACTCTCTGTATAGAACTTGCCCTCGCACGATACGATGGATGAACAAGACTCAATCATGTTTCCTAATACAAGAGGAATAAAGTCCCTAAGATACCACAGAGAAATGGAGGTAGAAAGAGAATTAGAATTGGGAAGGCAAAAAATATTGGAAGATACAAAGCTTCTGCAAATCCCAAAAAATCTAGGAGGAAACAAAGAAAGCAAATCCCGGGCAGGATCTAAATCTAACAAAAAATAATGAAAGCTGTCTCATGGAACTGCAGAGATCTGGGAGACTCAAACAAAGTTGAAGCTCTTAAAATCATGATAAAAGTTGAAAAACCAGACCTTTTGCTCATCCGGGAAACTAAAATGCAGCAGGAAGAAATCAGGGCACTCTCCTGCACCATTTGGAAATACTGTAATCTTTCTTCCCTTAGCTCTAGAGGTGCCTCCGAAGGCATTTCCACCTTCAATTCCAGTCAATTTCTAATAAACTCAACCAAGGGAAGCCATCACTGGCTTCTTCACGAAATTCAGGACAAGAATAGCTCCAACACATTTTGCATCTGCAATGTGTACGGGCCAACTCACTACAGGGATAAGACAACGTTTTGGGATTTAATATCCATCTTAAAAGGGGAGTTAAGAGGTAAGGATTTGATCATTGCAAGCAATTTCAATGTAACCAAAGCACAGATAGAAAAGCATGGAGGAACAAGGTTAGGGATCTGTTTGGTGAAAGGCTGGAGGATCTCATCTCAAAGTTGGATCTTGTAGATATTTATCTAAAGAATGGGTAGTTTACCTGGAACAATAGAAGGGTAGGAATAGGACATATTGTGGCCAGACTGGATTGATTTTTGGTAAGTACTTCTTTCCTACAAAAAGAGCTCCTGTCTACCTCCTTTGTTCTCCCCTCAGCCACTTCTGATCACAAACCTATTTCCCTGACCCTCTCCTCCTCGGTCAACCTTGGCCCTATTCCCTTCGGTTTCAACCCACTCTAGATTCAGGATGCAAACTTCCTCATCCTCGTTCAAAATGCCTGGGACACTCCCTGTGTCGGCTCGCCTAGTTACATTTGGTAAACCAGACTCTACTCTATCTGTTATGTTCTAAAATGATGGGAAAAATCCTCTTTCAAGAACCTTGGTACGCTGAAACTCACTCTTCAATCCAATCTAGCTAAACTCCAATCCAGAATTGACCTTGAAGTTGTAACGCCACTCTCCCTCTGCCAAGAAAAGCATCTAAATAAAAAAATTCTCATTGCCGCTAAACAAGAAGAATAAATGTGGAGATTGAAATCCAGGAAAATGTGGCTAAAAGGAGAAGATAGAAACACCGAGTACTTCCACAAGCAAGTTAATATCCGGCTTAGCCACAACGCTATTATTGAGTTGAAAGACAAAAATGGGATCAATATTACTGGTCAAGAAGATTTGAAAAGCCATGCCTTCAATCACTTTCACGATCTCTACACCGACAAAGACGAAGCGGATTTAGAAGCACAAGCTACCCTTCTTCACGACATCCCTTCACTAATATCTGATGAAGAACATAGAGAGCTTTCCAAACTCGTCTTGGACTTTGAGATCCAACATGCAATTTGGTCCCTCCAAGCGCACAAAGCACCTGGCCTAGACGGTTTTACCATAAACATTTATAGAGCAGCATGGGGAATAATAAAAGATGACCTGAAAAGAATGCTCAACTGGACCCGAAAGAAAGAGAAGATCGGTGGAGCAACCAACTCATCATTCCTGGCCCTAATCACTTCAGGCCGATTTCTCTTTGCAACACTTCTTACAAGATTCTCTCTAAAACCTGGCCACTAGGATGAAAAGAATCATAAACTGCCTCATCTCTGAGTCACAGGGAGGCTTCATTACAGGGCGCCAGATCCTAGAAAACATTATCATCATCCAGGAAGCTATCCACTCCAGCATGGAAAAACATCAGCAAGGTATGGTCGTTAAACTAGATATGGCTAACACTTTTGATAGAGTAAATCACTCCTTCCTGTTTGAAATTATGGTTAGATTTGGATTCTCTAATAGATTTGTAAGATGGGTAAAATCCTATATTAGCAGCCCTTGGATTGCTCCACTTATCAATGGTAGGCCTACAAATTTCTTCCAAGTCTCCTAGGGCTTGTGGCAAGGTTGCGTTATGTCCCCTTTCCTTTATCTCTTGGTGGTAGAATATTTGAGCAAGAAACTCCAGCTACTGCAAGAATCTAATGAGTTAAAGGGGATGAAAATCACCAGAGGGGTTAAAGCTACCAATCATGGCCAATTCGGAAAGAAAAAAGTAGTTGATTGGCACAGGTTGATCGATAAAATGAAAAGGAAGATCGTCTCTTGGGGATCCAGGTGACTAAACCCGGCCGAGAATCTTGTTCTCATAAATTCTAAACTTTCAGCTTACCTTATGTACTCTTGCTCCATCTCCTTAGCCCCAAAAAATGTGATTACAATAGATTTAAAGATGTTTTTGTGGCAGGGAGGAAAGTCAAATAACACCGAAAAATTTCACTTAATAAACTAGGATTTAGTCTGCAGCCCGAAATATTGTGGTGGGGTTGGTGTCAAAGGTCCATCGATCATGAAAATAGCATTGGGAGAAAAAATTCTCTGGAGAACTATCTCAGGTAAGAAAGCTTGGTGGAAAGAAATCCTTTGTAAAAAATATATGCACAGTAGCAGGAAAAGATGTGTAGAAAGCATAGAGCAGAACAAGACTGGTACCCCAATTTGGGCTCTATGCCAAAAAGAGGATTTTATTATTTAGGACCATCTATTCTGGATCCCGGGAAGTGGCAAGTACATTAGCATTTGGCATGAAAAATTTAGCGTAGCTCCCTCCTCCTTCTCCTCGCAAGCCTTCCCTGAGCTTAAAATTTGGATGGATAATGAAAATACTGGTACTCTCTTTGACTTGTCTTCTTGGACCATCCTTGGCCATTGGGCTGGATGGAAATATTTAGAGATCCCTGTGCATCTAAGTTCTGAGTTCAAGATTCTTCTCTCTTCTCTGCATGGCGCAACCCTAGTGCACCGAAAACTGATGGACAAAAGGGGATGGGGAAAGTCAGGTCAGTACATGGTCAAAGAAGGTTACCAAATAGTTGATAGCAACAACAACAACAGAAACAAGAACAAAAATTGGAATGCAGTATGGAGTAAGGATGGGATTCCAAATATAAACACCTTTTCTTGGACCCTTGCTCATCATAAAACGCTCACTGCAGAAAACCTCAGAAAAAGGGGTATCGAAGGCCCGACGAGGTGCATCCTTTGCAAAGAAAATTAAGAAACACTTTGTTTGATGGACAATCCACTCGAGTGGACGCGAGCCAGATCTCCCTAGCTCAATGTGAGTCTAGAACAAATAGCACAGACTATAAACCACTTTCCTAGATCTAGTTAAGGATCAAGTTATCGGATGTCTTACCTTAAGTTTGCAGTCCCTTTTCTTGGGTGTTGTTCCACGCCTTGCGGTTGTCATATCTAAGCTGCAAGACCTACCAAGATACACAAAACAAGACAAACTAAGTAAAATCATCCAAACGATAATAGATCTAAGTAAACTGTTAAGCAGGTAAACTACATAATATCATCAACACAACAATATTGGTGGAAAGCGTTTATATCACTGTAAAAATAGGAAAAGTACATAGAAGAGAACGACTACAACCAGAGCTTAACGAAGTAACCCTTCTCCATCCAAGCAAATGCCATATCCTCCCAAGGAAGTGTGAGTCTCTCAATGGATGAGTAGAGATCTCTCGAAGATGATTTCACCAGCATGTAGACACTATAGACTTCCTCCCTTTGGAATGGGAGTGAGATTCACTTATATAGGACTAAGTGGATAGGGTATGGATAGGGTAGGTTGAGACATGGTAGGAGAGAGATAAAGGATCTTTCCAAGAGGTTAGGAACCGAGGCCAACTCTCCCAAAAGTTCAGGGATAAGGATCCATGTCAGCTACCTTTGAGAATAGGCTCGAAGGAGCTATTTTTACCCATTAACTGACATCATCGCACCCTGCAAGAGAGCAAGATGCGATGTCGTAGGTTGCTTGAGGGCAGCCTGTGACAACCTCTCAAAACCTAGTATAAATGGGTTATATCTCTTCCAGGTCAATAACTTAGTCAATGAAACTTTAGGGATGTATACACTAAGTCTCATGATGGTAAGATTTTAGGTGTAACAGAATGCCCCCCAAAGCATGAAGCTGTTGAAAATTGGACAGGTGAAATGCCTTGACAGAAGGAATGGCAATGGCTTGTCGGACGAAGGATGCTACTACAATACAACTGACTCTGAGTACACAGTCTCATATTACGTAAAACATGGCTGTCGACCAGTACAATGCAGATCCATGGTAGTGATGACCGACTGAACACAATCATGGCTACTAGACACAAGCGTAGATCCATGATGAGATGACTCAATACAAATGCGACCAATACAAATGTGGATCCATGTGATATGACTCAATACAAACTCCATTGCAACCTGGGTAAAATATGACTCCCCAGGCTCTTCAAGCTGAACCCGCAATGATACGAATCTATCCATGTGATTACAAATGTCTTGACGTCGAACATGGTAGAAACCACTTGATTACCGGTCATTGATGTATATCATTAACCAACACGAGGGAAATCACCATTGATGTCAATGATTCCAAGGTATCAAAATACATATCATCAAGCATGAATAAATGAGTTGAATTCAAACTCAAGATGAAATATTTCAATCAAGAGTCAATGATGTAAACTCATGTTGAAAGTGAGGTAACTTGCCATTGATGCATGCAGGGCCAAGGTACTTGGTTAGTTTCTAGATTCAATCCTCGGATAATGATTTGAAGTCAACAAGGATCAATCCGTCGAAGGAGGGCCATGATGAATCCCCCATCATCGACACGAAACATGAAAAAGGATGTGTAGAACAGATCAGATGGTATAGTAACATGCATGACTGACTCAGAGTAGACTGACATGATGGAAGGTGTGCTGACTACAGATAATGAGTGATGATAATATTCTTGAACATGGGCATGGCATGCCTTGGAAGTATTGACTTGACGAGTTATGGTACCAACTCCCAATGTAACTGATGGTGGAAGCGTTCTTTGAATGACTCAAAGGAGTAACAAGACTCAGGAAATAAATGCAACTCGAGGACAAACAAATGATCCAATTGCAATATGCAAATGCAAATGAGTGCCATGTTCAAGAAATGACTAGGTACTACCACTAATAAAGGGTGTAACATAAAAGCTTTCCTTTTTCCCCATCATGAATAATGAGTGCCTCATGTGTTTTTTACGAGCTTGATGAGGGTAACCAAATGCTCGATATAGCTCATCTCATAGATGAGTCCAATCCCAAATATTTCCCGAACTTGGGATAGGAGGGGTTTGTCCCATGACGGTCCCTTCAATGTAAAAATTTAACGAGTCCATAGAAGGTAAACTCGATCGTCATTCCATGTTTAGAGAGTCTGAAAAGAACTAAAGAAGACTCCAATGGTACTTTTTCATAAAGTTAGCCTCATCGCCCAAAAAAGGGTAAAACAACGCAGGAGATGACTCTTCCAGTCATGATTGGCTGGAGTATACCTTTTTCGTAAGTAGTGCCCCCTGGTCCGAAAAAGGGGTAAAATATCACCAGGAAGACGACCATTCAAATTCTTTAACAAGCGTGAACGTGACAAGTTCGCTTGGCAATATTTTCGTATTTCAAGAGCCTGAAAAGAGCTTAAAGATAGACTCCAGAGGGGTTCCTTTTCCGTAGGAGTTTAACGAGCCCGGAAAAGTGATAAATCATAACTCGGTAACTTATTCTCATAGTTTCAAGAGCACGAGAAAGAACAAAGAGTAAGCTCATCATCATAAAATAATCACAATCTAACGGCTATAAAATAATGACAAAACATTCAAGGGGTTGTTCATACCTGAGATGACATTTATAATGCGAGAATGGCGTGCAAAGAACACTTAACAACTCCTACATACTTGAAAACTAGGTCAAAAAGTCAACCGAGTATTCAAATGTCATAAAAGTTATCCAAACTATAGCAAATGACCTAAAAAGTATCAAATATTTGAAAAAGAATATGCCTTTTGTTTATAAATAGAAACAAAAAACCAAATATAGTCACCATTGTTCATTTGCCAAATTTGGGAGAAGAAGTGCCATTTGGAGCCAAAACTTCACTTGTCGATTCTGGGAGCTGCGAGCAAGCATTTCACTAATTGTTTGGAGCAGGTAACTCTAAACTTCAGCCAGCATATTTGTAGTGGTTTACATTTTTTCTATTTTAGTTCATTTTTTTGGGTATTGAGGTGATTTGTGGAGGGCTATTGCGTCCTCGGGTTGTCACAGGTTGCCCTTTCGGGATCTGCAACGAACTCAAGTCGTCGCAAATCCCGTAAAAGTGGATTGTGACGATGTCGCACTGTCAAAATTGACGGGGTGCAACGCCGGAAACGTCCAACCCAACCATCAAACCTAGCCCAAAAAATGACCTTTCAGTGGTTGAAGTGAGTGTTAATGATGTTAAAATGCTCCTTGTGGCAGGTTAGTAGTAGCCACCATGGCCTTGGAGTGGCATGAGAGAGAACACGAGGTAGATGACGTGCAAGCTACAAGTGATCCATTATGTGTAGAAGCACTGAGGAACTGTGGTCTCCTAAAGTTCTTCCAGATCCAGGGTATGAGGGCCCAAATCTCATTACTGAAACATATGCTACGATGTTGGGACGCAGCTCAACAATATTTTGTGATCAGTAGCACATACTTACTATGGATGTCAGGGACATCTATTTTTTGACTAGATTGTCCCGGAGGGGGGACAACGTAGCTCTTACTGGATCACGGGGAAGTGATCAGGCCATGGGTGACATGATCCTATAACATTGTACTCCTCAAACTCGTGCTTCTAGTGGGAAGATTCCCATCAAAGAAGTACGGGAATGTCCACTGTGCGCCATACTTTTTACCATCACGAGGATAGCGGGGAGTCAAGCTCCTCAATTAGCTACCAGGTCTCAAATGCTATACATGGAGGACTGTATGTCTCCGAAGGACTTCAACTGGTGAGAGGGACTCCTCGCAAATATTCGAGCTCATCTGACCAAGTGTCGGCAGGGAGAGCTCAAAAAGTTCGGCTACGGATCGATAGTGATCTCGTTTCTATTGGAGCAGGTCCCCCTCTTGTGCCCGTAGGTACCGTTGGATGATAGGGATCCTAAGGATCCTCACATGACTAGATGGATAGAGGTGATGGCCTGCCATGGTGGGGCGCCATCATCGGATATGGTCCTGATTTCTTCACCTGGCAAGAGGGCCAGTTTCTCATGGTAGAGGAATACCCGTGCAGTGGTACGGATATAAGAGATGACCCAGACTTGGTGTTGCCCGAGGGAGCAGTATGGGGAGACATAGGTAAGAAAAAAAACCCTTCTACTTTTTAGTTTTGTATATTTATGATTTTTTTGCTATAGTGCTGACAAGTTAACAACATGTGTGCACAGATGTGGGCCCCGTGCAACCAGTGGGAGTCTCTCTTCTTGCGTGGAGAGAGAGAGGGGAGGGAGTGAGCATGGCTCCGACCGCACATGCTTCCATCATGGAGATGGAGGGCGTCTATGCAAAACTAATTGGGTTGATGTTAGATGTTCCAGAGCCGATGGTGGATGAGTTACCGCAGCCTATGCAAGGATATACGGTGGGAGCGTCTGCGCACTTCAATGCGATGCTTCGCAAGTTCGCGAGAGCAGTTGACTGTTTCCATACTCAGCAAGCTAGAGTTGCTCGACCTAGTGGTGTATGGGCCAGGCGTTAGGCCTTATGTTGTTATCATGTATGTACTAATAGCTTGCAGGCCTCAGATTTTGTACTACTGAAAGCTACAAGGCTTCATATTTTGTATATAATCAGTGAAAGACATCGTGCTTCAGATTTTGTACCAGCACTACTTTTTATGATGATATATATATATATATACAGACATTCTAGCGGTTTTACAGATTATGTGTTTTAAAATGGATGAATGGTGTGGTCTTGTTCATATGTTTGTTTATATAAAATGAGTTATTTACATGTTATGTCTACTTTTAACAATTCATGAATATGCTTATGTGTGTTCAATATGCCAATCTAAGATGAAGTTGGCCATAGAGTCGGCAACAGTGTTCATGTCTTGTGGAATGTGCAGGTACTGAATGGACTTGAAGGACCTTTCTAGAAGGCAGACTCGTATATAAAAATGGAGTAAAGTAGGATCGCGGATGGAGCAGACTCGGTTAAGATGAGAGACCACTAGTTGAGAATCCAAGTGGATGACAACATGGTCCATACCCAAAGAGGGTTCCAATGACTACTTGATATTCTGCAGCATTGTTGGTCGTGAAACCTAGACACTTTCCCCCTGAGCTGATGAGCTCGCCAGTAGGTGAATAGAGTACCCAGGCTGCTGAAGCAAGGTTGCGGACCAAATATCCTTCACTATAGGCACAAGGTTCTACCGACTTAACGTACTACGCTTTGATGCATTTCTTATGAGCCTCGTTGGCAAGAGTGGTATCTCAGCGAGTCTCATTGAGCTTAGCTAGGTAGAGGAAGCGTTCTTCCTCGGCAGTAGTGTTGGGGAGAAGTTCGATGGCGAGATTGAGGGACGGAATCTCGCACTCAATAGGAAGGACCGCCTCCAATCTATACACTAGTTGGAAGGGATTAAATCTAGTGGAGGTTTTAACGGAGGTTCGATAAGCCCATAGTGCAGAGAAGAGAATATTATGCCAGTTGGACTTGTGCATACCCACCATACGTTGGACCATAGTTTTCAAGACCTTGTGAATGGCCTCGACTTGTCCGTGACTGTGGGTAGTACGGTGTTGAGTTTTCATGGCGAAAACCCAATCTATCGCTCAACTCGTCAACCATATGGTTCATAAAGTGAGAACCATGGTCAGTAACTATCGCTTGAGGAACTCCAAACCATGCTATTACACGATTACACATGAAGAGTGTGGTGGTCTTACCATTTTTCGTGTATGTAGGCATTGCCTCAGCCCACTTTGTAAAGTAGTCCACAGCTACAATGATGTAACTATGCCCCCCGGTCGAGGTAGGCTTACAATGCATGAAATCAATGCCCCATTTAGCGAAGGGGCCAATGGCAATAACTGGGTGTAATGGGGCGGGATGGGTGCACTTTTTCGTATGAAAATGTTGACATGGAGGACATTTTTTTGTGGCCTCGATACAATCTTTGAAGATAAATGGCCAATAATATCCTGCACGCAGAATATTCTGGTTTGTAGCCATCCCAGAGAGATGACCGCCACAATCCCTAGCGTGACAGTCATTTAGGACGTGTTTAGCCTCACCATGAGTCAGACAACATCAAAGAATAGAATCGATACCATGGCAGTACAAAGTATCATTGATAATCAGATAATACTTTGCATGGTGGCATATTCAACGACAGTCGTCGCGAGACAATTGAGGTCTGAAACATTGGGTTTGAAGATGCAATGTGATATCTCCATACCATGGATCAGACGTACTGATAAGAAACAATGACTCATCCGGAAAAGAGTCATTGGGTTCAGATTCTACATCAATACGGGGAAGGTCGCAGATGATCTCAGCAAACACCAAAGACTTTTTAGACTTGCCTTTTTCGAAAAGAAAATCAAATTCTTGCAGTATCACAATCCAACGTGAATACTTGGCCCCAAGCACCTGACGAGTCAGAATGTGGTACATGGGGTTCGAATCGGTGATGATGGTGGTGGTGCGGAGCAAAATGTAATGTCAGAACTTCTGCATAGTGATGACCGCCACGAGAGCGATTTTTTCAACATGTGAATAGCGAGTTTCAGTGTCAATAAGACCTTTATTGGCATAGTAGATCACATGTTCTTGGGCGTTCTGATCTTCCTGTACCAAAACCATGGCGATAGTGGTGTCGGAAGCAATGAGGTATAGAATGTAATCTTAGAAGCATGTTTCAAGCTATCAAAGGATTGTTGATCTTGATCATCCGAAATGAATGGGACGTCTTTTTTCACCAATCTCATATAACCTTGCGTCTTTTGCACGAAATTACAAACAAAATTCCTTAAATAAGTCACATGTCCTTGTAGACTCTGAAGTTCCGTAATATTAGTTGGAGGTGGAAGAGCGACGATGGCTTCCACCTTCAAGGGATCAATTTGGATCCCATCTTTCGAGACAATAAACCCTAAGAGACATCTAGACTCGACGCAAAAAATACACTTATGAGGATTCAAACGGATATTGTATCGTCTGCATCTGATGAAAACAACCATCATATGATCTATGTGGAACTCGTGCTGCTTTGAATAGGCAGGGAGATTGTCCAAGTAGGGTTCCACAAAGTCCTTCACATCATGGAAGGCATACAACATGGCCCATTGGAATGTGGTGCCAACATTTTTAAGACCAAATGGAAGTTTACGATATGCAAACGTTCCCCAAGGGAAAATGAATGCAGTCTTGTGTTGGTCAGCGGGGTGGATCTCAATCTGGTTGTACCCGGAAAAGCCATCCATAAATGAAAAATGACACTTCCGGCACAATTGTCGATGATCTGGTCAATAAAGGGAGTCGGGCAGTTGTCCTTAGGACAAGGCTTGTTGAGATCCTGATAATCCACGCAAACACGAATGGTACCCTATTTTTTAGTAACATGGACATTGTTTGAGACCCATTCTGTCAATGGACAGGATAGATGAAGCTGGCCTTCAAGAGTTTCTCAATCTCTGCCTTGATTTCTGTAGTCTTTCGAGGGTGTACCGGTCACAACTTTTGGCGGACATGTTTGACATCGGGATAGGTTTGAACCTCGTGTAAAACAATGGTGGGGTCTATCCCAAGCATCTCCTCGTAGGTTCAAGCAAACACGTCTTGGAATTTCTTGAATAAGGTTGTGTAAGCAATGACTTCTTCGGGGGAACACTTCTGGCCTAAATGAATGTGTTCCACTACAGTAGGAGTAATCGAAATGTCTATCGAAGTGGTGGGTTCGATGTTGGATAAGTTTCCTTCGGAGTCCGTTTGACATGTAAGTATCGAGGACTAAGACCTAGAGTAGACATCCGGTGTGACGATGGTGCTAATGTCATTCTCCACGGTATCCAAAAAAGGAAGGAAAGAGGAACGATGATGGAGGTCTTCCCACAGAGGATCATCAGCACTCATGATTTCCATAATGGACTCGTTAGAATGAAAAGTCCGTAGTAGGGGGTCGAATGATGTCTGCTGTGGAGAACAGGAGGTGGAGGCCACAGCTAAGTTTTCTTCCGGTGCTGACTCGATAGCCTCGTACATGAGTTCAGTGGGTAACAAAGGCATGGTGTCTCCAATCAGATGTGTGGTTGCTTCATTAGGTACAACATTAGAGAAATTTTGAGGTCAAAAAAGGGCCTCAAAACAAAGAAAATGTACTATAAAATACAACCAATCACATTCTAGTAGATGACATCATCCCCCTTGGTGAGGTGGCATTGCATGAGTTAAGAATGTTTATTTGTCAAATTTTCTATGGTGGATGAAAACACATAGTTAACCAAGGTAGTGGTGTAAGTACTTTTAAGTCATAAAGTAAAATACTCATAATGATAGTCTTTTCATAAAATAATATTATTGTCATTTTCAAGTAAAGTATTCATAATGAATGTCTTTTCACACTTTCACATAAAATAATATTATTGTCATTTTCAAATGAAGTACTCTTAATTCATAAAGAAAGTCCTTTCACATTTTTTTATAAAATAATATATTATCATTTTTATGTTTTTAATTTTAAATTATATATTCACTCCATTCTATTTAATAACATAATGTCAAACTAATAAATAATAATAATAATAATAATGCAATGTGGATTATAATAATATTATTGACATTTTACATGTAAATAAATTCTCAATTAAATTACATTATTAAATTCATGAGAAAAGTACTAAATATAAAAAGTCAACATAAAATTTAAAAAAAAGCTCTTAAAAATGTTTTTTATTATTTAATTTCATTTGCAAATTCAAGACAAATAAATGTTAAAGGACAATACATTTTTGGGAATTTATAATGAATCTTAGTCACATCAATGTAGACTTATTTTATTAATTTTATTTCTAGTGAATTTTGAAAAGTAACTCAACCATGGTTATTTATATTGTGCATAGAAAATAGTGTGAGAGGTGACTTGTCATATATACTTACCCCATAAAACCCCCAATTCATAATATTTTAATATATCTCATATTTTTGTAGTACATCTCTTAGGAGGCCCTTTTTTGACCTCAAAATCTCTCTAATGAGCCATGAATCAGTGCAGTTGGGGATAGATGAAGTCTGCGAGGAGATCATGTTCACCGTGGCAACATGGTTTGGGGAATCCGAAGTAGGAAAAACACCCATAAGGGATGAGTCCTTAAGGAGGCTGACCCCCACGCTCTCATACTTTTGCAAAGATTGTCCAATTGATGGAACATTATCGCCTGGGTGAGTAGCAGTGTCAGGTGTGCAGAAGTCCAGTTGGTCGATTGTGACAATTCAACCTTGATGGGGGAATTGTACTATGTAGAAGACAGATGATGCGACCGTAGTCATGGCATAAAACCAATTACGACCAAGCAGAATGTTATAATCCAACGGGGCATCAACTACTTCCACGTTAATGGTTATGGTCTTGCCCCCCAGCTCGATTGATAAATCTTGTAACATCCCATGAGGTTGAAAGCCACGTCCGTCGAATGCTCTCAAAGTGGTAGGAGAACGGTTCAACTTGGGAGAGCCAGTGGCTCTCCAACATGCGATCGACATGACTAACATAGAAGCTCCTTCGTCCAAAATGGTATGATGTATTATCTTCCCAGCAATGTTTGTGGCAACTTGAAATGCTAACTGATGGGAGAGCCTCGGTTTGAAGTACTCCATCCGGAACATGATGGTATTCGATGAATTTGGGTCAACTGCACCGATGTCAGCGAGGAGAGTCTTGCACTGAATAGGACAGTTTTGCAAGACCTCGAGCATCGACATAGCACAAGGAGTTTGTGCTAGGTCCTCTACAATGTTGTAGTTTTGAGTAGCCCGAACATTGGGATTGAAAACCAATTTTCTAATCATGCTCTTGGGTGGACGCAATACTGACTCGTCTCAATGGTGAGAGGAGCAGCCAGTACGATGACGTTGGGCATCGAAGTGGAAGCTTTTTCAGTATTACTTCCAACAGGTTCCTTCCCTAGAATAGAGTCATACGAACGTGAACAGGTGTTCAAGTTGATGGTCTCATTACGCACCATGAGAACATGCGCGGTGGTAGATGCTTCTCCTTGGGAAGGAGAGGTGTGAGCAATCATTTGCTGATTTTGAGCAGGGAAGGGATCGATGAGAACTGCGGGTGTGGGTTTTCCCTTAAGAAACTTTTGAACTTCGTCTCTATGGGGGCACTCTTTAGAAAAGTGATCAAACCACACAGTAGACAAGGATACTTCAACTTCCTTTTCTATTTGATATCATCAAGGTTGCTCTTTTGTTCCTGCTGGGTGGAAGATTTCTTAGATTTCCCTTTGTTCTTCTTCTTACCACTAGACTTTTGAGGTGAAGGTGATGAAACAAAATTCACTTCTTTGGTGATAGCAGGAGTGGATGATTTGGTGGCGTCGTGGCCATCCTGTGTTGGTCATGGGGAAGAACCTTGGGGGTTCGACGAACCAACAATTTGAGAGGAAGGATGGGTGTTAAGGGATCTAATGATGCCATTGGCTTGGGGTCCCTTAGGTGGTTTCGTGGGGTCGTATGTGTTGCGGGGCACGCCAAGAAGAATATCAAACAACGTGCTAGACTGAGCATCGAATAAGTCTAGCAAGTGGGCACGGGCGATGGCTTGTTCCTCATTGATAGCACATCCCATGAAAACATCTTGTGCTATGGTAGGTATGAGAGACTTCGTAAACCAGTCCGCTAGGTTTTGGTCTGGAATAGGAGCCTTAATGAGACGTTGTCTCCTCCGATACTCATGTATATGATCTGAGATGTGAGTAGCATTATTTTGACGGAGTGAGGTTAAAATCTCTATACCAGTTTCATACCGTATAGGTAGGTGGAAATGAGTCAAAAAGTTCATAGCAAGAGATCCAAAATCAGGAAAAGAATGGGGTAGTAGTTCAATATACCACTTGGTAGCCGAACTAGTGAGAGTCCGTTGAAATAACCGAAGACAGATCAAGTCATCCATCAAGGAATTAGATGAACACCACAAGTGGTATGCCATCACGTGGTTTTAAGGATCCTCACCCGGCTTGCCATCAAATTTCAGGATATCTGATGGAATTTTCACCAGAATGGGTGGCCAATAAGTTACATGGTAGATGGGGTCGTTGGTCAAGCGAGACAAGTCGGGTAGGTCCAAAGTAGCCAAAAAGGGCACCTGTGGATTAGGATGTAGGTACTGATAGTACTGATAAGGCGTGTAAGGACCTGTGGGACCTTGTATTGACTGACCATAGGATGTTCTAGGATGAAACTGGCCATAGGGGTACGGGCCGCTCGGACCGAATGTAGGTATGCCTCCATAGTAAGGTGGTCCATTACCATAATAAGGTGGCCCATTACCATAAGGTGGGGGCTCTCCTCTGCCGCCGAGAGGGGGTGGTCCGCCTCCAAATGGTGGGGGTCCACCACCACCGCCAGGGTAGGATGGGTCGCCACCACCTCCGCCGGGAGGAGGTGGTGGTCCACTACCACCATTGAAATAGGGTGGGCCTCCAACACCTCTGCCAGGAGGTGGTGGTGGGCCACCATCGTCGTCGGAAGGGTAAGAGCCTCCTCCGCCACCTCCACCATAGTAGGGTGTTGGTACACCACCACCTCCACCAGGATGAGAAGGTCCTCCACCACCACCACCACCACCGGGATGGGATGGTCCTCCACCACCGCCACCAGGATGGGATGGTCCACCGCCACCAATAAGATGGGATGGTCCTCCACCACCTCCACTAGGATGGGATGGTCCACTGGCACCACCATGATCGGATGGTCCTCCACCACCACCACCAGGGTAGGTGGGCCATGATGACTGAAATGAGGTGGTCCTTTGCCAGAAGGTAGAGGTCCGCCTCATCGAGAGTTATGTGGGGACCCTTTTCCTCCAATGGAGGTGGGGGTGGACCAAACAGGGGTGGAGGGACTTGAGGGACTGTAAGTGGGGGTCCATGTTGTAAAAAATTTTGCTGTCCCCATAGAGTGTAAGGATTTCCAGGGTAAGGTACCCCATAGAGTGCGTTTCCGGGATTAAGTTAACCCGACACAGGGTTAAGATGACCTGGATACGCTTGACTCGATGGTGGTAGAATTACGTTGGATAGTCCCCTAACATGGGATAGTCCCGTGGTGGAAGGTCCAGGAGGTAGGGAATTTCCAATGGAAGGGCCGATGGGAACTCCTACTGCAGTATTATGGTTAAGAGATGGGGTATTCCCACCAATAACAACTTACTGACCACTAAGTAAAGGTTGAACCAACACTAGTTGTTGATAATCCACCGTAGGATTACCACTACCTGTAAAGAAGGTAGGGGGTAAAGAGTATCCTCCCCTCGAAGTTTGGGGTGGGGGAGGAGCAGGTGACGTAACCGTGGTGGTCACAGGTGTGTTGGACTATTGTCCTTCAACAGGTTGGGTTGTGAGAGGTACTAAACTAGTCTCCTGTCTAGGGAACATATGTGCAGGAATGGATGGTTGACCAGTTGTAGCAATGGTCACGTGTTGCGTGGATGATTCTGGTGACTCAAAAGAGAAAGAGCGACCTGGGATTGGTCAGTAAGGGGGTAACGTCGGGTCTTCAACCCTTCGTTGGAGACTTGATCTCCGACACTTCTCAGCCATAGAATGAAAGTGAGCCAATTTGTCACAATAGTAAGCTAAGGGGTCGTCTGGAGTAGTCCCACTGGGTGGGGGTGCAACGACAAAATGGGCCACTGGGTGGCCTAGAGAAGATGTCCAATAAGCTGTTGAACGACCAACAGCTGCTGTGGGGTCATCCTGGGGTTGATTTATCTATTCCAATGATCCAGGCTCTCTCGAAAAAATAGGAGGTAAGTCTTGTGAAGTGGGGATTTGTGCTTCTTCACCCTGCGGGGGATGAGAGGCAGGTGAATTTGGAGGAGTGTGAGGAAACAAAAGTCCTCCAACTTTCAAAGTGGGGTTTTCCACTTCATGTGACCCAACCCTGGCTTGTGGGTCCATTATTACCCTCGAAATTACCTCCTGGTTAAGGGGATATTCGGGTGGCAAGTTCTGAATCTTGCGAGACCTTCTCCAAGGAAATTTAGCCAGAGTGACTGAAACAAAAATTTTCTCCTAAGGAAAGCTACACAAAAGAAAAGCAGACCAGACAAACCCTACACAAACTAAGGCCATAAGAAAACTTATGTTATAAGAGTGGATTCAAAGTTCTGGAACCTCACATGATTGTCAAGGCTTCGCAAATCGCTATATACCGGAGGGTCCAACAGTAAAATGTGACAAGGAGGATTGGGACCGTACCCTTTCCTGAATACCCGATTACTTGGATGGTACGTGCGTAGTAATCTCCCTTAGTGTTATTCTCGGTGTATTGCTCCACCAAGGCGGCCAAAAGGTTAACTCAATTGGTTTCAAGAATCCTAGTGGTGTCTCCCGATATACACAAGGTACGTGGGAGCTCAAATCCGTAATGGTGCTGTCTAATGCACAACCGTATGGCACGAGACCTTCCTATATACGACCGAGTACGTGAAACACCTTTCGATATATGCCAAGTACGTGTGGTACTTGGTGGGTACATGAAAGAGCTTGATATACTGATAAGTACGTGGAAGACTACAATACCCTCGGACTACAGTGCTGGAAAATAATGATAGCTGCCACACTTAACGACACCGGAACACATCTCTAACTTACACACAAGTTACTAAAAATTTTACCCTAGTTATACCGTTAATTTTATCTGGACAGTTAGGTGAATGCATGAGGTGAGTACATAATCGTAAACATAATGCAAGCCCTGACTACATGCAAAAAATACGCTTTTCTTTTTATGAACTCTATGTATGGGAGGGAGAAAATTCTTTCCAATGATTTTACCAAAGAAACACAATGCAACACAATCCCAAATATACCAAAAAATGACTATGAAGTATTCTTTTCCTTTTCAAGCAAAACACAAAAGTAACACAACACTACTAAGCCAAATCAAAGCATGTTTTTCTTTTTCTTTTATCTTTTCAAAACAAAAATGATGCTAAGCGATGAAAAGAGAGAGCTTTCTAAGTAGAGTATGCAAGCTTTTCACTTTCACTACAATGGCCTAAAAGTATAAAAACCAAAAGATGCATTTAACTTCCCAAGCACGGAACTACTTTTGCAAAACTTGATATCTATTCGAATTTTTCAAGAAAATGAGCAACTCATAATTCGTGAAAAACACAAATAATTCAATTTCCTTTCAACTTTTCCAAAAGATCTACAAATGAGACATTCTAATGCATAAACAATTCTTCAAATGAGCTTGAAAAATGATGTAAATAAAGTACTTTTGATATTTCAATGGATGTATCAAAATAATAAATTGATAACAGCAATGCTTTTAATCACAAATACTAAAATGAAAAGATTACTTGCAGCACTCCAATAACTCAGAACATCTCAAGAAAATGACGAGCACTCAATGGACTGAAAGTACACAAAAACACTCAAAATCAATCAGTGACAAGCAACACTAGAGCAAGCAAAGCTAAAAAATGAATGCAAATGAGGTCTGGAAACCGATCCAATACAATGACCAGATCTGGAAAGGAGAGGAGGGAATGCAAGGGTGAGTCGATGCAGGTGGGGGAGACAAGAGTGTCCACCACTACCAAATATCAGACTTGTCCAAGATGGAACCCAAAACAACTCCAAATAAAACCAAACAACTCAATCACGCAAATCAAAATGGGGTCTCTGACTGGATCTTACAGTATAGAGGGAGTTTGCACACAAACCAAAACTCAAATCAGAAATGGAGAAGGGGTGTCTGTATGGAAATTTTGGCAAATAGGCGCAGTCTGTGCTTGCACACAGTGCGACGTCGCAGTTTACCAATGCGGGAAGTGCGACGGTGTCACAGTAGACCAATGAAAAGCTTGCGATGATAGGCTGACAAGCAAAGAATAGAGATAAAAAATAAAACAGTGTCGCTCTGGGTACATTGACCAGGTACAATAGGCGAGATCTAAGTTAAAAAATGAACCAATTCTCCAAACAATGAGCAATGAAATGGTCTGAAAATGAGAAGCACAAACTCAAAGGAAGGTAATCAAACTCTTCAAAGTGAAGATCTGATGGTGAAACCAGCTTAGGAGGCAAATGACAAATAAAATGGCTTGTAACAAGAAATCAACCAAAAATGACATTCAGATTGACAACTACAAAACAATGTTCTTCCCCAGTATGGTCGCCAGATTTGTTTGACGGACAATCCACTCGAGCGGATGTGAGTCGGATCTCCCTAGCTCAATGTGAGTCTAGAACAAATAGTACAGACTATAAACCACTTTCCTATATCTAGTTAAGGATCAAGTTATCAGATGTCTTACCTTAAGTTTGCAGTCCCTTTTCTTGGGTGTTGTTCCACGCCTTGCGGTCATCAGATCTAAGCTGCAAGACCTGCCAAGATACACAAAACAAGAAAAACCAAGTAAAAACATCCAAACGATAATAGATCTAAGTAAACAGTTAAGCAGATAAACTACACAATATCATCAACACAACAATATTGGTGGAAAGCATTTATATTACTGTAAAAATAGGGAAAGTACATAGAAGAGAACGACTACAACCAAAGCCTAATGAAGTAACCCTTCTCCATCCAAGCCAATGCCATATCCTCCCAAGGAAGTGTGAATCTCTCCATGGATGAGTAGAGATCTCTTGAAGATGATTTCACCAGCATGTAGACACTATAGACTTCCTCCCTTTGGAATGGGAGTGAGCTTCACTTATATAGGACTAAGTGGATATGGTATGGATAGGGTAGGTTGAGATATGGTAGGAGAGAGATAGGGGATCTTTCCAAGAGGTTAGGAAATGAGTGCCAACACTCCCAAAAGGGAAAGGATAAGGATCCATGTCAACTAGCTTCGAGAATAGGCTCAAAGGAGCTATTTTTACCCATTAACTGACATCGTCGCACCCTCCAAGAGAGCAAGATGCGACATCACAGGTTGCATGAGTGAAGCCTGCGATGACCTCTCAAAACCTAGTATAAATGGGTTATATCTCTTCCAGGTCAATAACTTAGTCAATGAAACTTTAGGGATGTATACACTAAGTCTCATGATGGTAATATTTTAGGTCTAACACACTTGAACACCTATTCCTCGAGTGCAAATTCTCCCAAGAAGTATGGCATCAAGCATATCAAGATCTCCCCTTCGACTTGACTCTACCCACTGAATGGAGTGACCATTTTATCTGTTGGAAGGACTACTACCATGGATCGCTGTGAAAAAAACCTGATTTCAAAAGAGTATGGGAGGCACTTCCAAAGCTCATCTTTTGGAATATTTGGAATGCAAGAAATAAATAAATTTTTGAGGAAAAAATATCCTCTCCGAGCTCAATCCTAGCCTCTGCTAAAGCTCTTTCGATAGAATCCTTATTTTCTAGAGGCATGAAAAGCATTAACAAAGAAATCCTGACAATCGAAGAAAAAATTTGGGTGTCTGACTTCTTAACCCCATCTCCGAGCAACTATCAGCCTCATCCCATTAGGAGGCCAAACACCAAGCATTGGCACATTAGAATGAGCGACGACTCTTTTCAGTCTTGGAGAAACAATCTAGGTAGAAATTCTCTCTTTTTTTATGGAGCCTCGAAAGGAAACGCTAGGCTGGAAAGTGCGGGAGGAGTCCTCTATGACTCTAATGGAAGTAAAATGAAATATTATGCACGGGGAATTGGAAAAAGGACCAACAAAAGATCTAAATGGCTCGCCTTGATCAAAGGCCTGGAACTAACCAGAAGTGATGGAATTGAGGACCTTGTTGTATTTGATGACTCTATGCTGATTATCAGGGAAGCTAGGAGTCTGGCAAATTGTAGAAAGATGCCTACTACCAAGACTCACCATTGGATGAAAAAAATTGTCAAGGAATACAAAGCAATCAACTTTTTACACATCCTAAGATCCAACAACCAGTATGCGGATAAAATGGAAAACAATGGATTTAGGCTCGCTTGTGGGGTCTGGGTTTGCAACCAGCATGATCATGGATTTGCTTAGGTCCCGTAACTTCTCATTCGTTTCTAATGTCTAGAATCGCTCCCAATGTACCCCTTTGGATTTGGCTTGGCCATCCACGCAACAGTACAAGCCCAAAACCGCCCAAAATTGGGCTTCCTATTACCAACTTCATAGTTTTCTTCAAGGTCATCCTCAGCGCCCTTTCGAGGATTCAGGATCAGCTTACACTCTTGACCCACATGGCTCCCATGTAGGGAGTTAATGCTCTCAACTTCTGAGGCAGAAGTGGTTACAAACTTGGAAAGGACGCCACTCCCTCATCATTCGAACTCTGCTTCAACAAATCCTCCAGGCTCTACACTAGTTTTTGCAAGGATAGAAGGTTTAGTTTGCACAGGAGTGAGCGCCATAGCAAGGTATCTCTCACTAGTGACAATATGGAAGAGAACCCCTCCACGCTCCAGGATATTCTCTGCTCGAAACAGATTGTTGCACATGGGAGGATTCACTTTGATACCCCTCCAAGTCTTGGATAAACCATTGAGGAGTTCAGAAAGAGGTCACTCTACATAATATCGATAATATTAAAAGTATTATTACATCTAAATTTAAGGAAAATATGTGGTGTGATACAAAGTTAGAAGAAACGATAAAATTAAGATACTATATGGAGGTGATCATCCTTAATCTAAAAGACCAAAAGTGTCTCTCTATTTTAACTAGCTGCTATGAATAAAATAATAATAAAATAAACATCAACACACACACATATATATATATATAAATAATAATAATAATAACAACAAACAAGAATAATATAATAATATAATTAATTAGTGAAAGTCTATCTTGTAAAAGACATCATCTATATATCATCAAATATATTATTCTTATTCATTATTCAATATGAGAGTCGGATTCGACTATTAACCTAGTGAACGGATTTGTTCACCGCATTTGGTATCAGAGCGAGGCTTGTAGCCACCAATCTAGGATCTTGTCCAAAACCAGGCCGTGGCCTAAAGAAGTAAAAAAGAAAAAAAAAAGAGAAAGAAATAAAAAGGAAAAAGTAAAAAAAAATAAAAAGAAGAAAAGAAAGACAAGTAAAAAAGAAGAAAATAGAATATAGAAATAAATAAAAAATAAGTCAGAAGAAGTGAAAAGGAAAAAAAAAAAAGTAAAAGTAAAGTTTAGAAGTGAGTAAAAGTAAAAAGTAAAAGTAAGAAGTGAAACCACACATGGTTTTAAGGTGCACGTGGGTTTGGTTTTATTCCCTAAGAACAAACCAAAAGTGAGATTTGAACTTGGGTGGGGAAGGTAACAATCATTCTTCCCAACCACCTATTCTACACACAATCCACAAAGAAATTAATCTAAAGCAAAAGGTTAACCAACGTGGAGATTAATTAATATTGGTCCATAATTGTAAAATATTACAATTGTTTGGGAAATATATAATATTAAATAATATTATTATTACATTTAAATAATAATAATTATTATAAGGGAAAAGCAATTATTGTTAAAAAAATAAAATAAAATTTGAAGATCGGTTATCACCAAAGAAATCAAAGGAAATCATCCCACCGTTGAAGAAGTCAGAAACCATGGAAGCCGATTTGCGAGAAGAATTAGAAGCCGCGTTAAAACGTTATCTAAAAGACAATGAAGAATTGTGCGACATAAATAACAGTTCAAAAATAAGAATTGAATTACAAGAAAGGGACAATGAAATAAAAATCTCTGACCAGGAAAAGCATATAGAAAAATTGAATGCGCAAATTGATGAATTAAAAGACGAAAATAAATTCAATCAGATGTTAGGAAATCAAGATATAAAGAAGGAAATAAATAATTACGAAGCAGAAATAATACGCTTGAACAAAATCGTTAGCGACAAAGATGAAGAACTAATGCAGTTACGACATAAATTAGAAAGTCAAGAATCAGAGGTCAGCCAGTGTCGACAACAGATAAAAGTTCTTCAACAACAAAATGACGACTCTAAAAAGACACATAATTCAGAGATCGCAGAGAATAATAAAGCATTATCCAACAATGCTGAAGAAATTTTTAGACTAAGAAGTCATAACAAGATACTAGTCACAAAAATTAAGAATTTGAAAAATAGCCGGAAGATAGAACAATCTATGGACGACATTGAAGGGAAACTTCTAGACAAGCAGGAAGAAAATAGTTGTATCAGAAGTCATAATGAAGATCTTAAGGAACAACTTAAGACATCTAAAGATGACAGAAAATTGCAAGTCGAATTGATTAAGAAGTTTCAAAATGATAACAGGCAGTTAGGAAACAAGTTGGAAAAGATACAGAATGAAACCTTAAAACCTCAAGAGATGAAAATAAAAGTCCTAGCTCAGATCAATGCTCAAAAGACGACACTCGTAAAAGAAAATGACATTGTGAAAATTCCCTATAGACACCCCAAACATAAAAACCGATATTCTGAAAAGTGGGAAATGTCGAAAGACGATGGTACTAATGTGATCAAATCTCTTAACGATAGATCAATGGGGAATCCCAATAGTCAGCAACAAATCAATTTGGGATGGATTGCCCCATCCACATATCGGAAGTTATGCTCTACACTTAGAAGTTCGTACCGACATGTTTCGTCAGCTACGACGTCATAAGGAACGGTGCGACAACGTTATAAGGCTTTGAGGACAAAGCCTTTCTAAGAGAGAGGCAATGCTATGAATAAAATAATAATAAAATAAACATCAACATATATATATATATATATATATATATATATATATATATATAATAATAACAACAAACAAGAATAATATAATAATATAATTAATTAGTGAAAGTCTATCTTGTAAAAGACATCATCTATATATCATCAAATATATTATTCTTATTCATTATTCAATATGAGAGTCGGATTCGACTATTAACCTAGTGAACGGATTCGTTCACCGCACTAGCGTAAGAAGAAAATCAATATTGATAAAATAATAACAAACTCTCATGAGATCCATAGTGAAACAAGGCACTGGACCATTCTTAAAATTCCATGGGATGAAAGAATCTATCATCTTTGTGACACAAAGAGGGTTGAAGAAGAAAATCACTTTCTTATTGGATGTCCCGCATACACCCACCTTAGAGTGCAATTTCAAAAAAAATCCGACAATACTAACCTTCCTAATATTTTAACTCATCATAACTATAATGATTATGAATGCTTCTCTTAAAAAAAATTGAGCATAGAAATAAAATATTAAAGAAAACCAAGTGACTCCTTTCCTTTTTAAGGTTTGATGGGCCAAAGCTAGTCTCAGTGGACATTAAAACCATCATCATCATCATTATATAGAACAATCTCATATATTTTATCATTACAACTTTATAAAAAAATTTAAAATAACCATACCACCATTTACCATAATATAGTATACCCTTATCACATTACCATTTGGTATGGTATGACTAGAATATAATATTCTATCATCTATATAGATCCATTTCATTTTATGATCAAAGCATAAACACAACAAATATGTTTCTCAAGTGGACTCAACAGTTAATAACAACATAATCATGTTATTTAATGCCTTGATTTAAATGTATCTATCATCACAAAATTATCTCAATGAAATGCATAAAACCATAAACAAAAAGAACCAATAATTATTGTAAGACAAACAACCATATAAGAATGCAAGAATTATTACTAGGAGGAAGCCATTTTTTTTAACATCCAATTTCATTTAAATTATATAATACCACTTTACAAGTTCATATGATCAACCATCACATCATGCAACCTATCACTTGGTACCACAAAACTATAGAGATAAAGTAACATTAATTAACCTCTTTCATCTTAAATATATTCATCACTCATCCCAATATTTAAATTCCCTCATTGCAACTATTGTTTGACTCAAGCTAAATCATTCATTTTTTCTATTACACTCCATTGAGGAATTCTTTCCTAGTCATAACATGCAGGATCATGGATATGGTATGACTACAAGACTATTGAATAATGGTGCAAATATTGAGATTTTCTTAGCTAAGGACACCCATTGGCAAGTCTAGTAATGTGTGGTTCTCTAATGGTACAAGATTGTTTGGATTATAGGATCATATATATATGGTATTATTATCCCCAAATTTCCTTGTTCCTTAAAATATACATTGTTAAAATGTGATGGATCTCTTTTATGTTCAACACTTCAACTAATTAAAATATATTCATATGAATATGATTACCTTCACTCCAACCATATAGTACACACCTTATTTTATATATGTAATCATATCGCTTATTTTCCTTACAACCTAAAATTCATATGACTAATGTTGATCACAAAGCCCACCAACTTTCACATCATTTTGATAGAGTATCCCAATGTATTTGGATTCAATTTTTATTATATGTTATTTTACTTTTTCTTTTTACATTCTGATTTTTTAAGTTGCATAGATAGTAGAGTAATATTTAATAACTTACCAAACCCTTTATAACTCATGATGAATCTTTTAGAAAATAATAATAATGCTTAAAAACAAGCACATAAGAGGAAAAACATTTTTACTCGAACTCAAATTACTCAAGCCTTTAAATAGGCTTCATCACATGCTAAAATCATGGGCCTGTAAACCACTAACATTAAACCCATTATTGACCATATTTTCACCAATAGTTACCATAAATTGATCATTAATCATCATTACCATTGCATATATAATCATTCTCATTACTTCTAGCATTATCATAGCTAGAAATTCCACGAATATGACATAACAACCATGAGCATGTGATTATGTATGAGCATAATCACTATGGAACCAAATCAACTATAATGTTAGTAGGAAATATTACTCCCTTTTGAATTCCATACAAAGTGACATCATTTTTTGTTTAACATATTGATTAGAAATGTCTATATATAATATGGATGAGAAATGGAGAGTTGTGATTATTTTTTATATTATATACTTAATCCTTCACATCACTATTAGAATCATCAATTTTACGTTGAGAACTACTTGTGTGCTCAATAGTTATTTGTCATATTAATTTTTAGTAAGCATGCACATATTAACATGCATTACAAGTTGATGGGTACCCGCACGAAGCTAGTACCCAAAAAGGCCGCAATAGAAGCGCGCGAGCCAAAAAAAAAAATGGCGCACACGCGCATCCAAACATGCATACGCGCCCCTACTTCGGCAACTTCCGAACATCCACGTTGTTGAGTTGACTTGGACAAAATGTGTGTGCACGCGTTATTAACGCGTGCCTGTTTTTATATATAAAAAAACAGACCACAGGTTTGTTATTGTGAACAAACCCTCGAGCATGGAGTGGCCAAACAAAGACCCCGTGAGCGCATATTGGAGCACGAAAATCCTCCTACTTAGCATCAATCCGAACCTCCACTTCGTTTCCTCCAGGTAGGTGCTCAACGAATCAAGTTTTTTTTTTCCATTGCATTTTTAAATAAAAAAAATACAATCAATTAAAAAACCAACAAATTGTCATTGCAGATTAAATACACCTAACAAAATGACAAACACACCACAACCATCAGAGGAAACCGAACCATCAGAAGATAACATCAACATTGGAACGGACAATGAACTTGGTGATGAGCAATATGAACACCCCGAGGATCAATTACATCAACATTTAAATGAATTAAGGGTATTAAGCGATGAATTGAAGAGCACCAAGGAACCTTCTCGAGTTTCCTTGGCTTCATCATTGCAAAACATCATTGAATCCATCAACATTGCCCATAGTGAGATCACAAATATGAGCCAATATAGGGCTCGAATGAGGGAGCACTATTCCACTAGGATATCCAAAGAACAAATTAAATACCTCAACATCATGAAAGCACAGTTGTACAACAAATTCATAGATCCCGGGACAAGACATATTCCATATGTGAGGAAGAGATGGGTTTGCATGGGCTGGTGTATTTACTAACCATGGAGAGACAACTGGAGAAAGAGATGGTTTATGGTGTTTGATAGGCCCCCATGCAATAATTTGGAGGTCCCACAGTATTTTCTTAGAAAACTGTGGGCTGAGTTTGAGCTAGGATACCATGTCAATTATTTTGACATCACTGAGTTTCAGGGTGTCGGTCTTGGCTCTGCCCAAGATCGACCTCAAGCCTGTGCAACCCACTCAGAGGACCTCCTGCACCCAGGAGAGAGCCAAACCCCCTATTTGTGATAGAAATTGTCCCTAGACTACAGAGGAGCAAGCTAGCACAATCTCAACAATACAAGCATGAAATAGGGTTTTTTTTGTAGTTTATTGGTTTGAGGGTTTCATTCACAAGAAGGCGATCAATCTTCAAACTAATATTCAATCAATCATGATACAACATCAAAGAAACTGAGATATAAATGTAATAAAGACAAACATAAACCATGATCACTCATAAACAAAGTACTGTTTTTCTCCACAACATATGAGCATTAACATGAATTAAACTTTACTCAAGAAATGAAATCATAGGCTGAGTGGTCAAACTGGCCATAAACAAAATCAATAAACAGGATAAAGTGGCTTATATTTGTATATATATCAATCTCAGTCTTCAAAAACTTACATCAAAAGCATAAGCATCAGTCTGAATGTGTATCCCCAAATATGCTCCAAGCTTAATGCTCCAAGCTCTATCTTGTTTCTTGAAACCAAAATCCAATTCCAACACTGAATGCTTGTCCTCCTTTTATCATTACAAATATGTAGTAGTTCCATAACTACTTGTTTAGGTCAAGTTTTGAAATATTCAGCAGTTACACTTAGTGGTTATTAAAGACTAATTAACCAAAAATAACAAAATCAGATTCTGGGAAAAATGGCGAATTTCTAGAAACAAAGGTCTCAAAGAAGCCTCCATATATCTCGATTCATGACACCTGTTAGAAAGATGAGAGAGATTTTTTTAAATGAGTCCATGAAGAACAAAAAACTCTCTTGTATTTTAAAAATTCCTCTCCAATTGATCGGAATACGTGCCGGAAATGTGTGACTAAAACAGGAAACTATTAAATATTTTAAACCCTGAAAAATAGGCCACAAAAATGAATTCGAATCTTTCAAACGATGACACGTGTTGCAAAACTGAGATTGGTTTTTGTGAATGAATCCATGATGGACAAAAAAATCTTTGGGATTTCTGAAATTTATCTCCATCGCCTCATAATCTGTGCTGAATTACAATGACTAAAATAGGGAAAAACATAGTCATTCTCAGGAAAATGCTTATGCTTCTTTTCAGACATGTGTTCTTGCTCTGCAATATCATGCTTCATTAATTCTCCTTGTAGATTGTCCTTATGCATACTATATTCAACTGCATCTTCAAATACATCTTCTCTAAAAAAATTTAACAAAACTTGATTGCTTACTAGGAAGAGGCTTCTTTCCATGCTCATCTTCAGCTCTGGAATTTTGAAATTCCAATGATAAATCAAAATGGATTTTACAAATGTCATAATCCACTGAACAGGTGTCCAGGGGTCCTCTGGCATCAATGAACCACACTCTTCTATGATTTCGGATTCCTGTAGCGCACTAGAGTATATGATTTGGACCTTGCACTGCGGAAATACCTCACATGCAATTTTGGCACACAAACTCAAACAAAAAGGTTAAACTTTGGATTTTGTATAAGTATATAGTTTAAGTAAGCATTTTAAAGACTTTGAAAGATATATAATATTTGATAAGCCATTAAAGGTGCCATTAAGGGTGAAATCAAATAAACCAAAGAAAACCATAACATGACACTAAAGAGAAAATCAAAACCATTTATAAAAAACACTTAAAATCTAAAATAAAAATAGAATGAAAATGAAAAAGAGGAATAAACATTTTAAAAAACACACAAAAAAACTGAGGACAATTTCAGTGTTAACATCTGGCTCCTACTGAGGGATGAAATCCTCCTTGTGAGGTTTCAAGAACCTGTAGACCTTGTGCCTTATTCATTGGGTGATGGAGTCATTTGCCAAAACTCTGAAACTTTCTCAAACTCTTGAGCACACACCTCTGAAATAACAAAATACTGCTGCAAACCAAGAATCTACTCCTACTTCTAATCGGTAGAAGCAAACTAATCACGTATAATCATACTTCTAATGAAGCCATGATAGCATCCAACCAATTGTAACAACTTATTGCAGGTAGATTGAAATCAAAGAAGAATTTAACATTTGAAGCAGAAATTTAATTTGCAAAGCATATTCTACATTGATTTCAAATTCTAAAAGGCTAAAACTTTTTGAAAACCATGACTTCATGTAAATGACCACTGGGTCCTGCCAATTGTGCTGCATTTCCAGCTGATATGGAAAGCCATATTGTTCCTCTGCTTTATTGATCAAACGATACTTCATGAGCTCAGCTAGAAAAAGAGAATAAA
Organism: Larix kaempferi; assembly: GCA_027924585.1. Taxonomy (NCBI): domain Eukaryota; kingdom Viridiplantae; phylum Streptophyta; class Pinopsida; order Pinales; family Pinaceae; genus Larix; species Larix kaempferi. The sequence continues at coordinate 9,478,642 of BSBM01000174.1, read as the reverse complement.
CACCATTACATTGGAAATCAAAGGCATCAAGATTATCTTGAATCTGCTCCAGAATTTCTTGGACAACATAAACAACAAACTGGTCATTTTTTCCCATGCTACCTTCAGATAAATAACTGTCATACATTGGCTCTGGTTGTTCATGGATAATGGACTGAATGTCTTCATGAACCGGCTGAAACTTTTCTGCCACATCACTCATATCTGAATCATCATCATCATATTTATAAAAATTTAGAACAACCTGATAAAATTTCAATGATGATGCTAAAGGTTCATGTTTTTCTTCATTCAATAAATCTTGAAAAGTCTTTTGTGGTATCATATCATCATGAAAACAACTAAAGTTATTTTAACCAAATGCTTCTACAATAATTCCTTCAGTGCAAAGCTGATCTTCATAAATATTTGGAGCAGCGGATACACCTGACATAATATCATTTGCCTCTACAACATAACTGTCAACATCCTGAGCATCACAACAATGCTGAAATTTTCTCTTTTGAATAGAAGAATCAACACACACTTCGAATATAATTGATTGTTGTTGATCTTCCTAAAAAATTGGGACAATTGTTTCGTTGTGAGAACAATTATTAAAAATATTCAATGAATCTTTAGTCAGATTGTCATCAACACTAAACTTAAGATTGTTCTGCAAACCTTCAACAACAGTGTGATTTTCTTCAATAGAGTGTTGAGCTTCACAAGGTTTTTCAACAGTAAACTCTTCATGATAATGATGTCTTGAATCCTGAAAACAGTCAAATGTCTCCTGGAATTCTTTTTCTTGAAATATTTCTTCATGAATTTCATCAGTAACGCTATATTTATCATTATTACTAAAAGACTTATTGTAATTAAATTGCTCACAACCGTCCTCTAAAAGGAGATCAGCAGGATAAATCCTCTTACACTATGAATGAAAGACAACATGAAAATCTTTTAATGAAGAGATTCTAGAGACAAGAAGAGATCTGTACCACTGTATGGCATCTCCTTCCAAGGAGTACATAAACATTTTCAACAATACATCTTCGTGATGAATACCAAATTGGTTCATGTATTGATGAAAATCAATCAAGTGTTGTGCCGGATGGTCATGATCATCTCCTCTAAATCTTAGAAGGAAGTTTACCCATTCATCCATCGTAGGCACGTCATTTGGAAATCCTGGAATATCAACTAAGATAAAAGGATCAAACCTTTGTGCCAACATAGCAGCAAAATACTTTGACATTCTGAAAGTGTGAAGTTGCTTCTGAGACTACAGAGGACTAAGCTAGCACAATCTCAACAATACAAGCATGAAATAAGGTTTTGTTTTTGTAGTTTATTGGTTTGAGGGTTTCATTCACAACAAGGAAATCAATATTCAAACTAATGCAGGTAAGAAATCGTGATACAACATCAAAGAAACTGAGATATAAATGTAATAAAGACAAACGTAAACCATGATCACTCATAAACAAAGTACTAGTTTTCTCCACAACATATGAGCATTAACATGAATTAAACTTTACTCAAGAAATGAAATCATAGGTTGAGTGGTCAAACTGGCCATAAAAAAAATCATTAAACAGGATAAAGTGGCTTATATTTGTATATATATCAATCTCAGTCTTCAAAAACTTACATCAAAAGCACAAGCATCAGTCTGAATGTGTATCCCCAAATATGCTCCAAGCTCTATCTTGTTTCTTGAAACCAAAATCCAACCCCAACACTGAATTCTTGTCCTCCTTTTATCATTACAAAGATGTAGTAGTTCCATAACTACTTCTTTAGGTCAAGTTTCGAAATATTCAGCAGTTACACTTAGTGGTTATTAAAGACTAATTAACCAAAAATAACAAAATCAGATTCTGGGAAAAATGGCGAATTTCTAAAAAAAAAAGGTCTTGAAGAAGCCTCCATATCTCTCAATTCATGACTCCTGTTAGAAAACTGAGAATTTTTTTTTTAAATGAGTCCATGAAGAACAAAAACCTCTCTTGGTTTTTAAAAATTCCTCTCCAATTGACCAGAATACGTGTCGAAAATTTGTGACTAAAACAAAAAACTATTAAATATTTTAAACCTTGAAAAATAGGCCACAAAGATAAATTTGAATCTTTCAAACGATGACACCTGTTGCAAAACTGAGATAGGTTTTTGTGAATGAATCCGTCATGGACAAAAACCTCTTTCGTATTTCTGAAATTCATCTCCATCACCTTGTAATCTATGCTCAATTGCAATGACTAAAAAAAGGAAAACATAGTCATTCTCAGGAAAATGCTTATGCTTCTTTTCAGACATGTGTTCCTGCTCTGCAATATCACGCTTCATTAATTTTCCCTGTAGATTTTCCTTCTGCATACTATATTCAACTGCATCTTCAAATACATCTTCTCTAAACTTTTTTAACAAAACTTGATTGCTTACTGGGAAGAGGATTCTTTCCATTCTCGTCTTCAGCTCTGGAATTTTGAAATTCCAACGATAAATCAAAATGGATTTTACAAGTGTCATAATCCACTGAACAGGTGTCCAGGGGTCCTCTAGCATCAATGAACCACACTCTTCTATGATTTCAGATTCCTACAGCGCCCTAGAGTATATGATCTGGACCTTGCGCTACGGGAATACCTCACATGCAATTTTGGCACATAAACTCAAACACAAAGGTTAAACTTTGGATTTTGTATAAGTATATAGTTTAAGTAAGAATTTTAAGGACTTTGAAAGATATATAATATTTGATAAGAAATTAAAGGTGCCATTAAGGGTGAAATCAAATAAACCAAAGAAAACCATAATATGACACTAAAGAGAAAATCAAAGCAATTTATCAAAAACACTTAAAATCTAAAATAAAAATAGAATGAAAACGAAAAAGAGGAATAAACATTTTAAAAAACACACACAAAAACTGAGGACAATTTCAGTGTTAACACCCCCCTCCTCATCTACCTGGGTTTGGTAGTGGCCTAGATGAGATTGATGAGTTAGTTAGATGTGCCACACATCATTTGCTTAGACATACCACATTTGTGGCTATGTCTTCACAGAGCCGGGACGACATCGATGAGACACACGCAGTTGCATGGTCTATGGGTGTTGGCCAGGACATGCCAGCTACAAGTGGAACCCAAGCGAGGCCATCTAGTTTGACTGGAACAACGACACATCGTTGTTCTCACTGTGGTCATTCTTGTCATGGTCCTACACAGCAGCATGCCACAGAGAGCTACACGGACCAAGTTAGTTATTGTTTTATTTAATGTTCAAGTATTTATTGTATTTTATTTGATATTGTATTTTTTAATATATTTAACTTTGAATTACACATTGTTGACTTTATTTATTTTAATGTACAGTTATTCAGGGTCGATTCTCCATCCTCCAGGTGGGAGGACATCGGTTCCTTCAACCTAGACCAAGCCATGGTAGCAGCAAAGGAGATTGCGGCACCATACACACAGGTAACTTCTTTACTTTGAATAATTAGATCCCGTCATGAGTAATTTATCTTCAGTAATTGCAAATTAATTAGCACCGAGTAACCATTTTTTATATTATCATCGTTTAAAACTAAAATGAAAATGAATAATTCTCACAAAACATGTCTATCATATTATCATCGGATTTTACAGTTGTGTGTATCATATTGTCTAAATTATTTGAGAGCTATAAATTCATATAATCCAACCAAACAAAAATGAAACCTTATAAAACATGAAAACTTAAGAAAACTAGACATGTGTTCATGTTCACTTTAGGCATCCTTTGCTTCTCCATTTTCAACTTATTTCATTTATGATGCTACTTGTGCTTATTCTATGTCTTCATAATCACCAAAATCACGTTGAACTGCAAAGTCTTTTAGACGAATACCATTCACTGAACCTATGGAAACTATAGGGTGTAATGTTACGAGGCATTTCTAAATCTGTAGCCAACTTCTCTAACCTTTCACTCTGTGCTGCCATTCTCTTTTCCATATCCAAAATCCTAGCAAACTATTCTTCATGATGACTACATATACTTTGATTAATATGCAAAATGATCTCTTGTAAGGTGTGCATCTGTGGTGATAAGCACCTCAGGACGTTGTGAAGCTCTGTAAATCCACAATGAACACACTCAACCTAACTTACCATATGATGAAGTTTGAAATTCCCACAAGGGGCCTTCCAAATGCCCACACATCTTCCTTGTCCACCTCATCATCTTGTCTTCGTCCTCTAATATTATGTTTTCCAAGTCATCTTCCTCCATGTCACCAATTTATCTATCCTTCTTGTCATCAAGCATGTCCTCCTTGTCATGTTCCATGTCATCAAACACCATGCTTGACAAGTCATCGAGCTTGCTTGCTTGTCACTTGTCTGTGTCTTGTCCTTAGCTTGCCATGTCCTTCTTCCATGCTTGTCATAAACACTTGTCATGCTTTCCATGTTTGTCATACTTGCCACCTTTTCCATTCCTCAAGCCATGTCACCATCTCCATTGTTCTTTCCATAATGTGTATGCTCCATATTCTTAACTCTTCCATGTCTTTGTCATTAATGTATTGTCATCAATGTCATTATCAAGTCCTTGTCATCAATCCTTTGCCATGTCTTCAATTTGTCAAGTCATGAAATCTTGTCATGTTTACCATTTTTCCAGTCAATTATTTGCCATGTCATCACTTTGACCTTTGTCATTAATGTGTTGTCATCAATGACAAATTTGGCCATCAAACACTTCAAGCATAAATTGTTAATCTTCTTTGCCACATTATCTTCAATGGATGACCAAAGAATGGGTCATTTGTTCCTATCATGGGCCCAATCCATTGTGGGTCAAAGGACACGATCCCCACAACCATGTTCTTTACCGAGTCTTGAACAAATGGATTGCACCAATACAATAAAAAATTTATATAATATCCAAATCCCATCAAACCACTATCATCTAACTTGAATCTAAATTAATTGCAATCATGTTTTTTAAGTACTATCGTTGTCATTCTCATTGGCATTGTGTTTAATATTGTTAATATTGTTTTTATAAATTCAATCTAAAAATTGTAGTTTTCGCATAGGTGTCTACAGGCTCCAACGATCAGCCAGCCCCACTGGGGATCAGCAAATCTCCATGTGTGCAGGTATCTTGTGTATTAAAGTATAAATTTAATTTCAAATATGATGACTTTTCTGTGTATATTTATATTTTTCTATATTAAACTATGAGGTTATAAATGTGTATGCAAGTGTGAGCACCTCAGCCTTCCAGTGCCGTTATTCCTCCCTCCCCAGCCTTTCAGACACCATATATGCTAGTTGTATCCCATGGCATGAATTCCCCCTTCCATGCATCCCTCCCCACCCCCTTCCATCCATCCCCCCCTCCTATCCAGCACCACACTTCCATCTAGCTCCCCCTTCTATTTCATATCCTGCGTCCCATCACCCCATCCCAACCTTTCCACCACCTCCGTCATAGTTTCCCATGTTTCCACCCTCCCCCATCTGACCATGATATACCACCCATCCACAATCACCCATCCCTCCACTGCAACACAGACCTCTCCCCCCCCCACATTCTGCCACCACACTCACTTCCCCTTCCACGGTGGCCCCATCAATATTACAGCTAGTTGGGGTTTATTGCCCTAGACATGCATCTCCACTTCTCCCACGCCATTTCATGCCTCCTTCTTCCACCTCTCCTTCTTCCACTGTTTCCCCCAGTGGTGTAGCCATCGTTTATGTGGCTACATCCGCCCCTATACCATCCACCCTAGCATCGGAGCAGGTTGTCCAGTCGACTGCTCCATCCACCAGCCCTGAAGACCAGCCGGTTGTGTTCATGGTGAGATTGACTAGTTTATGAAAATCTCGTTCAAAATTAACGAAAATTACTATATGCATCTAATTTCATCATTTATCTGATTGTTCTAAATGTTGCAGGGTGGCATTGTTGAGAGACTTGGAGCACGGAGGAGAGAGACCCCCTCACGACTTACAGTCTCGCATGCGGTGAGTTTTTTTTTTTTGTAAGCAGCATAGTAAAATTATATTATAGTACAAAAATAGTTACAATCTCATGAGAGTCAGTAGAGTAAGCTTTCTGAGGCTTCTCATGGAACCAGGAGTACAAATAGAGTCTCTGTGGACATATACAGTGACATAGACCTTATGACAGTCGATCAGTAAAGACATAAACAGAGCTAGAAAAAAGATGTAGACTAGCATCTGAAGAAGGATCATTAGCAAAAGAAAACGGAACATAAAAGATAACCGCCAAAACCATAAGAACAGAGCTCACTCAAAGCCACATTAGGTATTGGCGTCTGCATTCTGAGAGCCATGATTCTCCTTAGGGATAGGGCAGGCACCAAAGAATTCATCATCCCAATGCTGAGACGGGAGCTTGATAGGCAGAGGCTCATCTTTGCGAGGAGGAACGGCATCATCCTCATCTTTTCGGACACGCTTGTAATGCAGAACATCAATAGTCAAGGGGATTTGGAAGGAGGTCCCCGTGGGAGGATCCCCCTAAACCACCGCCATCGCCGCCGCAGAAGAGGTTGGGCCAGAATTGGGGCCGTGAGCAGGGGCCAAACCATCCGAAGCTGCAATACCCATGGAGTCATGCAGGTAACTACTAGTAGCATGGGCGTCTGCTGCCGCAGTAGCACCCTTAGTGTGAATGGTTAAATCCTCTGCCGAACCAGTAACAGGACCAGTAGGACCGTAACTAGGAGGAGGATCTGGGAGTGGAAACAGAGAATACCTGCGGCCATTCAGGCTGCTCTCTAGAGATACTAACACCCCATCCAGATGCGCCATATTGGACCTGGTATACATAATGGCCACCTTGCCCATGTTCCAATTGGTGAGCATCTCCTCCACCAGGGTGCCAAGCATATTCTTCAAGAGCCAATAGTAATTTACTTGGGTTCCCTAGCTACCAAAGGCCAGAATTTCGGCCACACTATGCGACTCCTAGTCATCAACCAGACGACGAACAGGGATGGAGACGTTGTCCTTGTAGCCAATGTTGGCAGATTTTTCATTCTCAGCAGCGGACGCAGATTTACCAGCACCTTGACCAGATCCTCGCTTGGACGTGCCTCGAGTGTGAGTCATGGCTGAATCAGGAGCAGGAGCAGAACTCTCAGTAGTGGAGATAGACAGGGAGTAACAAAGGCAAGTAATGACAGCAGGGGCTTGGATGGGGAGCCTCATATCTCTGAGCGTGCATCCGAAAGGAGCAGACTTCACACGGGAGAGCTTCATGGCGGAGGTTAACCAGATGGGAGGGAGGGACATAAAAACCAGTTTCGGCATAAATGCCAACCATAGAGCCATGTGGGTTATAAAACCAAGCGCGTGTGTAGAGGCCAGGTGGATAGAGGTCGTGTCCAGCATTAAACTTAGGGTCTAGGGGGGAGTGTATCCTGGGGCCTGTGGCTAGGTGGAGTATCCATGTTTCCAGGTGGGCAGATAGTGCTCCCTGCCATGGCTCTTGTCATCATCGTGTCACCCGTATCTAGGGATGCGGTGACTTATTTAAAATTTGAAAACTATTTTTATTTTTAAATTATGTTTTATACTTGTATAATTGCCAGGAAAAGTTGACATATTATTGTTTTCGTTTCAGGGCACAGGGGTACATTATCCAAGTCGCTAGAAGGACTCAGCTTCCTCTAACACGAAGAAAAGGAAGATCGATTTTGGAGATGCACTTGGGAGCTCCAAGGGTGGGCACGAGGATTGAGAGACCCTCCTTTGTACACTAGTCACGGTGTGGCATTTTGGGCACAAGTTGCCATATTTTGTATAGGGAACGAGTTGCCATTATATAGACGTTAGGAATGATGTTCCATTTTTCCAAAAAGTGTGCATGATTGGATCATTTTTTCATATTAATAGATGGATCTGCACTTGTCTATATGACTTCGTCTTTGATTACATTTTTGCATACATGATTTTGTCTTCAATAACAATGTTATGGAAAAAATTTCACATACATATAGATGTTATTTATAGACACCGTTGAAAGTTGAAAGTTTGAAATTTTTCACATACATACATAAATGTTGAAAGTTTGAAATTCCCCAAAAAGAATATGATAACTAATTGCTAATATCAGAGACACCAAAAGCCTAATCTAATATATATCTTTGTACACATAAAAGAAGCTACGTTAACATTAAAATCCTAATTAGTTTTTTCCAATTCCTCTAAAATCTCAATTTGCAAGGCAATGACAAGCACAAATACCATTAAGGCATATCCTCTAAGTAAACAACGTCCAAGGTTGTAACTCTCATCAAATGCTTAAGGTTATAGGCATTGACTCTTTTAAAAATTATTGTTGTTAATAGTGGCATATTGAAGTTAACTAGATTGTTGATAATATTCATAATGTGGCACTTAGCCATGCCTATGAACAGAGTGTAGAGGTTTCTTGCATTGATATTGAACAAATTGTCCCTAGTCATTTATGAGGGTTCCAGAAAATCCTACAAGGATAATCATGAGATCCCTTCCCACTAACATTGCTTCTAATTGCTCATTGACCAAAAAACTACTCACCTAAACACACACTATTGTGATTAAAATCTATAATGAGATAAATAAGAAAACCCTATTTGTAGTATTTTATGTACAACCATAGGAGTGTCCATATTGTTCATAATGTAGCGATGCTAGGGGTATTGAAAATTTATCGTAGAGGTGAAGCATTGAGAATTCCAATGGATTCATTTTCATGAGCATTGAAAAAGGTTACCTAATGCCATTGAGTCTTTGAGGATGGAAACATTGAATCAAGAGGCCTCACCTTTGGATGTGTAATCAATGCACTCTAGTGTTTTTCACTCTATAACTACCCACAACACAATGTTCACAACAACTTATATTAAGAGGAAAACATATAAATTTTGGGGTGTTGGAGTTAAACATATAGAAAACCATGTAAAGACTAAATTATGGATTTCAACAATCCATGGGAATGTTGTGGATGAGTGATGCATGCTTTGATCTTGTGATCCATGATGTGAAATGAGCACCTATTCAATTCTTCCTACTATTACAAGGGATTTATTTGAGGGACAAGGGATGAAGGTATATATAGATTAGAAAATTATTATATGATATGTGCACATTACATCACTATTAATGTTTAACAAAAAGCCTTTGTCACCTTGCATGACTTCATTTAATGGTCATTTTGGTGTCCAATAATTCTAAATAAATTCACTTTAAATAAATTATAGTATAAATTGGTTTATAAATCCTCACATAACAATGAACCTTGAGATCAAAATGAAGCACTAAACACTCTATATTGACTCCCTTACGTGCATGTTTCACAACCACCCACAACACAAGCAACATGAACCACAAAGTTATCAGAAAACCACCCACAACACAAGCAACATGAACCATGGAACAAGTCCTCCAAAACCACCAATGTAGTCCTTGAAAACACAAGTGACCCCACAATGTAAAGATCCAAAATCGAAAGGCAATGAGAAAAAAATTAGTGAGGATGCAACCACCAACAATTGATGCCTAATCCTCTTAAAATAGAGGAAGAACTTCAAACATGGGGTCACTGAGCGAAAACCACCAAGGTGACCAAAGCATAACCACCAAAGGATAACATATTGCATTCATTGTGGCCAAGCACTTTGGAAGGCAATTGCAATTTTTGATTGTTGAAATTGTTGTTTTTTAATGCAAAAATGGATTAAGCACACTTGAATACCCATATTGCAACTTGATTTTGAAATATTAATGATTGATCTAATTCCATCAATCCAAAATAATTCTTGCCAGATTTAAGAAAAAAAAACATCAATTTCCCTTCCCATTATTTTAAGTGGCCTAAAAATGTCAACTCAAAACGTTTAGACTTCAACGATATGAATTTTGCATATTTTAACTAATTTTATTTGCAACATATTGCCACCAATCCAACTATCCCAGTAATACATTTGTGCCATCATAACTACATCCCCAGTCACAACACACAAAAAGGACATTAAATTTGTTTATTTAATATTTATAAAAAATTAAATATTAAGTCGTAGGCCACAAGGGGCCTTTGGACAAATGTCCAATTGAAAAATACCCTAAACAAGAGCAACAAGTAAAAATGCCCGTAGCACAAAACAGTGACTCTGGTGTGAATCCTTCGATTCCGATGGATTCTGGATGTCGGGTTTCATCTAAGCCCTCCCCCACACCGTGCCTCCAATGCCCAGAAATGGTGCCAATGTGCCATCTCCAGAGCTAGGGTTTTGCTCAGTGAAGGCCATTCCAATTTCACTCAAGGGGGGCATTTCTTATCCGAAGGCTCCTGGGCATGCGTGGCCACCGTGAACACGTCCACAATGGAAATACACACATGTGGGAGCCGGCGAAATCCAAATCCGTTCACCAGTTTGGGTTTTATGGCCTCGAAGCAAATCCTCACAGTGTCCCTGAATGGCCACGAGGTGCCTGGAAAAAATGACCATAGCACCCAAACCGTGACTCTGGTTGTGAATCCATCGATTCCGATAGATCTGGGAGGTCGGGTTTCAGCTAGGGGACCCCCCCAAGACCATTCCTTGAAGTCTGGGAAATGGTGCCAATGTGCCATCTCTGGAGCTAGGGTTTTGCTTAGTGAGGGCCATTCGAATTTCGCTCAAGGGGGTCATTTCTCATCCAAAGGCTCCTGGGCATGCGTGGCCATCATGAACACATCCACAATGGCCACTTGCACCTGTGGGAGCCAACTAAATCCAAGTCCGCTTTCCGGTTTGGGTTCTGTGGCCCCGGGGCAAATCCTCAAAGTGTCCCTGAATGGCCACGGGGTGCCCGACGAAAATGCTTGTTGCACCCAGACTGTGACTCCGATCACAAATCCATTAATTTCGATGGATTCCGGACGCTGGGTTTCATCTAGGGGACCCCCCATACTGTGCCTCCAATGCCTAGAAACGATGCAAATGTGCCATCTCCGGAGCTAGGGTTTTGCTAAGTGAAGGCCATTCCAATTTCACTCAAGAGGGCCATTTCTTATCTGAAGGATCCCGAGCGTGTGTGGCCTCCATGAACACGTCCACAATGGAAATACGCATGTGTGCGAGCTGACAGAATCCAAGTTGGCTCACTGGTTTGGGTTTCGTGGCCTTAGAGCAAATCCTCAAAGTGTCCTTAAATGGCCACGGGGTGCCTGAAAAAATTCCCACAGCACCCAAACCGTGACTCCGATTGCGAATCCTTCTATTCCTATGGATCCGAGACGTCGGGTTTCAGATAGAGGACCCCCCACACCATGCCTCAAAGTCTTGGAAATAGTGCCAATGTGCCATCTCTCCGGAGCTAGGGTTTTGCTTAGTGAGGGCCATTCCAATTTCACTCAAGGGGTTCATTTCTCATCCAAAGGATCTCGAGCATACATGTCCATCATGAACATGTCCACAATGGCCACGTGCACCTGTGGGAGCCGATGGAATCCAAGTCCGCTCTCCGGTTTGGGTTCCGTGGCCTCGAAGCAAATCCTCAAAGTGTCCCTGAATGGCCACGAGGTGCTCGACGAAAATTCCCATTGCACCCAAACCATGACTCTGATCATGAATCCGTCAATTCCAATGGATTCCGGACACCAGGTTTCATCTAGGGGACCCCCCACACTGTGCCTCCAACGCCCGAAAATGGTGCCAATGTGTCATCTTCGGAGCTAGGGTTTTTCTTAGTGAAGGCCATTCCAATTTCACTCAAGGGGGCCATTTCTTATCCGAGTGCTCCCGGGCATGCATGGCCACCGTGAACACGTCCACAATGGTAATAGACACATGTGGGATCCGACGGAATCCAAGTCCGCTCGTCAGTTTGGGTTGCGTGGTCCCAGAGCAAATCCTGAAAGTGTCCCTGAATGGACATAGGGTGCTTGGAAAAAATTCTCATAGCACCCAAACCATGACTCCGATCGCGAATGCATCTATTCCAATGGTTCTGGGACGACGGGTTTCAACTAGGCCCCCCCACACCATGCCTCGAAGACTCACAAATGGTGCCAATGTGCCATCTCCGGAGCTAGGGTTTTGCTTAGTGAGGGCCATTCCAATTTTGATCAAGAGGCCATTTCTCATCCGAAGGCTCCCAAGCGTGTGTGGCCACTATGTACACATCCACAGTGGCCCCCTTGAGCCTCAGAAGTATGCAGTGTGGGTATGGGTTGACTTGAAATTTGGGTAAACCGTTAAGGAGATATGTCAAAAATATTATAATAGAAAGTAGTTTTTCTTTTTCCTCTCTAAAATTTACAATTCTTATTCTATTATTATAACTCTTATTTTATTTTTTCTCTTAGGAGTCCCATTTTAGACATAAAAACTCCCCTAATGACTAGACGCACCACCCCAATACATCGGGATGAACGATACTAACTGTATGAGACACAAGTATTCACTATTGAAGATACTAACGGCATGCATTATGTATTAACAATTTAACAGTATGTGAGGTTGTGCCATCTGTTATCTTTGTGAGGTTGAGTCATATTAATTTTGTGTGTGGTCCATTGATTCAATATCAGTATTTGAAGTCGAGCAATAATAACAATTTAACAGTCTTCGATATGAACAATACTAGCGGTATGCAATATGTATTAAGAGTATGTGAGGTTGCACCATCTATGAAGATAACAGTTTGTGAGGTTGAGCCATATTACGTCTGTGTGTGGAATGTTAGTCAAAATCGATACTATCAGTATCTGAAATAAAAAATAATAACAATTTTAAAACCCCAAAAAAGTTGCATGAAAAATAAGATCACAAAAGTCCAACTTATTTGAAAATCCAAGAGAACATATAGACACAATGTGATGCAATCTGAAAATGTTGTAGGCCAATATTTGAGATTTCAAGATTATTCATCGCATTACACATAAGATTTGCAGTTTCAATATTATCCATCATATTAAGCTTATGTAGTAAGAGTATACTCTGCCAATATATATGGAGATGATTTGTATCTCCTTCCTATATAAGCGAGTTGGCGAACCCTTTATATTAGCAATTGTTTTGTATCTAAGAATCGTGTGAACATCTTGAGTATATTTGCAGGTGCAGGTGCAATTCATTCTTTGGGTGTGCGGGTGCCCCCATTATCGTTTCTCTCCCGAGTAGTAGTGACATAAGAACGACCACTCCATTTACATACCTAATCCTTTCCCAGTTGGATAATTCAAGAATTGATCACTACACACATTCAATAAGTAGTCTGAGAAGAAAGAGATGGATAATAGTATTGAGATAAAAACTGTTAGCAGTGCTTTGTAAGATTGTGGCACCAAGAAGAGATGGAGGGCATGCATCTTTGGCCACCGTGAAGCTTCGAATCAAATGAAATTAGAGTCATTTAAAAAATAAAGTTGTCGAGTAACCTCTGTAAATCAAGATGACTGAATACTAGCGTGGCCTCTAATTCACAGAGGTTACTTCGACAACTGTATTGTTTACATGAATTATCCGCATGTGGCAGCAGTATAGATATTGCACCTGCCTTATTTTTAAGAGGAAGTAATGTGAAAATGATTGTACAAGTTCAGGATCATTAGGCTATACAAATGAAAATAAGGCTATACAAGGTTAGGATCGTTAGTCATTCTTTGCATACTCTAGGTGTTCTTTGAAAAATACCTAGCATATATTAGAAAAAATCATTAGATTTTAATTCAACCTTCATTGAAAAGAAATAATATGCATATCAACTACAAATTTGTTTTACATACAAACTGACAAGTTAACTATGTACATAGGCCACCCACAATCGTTAAACTGCTAATCAGGTTAAAATATATATATATATATATTGTCTCTACACTTAAGTACATATCAAATACATCACATGTGTGGAAGAAATGAAACATACCTTTAGAAATGAACCACTCTTTATGCTAAATGTCATGGATATCGTAGGGTAGTCTACTCATAAAATATTTGAACCTCTATACATACTCCCATGCACTCTCCTCTACAATCTGCTTTATGTCTTTCAACTATGTTCAAATATATTACTTCGTCTTTTGTTTTTGGAGCTCTACTTTGAATGCTTACTCGAACTCATTCATCGTCCTATGCTTACTCGAACTCATTCATCGTCCTAGTAATGCCTTGCAGGGTGCTCTGTACATATTTCATATACCATTATAGAGCATTAGCAAAACTTATTAAACTTTAAGCCAACCTTCATTGAAAATAAATAATATACATATTAACTACAAATTTGTTTTACTTACAAACCAACAACAAGTTAACTTTGTACATAGGCCACCCACAATGGCAAAAATTATTAAACTTTAAGTCAGCCTTCATTGAAAATAAATAATATACATATCAACTACAAATTTGTTTCACTTACAAACTGACAAGTTAACTTTGTACATATGCCACCCACAATGGTTAAATTGCTAATTAGATTTTTAAAAAAATTACTATCTCTACACTTAAGTACGTATCGAATACATCACATGTGTGGAAGATTTGATGCCTGCCAAATCACCAACATATTATATTCAAGATCTTGACGATGCAAAATGATCCTTTGAAGTTAGAGGAAAGAGTGAATATAGTTAGAAAATTTAAAACCAATAATTTATACAAAATAACATATAAACACAAAACAGTTTAGACTAGTACCTCAATCACTACATGCATTATCATGAGTGATAATAGGACAAAATTTCCAGAGATTATACCAATTCAACGAAATGCAATTCTATGATGCAGATTCACAAAACCTTTTACAAATATGGAGTGTGAATCACAATATGTCATTCTCAGGCCAGTTTCAATTGACATCCAATCACAATATAATCCCATTTTACAGGACCAAAGACGTCAACCTTAACCTCACGACATTAGAAACAAATTTAGACATTGATTTTCTTATCATTTTTTTTACCTAAATTTTCCCTTGTTTTTTGCATGAAAACTTAAAAATTATCATAGTTAGTAAGATCCCAGGATATATAGTAAGCTTCTAAGAGAAGATAAAGAGACGAGTAGATTAAGTCTCCGAGAGGATAAGAGGAAGGAAGTTGTATGGCGAAGAGAGAAAGCCTCTAAAATGTTTCTCTAATATGCATTTTTCCTTTGAAACTCACCACAATGACATGCATTATAGGAATCTTACAGTAAGCATCACAAAACATGACCCAAGAATTGAGTCAAAAGTGCCTCTCTTTGGAAATATGACATGTTTTGTCAGCGTCTTATGTTAAGGGAACTAATTAGGAACCATGAGATAGTTGTTGTGCACAATATCTGCATGAGTAGGGAGGAAAATTTCCCATGCAAAATTGGAGTATAAATTATTCAGTATCATTTTTCAGCCTTCAAAATAAAATATGAATATATCTTACAAATTTACAAACATAGTATAATACCTTCACAATACCTATAGAACACATCTAGACTCTACAGTAACCAAACTTCTTAGAGGTAAAACACTACATTTTCATGTGAAAATTCAAATTTAATAGAATAGTGAATCATGAGTGTTTGAAACGCTTTATTTTTATCAGATTAATGCCCATGTCTGGAGACATTGTTGTTGAACCTATGTTCTCCTCGATATCAACCTTGCTCCTACAAATGCCCAACGCCAAAATGGTCCAGGAGCTAATCAATCTGTAAGCATATAAATACAAAACAATAACTAAGGAAACAAACTGTTAAATCTTTTTTACTTGAGATGACTATATAGGATGTCAACAAGTCATCTCCACGACCAATGCAAACGAAGGAGCTAAGATTAGACCCAAGAGAATTGATGAGTAACCAAGCTACGGTCTAGAGAGACTGTCAACATTAACATACCATGACAGACTCTACTTGTATCAAAAGAACATGTTGAAATTTGTCTCTTATAGAATCATAGTAAAACAAATCTCAACTTTAAACCATAGCAGAGAAGGGTGGAGCCGCTCTCCCAAACAGTACAAATGAGAGATCCATCGAGAATTATGGAGTAAAAAACAAGTTTGAGTCACATTCAAGGATTTGAATTTGGTACTATTCCATTAATAAGTTCTAATACAACTACCAAATGTTAAGCACATCATTCACCAAGCCTACAATTTTCGGATGTATGCATTCAACACCATGCAGCTTGCCATGCTCCTAGGCGTTGTCCACTTGCCTTGGCTTCACTCCCTGTCAGACACGTTATCCTAATCATATTCATGTGTCTCCACATGCTACTACGTCCTCGTTCCTTGTTCCTGCTCATATTCCATTCTAAAGGTATGTTGTCAAAAAGAGCTGTAAAAAAGGATGAACAAGATATGCCAAATTTCTTAGAGATACGGGTTTCACCGGGGAAAAAACTATAAAGCGGTTGTTTAAAAGAGAAGAGAGGTTGGTAAATAGAACAGGTGAATTGATAGAGTAGGTAAACTAAATTCCAGGCAAGTAAGCATCCAAAGGTCTTTTTAGCAATGTTGTATGAACGCTCATCCAATGACTAAGTTAAATAAGAGTCAGTTAAAGAGAAAGGTTGGTAGCAGTAAGTCAACTTCATTAATCCTTCATCTAGAAAAAGTTAAATTGATCAAAGTGCCTACCTATTAACAAATAACCTAGATTTAAAAATATGCCTAAGAACTCAGAAACATCAATTTCATTTATAAAATAAGCAACGTTTGGAAACGTTGTTTGAATCAACTGGTGCATATTTATTTTTACATGGTGTTATTTGATCTACTTCGTTTATTGCCCATTAAACTCCAAATGGAAGTAAAATCAAGCTGAGTGATAATACTTTTTTCAAAAGTAAATGCTTATTCCTTCTGAGATGATGTAGCAGTGAATAGATAAATATAATCACTGATAAGCCATAATTTAATGCGATCTGGTGAGATTCTACTGCACACTCATATCATTCCAACTTGTGCCAGCTGAATGGTAATTGAATACTACTTCATACTAAGCTCTGTTGGTTATGGTAGATTTAACTCTCTCTCGACAACTACAATGAACTTCATGGAATTTAATTATTCTGGAGTCTACCAGAAATGCATGCTAGCAATCTTCAATAATCTGGTTCGTCTTTACTCGTCTCAAATTAAATTAAAAAATCACCGTGGTGAATTAGATTTGGCTCCTTAATAATTAATAATATCTCGTGGCATGGTCAAACTCCGTCAATCTAGTGATACAATGGAGAGCAAATCCCTTTATTTTCAGTAAATTGGTTTAAAGAAAAACCTTTTAAGCATGGACATTATTTTTGGCTATCGGCCTTAATCAACGTTTTCCTGCATAGTTATAACCCAATTATATATCTTAATGTAGAGCAAGGAAAAGTAGCATGTGCCTTATTAAAAGGTCAAATAAGGCTTGCAAATTGTTCATTGGTTGGAAGGGAATATCACCCAGAAAACTTAGGATAAAACTTTCCTGCATAGTTATAACCCAATTATATATCTTAATGTAGAGCAAGGAAAAGTAGCATGTGCTTTAATAGAAGGCCAAATAAGGCTTGCAAATTGTTCATTGGCTGGAAGGGAATATCACCCAGAAAACTTAGGATAAAACGTTTTAGAACCTATGCAGTGACTAATACAATCGCCAAAACGATTTCTATAATCCATGCTGTTTGGAAGGCTGGGCAAGGACTAATTAAATAAGAACACAATATAAATTGGTTTATGTTTCATTTGTAGACTCAATGATATCTTGATTTTAAATATAGCTAATAACTTTATTTTAATAGTATGTCATAGGTTGATGTATTTGTGTACATCATATAATATAATATTCATGATTTCAATTTGTTTGGATTGGAATGTTGATAGAATTATAAGAGTAATTAAAATATAAATAAAATAAAATGAAAATAGAATTTATATTCTTAGGTTTATTTGAATTTGTTTCATAATTTGATTTGAAGATTTAGTCGTAATGTTGTTATGGCTCAAGTGTAAGGAACTATAAGTTTTAGTTATTTGTTGTAAGTGGTTATAAAACTATAAGTTTTAGTTATGTGTTGTAAGTGGTTATAATTAACACTTAAACTTTTAAAATTCAAAAAAATAATTAACTCATTCAAATATTTTATGTTGTTAATAGATTCTTTAAAAATATGTTACATCACGCATAAATGGCATGTAATATGATTTTTAAAAGTTTTCATTGTATTTACACTTTAGTGTGGCAATTGCTATTGTATTTCTTATTTAACCTATGTATAACAATATACCTTTTTTTTTCATCTTCCTTTTTATTCGATGGAATTAAGAAACAAAAACATACATTATCAATAAAGTCACCATAGTTTGTATATTGCAATAAGTGTCCCTCATAGTCCTGCCCTTATACAAATTATTAATATCTCTCAGATTGTAACATGATTAAACATCTATCAGATTTACATTAACTCTTCCTAAAAACGGAACCGTTGACATTCAAAAATCCAACATACTATAATTCCACCAATAATTTACCGCAGTCTAATGGAAAATTTGAAGAGAGTCTTCAAAGATAAGAGAACCCTCCAAAAACTCTTCCACAAAAAGTATGCCTTTACACTCTCCAATAGTTGTCTTAGACAAGTCATCAACAATGGTGGT
The DNA here is from genome assembly GCA_027924585.1 of Larix kaempferi. Lineage (NCBI taxonomy): Eukaryota > Viridiplantae > Streptophyta > Pinopsida > Pinales > Pinaceae > Larix > Larix kaempferi. The sequence continues at coordinate 9,460,030 of BSBM01000174.1, read as the reverse complement.
ATTGTATTCCCTGAAAACATGATTGACATATATATCTGAAAAATATGAAATAAGGAGAAGTATGTGATGGCACTATTGGTCCAAAGATAACATTTGCAAGTTCGATATGCCATTTGCTCGATTTATGATTACCTCTGAGTCACCAAGTACCTGCATAGAATCAATGCCAATAATATAAACAAAATGTAATAATCCCTAAAGAACTAATAAATTGAGTTTTTGTATTGAAACCATGTCCACAACTCATCCAAAGTTTAAAGTGATGCTCCTCATTTAATATTAAGCACATCCTACCACTACAATTGATAAATTGTAATGCTATTAAATAAACCAACATAGATATTGAAAACAAACTCTATTATCTATATAGAAATATGACATATATGTCATACAAGGACATAAAAATAAACAAGTGAAATAAGCAACATAGTTGCTTAGTACCTACCTCTTATGTAAAAGATCATGTAAAGTAAATTAACACCTTTTTTTCTTTAAATGTCTTAGTATCTTAGTTGTGTTTAGTCCAAAAACTAAAATAACTATCAAATATCAAAGATATAATTCTAAAAGTTTTTTAGAATTTCTTTTAAATCTTTAGTTGTTATGAAATATTAAAATAATAATAAAATATGTTACTACATATAAAACTAGACATATTACAGCGGAACAATTTGGGTTCCTTCCTGGTCGAAGCATCCATGAGGCGATTGGGTGTGTGCAGGAATGTTTACACACGATAACAACTCTGAATTTGTCGGCTAAGGTGTTGAAGGTCCATTTATCAAAGGCTTATGATCAGACGAGCTGGCTCTATATCAGGTTGGCACTTCTACAAACTGGATTTGGCTTAAATATGGTTAACTGGATATGCTCATGTATGACATCGATCATATTTGCAATATTAATTAATGGGGCCACTTCTGAATTTTTTACACCTGCGCCTGGGCTACGGCAGGGATGCCCATTGTCTCCATACCTTTTTTTGTTAGTTATGGATGGACTGAGTCGCCTTATTATAGAGGCAGCAGATGGTGGCCTGGTATCGGGTATTAGGTTTGGTGAAATTCTTTTTACTCATATTTTCTTTGTCGCTGATGCTCTGATGTTCCTCAGGAATATAGCAGTAGAGGTTATAGTTTTTAAAGATCTATTATGGCTGTTGAGAGTGGCTACGGGAATGATAGTGAATTTGGATAAATCGACATGCTATCATCTGAATTTAGAAGAAGAGGATATATAATATTTTAAGGAGATAATGCCTACGGAGATGTATGAATTAACTGTGGCTTTCAAATATTTGGGTTTCTTTCTGAAACCAAATTGCTATGGGATCAAGGATTGGAAGTGGCTTATCGATAAGGTGGAGAGGCATATACTCTTCTAGTGCAACATATTTCTATCTAAGGGTGGTAAAGCTGTTTTAATATCTAGTATTTTGGGTGCTATACCGGTCTATTGGATGGTGAATGCAAAGATACCTCAGGGGGTTCTACATACTCTCAGGAAATTATTTTTTAGGTTCCTATGGTCGGGGAAAAATGAAAGGGGTATACATTGGACTTCTTGGACTTCAATTTCTACACCGAAGGAGTTGGGAGGTTGGGGATTCAAGGACTTATTTTCTTTTGGTAAAGCATTGGCGGCTAAGACGGTGTGGCAGTTCATCTCTAAATAGGGGAAATGGCAATCCTTACTTCACTATAAATACTGCGGTGGTTTATCAATGTTGGAATGGATTCATGCAACAGGTAAGAACAATCGGGGAGGTTCCCTATTCTGGAAGGCTATTGTTGCATCCTTCCCCGTCATAGGGGACCGTTTGGTATGGGCTGTGGGAGAGGGCCTTTTGGCTCGAATTGGCTTGGACAAGTATTCTGGAGTAAATGGCTTACATATTCTTCCAATGGAGTTAATTAAATCGTTGGCAGAGGAGGGTTATTCGGTGCTAGCTGATATTTCAATCGATGGAACACAACATTGGAAGACAGCAGGGGAACTGGAGTTGCCTGAGAGATGGAAGGAGGTATGGGAAACCTGGACGGTGAATCTAAGGAGAGGTTTTATTCATTTGGGACCTGTGGTTGATAAGCTTATATGGAGGGGGATGGTGGCTGGAGGTACTTTCACGGTCAAGGAGGCATATAAGACAATGTGGCTTAATCATAATTTCAATGCTCCGTGGTGGGGAAGGAAAATATGGAAAACCCGAGCTCCATACAAGAATAAAATCCTGATATGGCTAATTCTTAAGGATAGAGTTTTAACTTTGGAGATGCTGAAAAGAAGGAACGTGGCTGGACCAGGCCGGTTTTGTTTATGTCGATTGGCTAATGAAGACGCGGATCATCTCTTCCTGCTATGCCCTTATATACAACAGGTATGGAATGAGGTGGGAGTAAAGTTCGGATTGACCTTATTAGAGGAAGGAGGCTCTTATGCAGATTTCTTGAAGACGTGGCACGATAAACATGAATTGAAAATACTTTGGTGCTTACCATATCTGGTAGCATGGAATGTCTGGGGGGAAAGGAATATGTCAATATTCGAGGATTGCCAAATCCCAAGTGTCCAGGTTACTGCACAGGTCCTATCGACATATAAATTTTTCCTAGGAAATGAGGGGAAAAAGAAGATAATAATTCCCAAGGAGTTGATACATATGGAAGGTGACACTATAGGTTTTTTTTATGGAGCGAGTGCTGAAAATACTTGTGGAATGGGAGACATGCTGAGATTTGTAGGGGTGGAGATCCGGTTCCACGCTAATGGAGGGGAGGGTACCAATAACTAGGCAGAAGGTGTAGCTCTAAAAATGTTATTACAGCTGGCTAAAGAGCGTTTGGTAGACTCCTTAATAGTTTATGGAGATTTTGAAATTTGGATAAATAGAATGAAAAAGAACAAAACATTTAACAAACATATTTTGCAGAATTTGGGTAGTTGCATGGACACTTTGGTGACATACTTCACGATGGTGGAGTTTATCCATATCTATCCAGAACAAAATGTGGAGGCTAACGACCTTTCAAAAGAAGGCTTACGTGATGAAGAAGACAAATGCAAAATTGTATCTCAGAGGGGAGATATACAGGAATTTAGATGGGAAAATATGGACAGATTCTTTTAGTTTTATTTTTAACTACTCTGGAAGTTTTAGATTTTTTTTTTAATTTTGAACATTTGTAATGACTACAATTACAGTTTTTAAACCGTGCTATAAGCACTTGTGGAATATATTCGGAGCTCATTTTGATCAATGAATATGCTCTTTTATGTGGAAATAAAAAAATTAAAAAAAAAACTAGAAAATATGATTTTGAAAAAAAAAACTCTCTTTTAATACAAAAGTTATGATTTTTTTTGGAAAAAAAAAGTCAAAACTACTACTACTTATATTTTAATTAGATTTGAAACTTTTAAATAAAAAATTAATTATGTTTTTAACTTTTCTTTTAAAAAACTCTAACAACTATTAACAAGTTTACTAACAACTCTAATAAATGTAAGCTAATAAAAAATTATAATTATTCATAATAATTAAAATATCTATAAACATGAATTTTAAAAACTAACAAATTATATCTATAAAGTTTTTAAATCTAACTAATTTGCTTAAATTCTATAGCTTTCCTTTAAACATGGACAAATTAAAAATAGTATATTTATAAGTTATTAAAATGTCAATTTCATTAACTTATATTTTGATTTAAAAGTGACATATATTTTTAAATTGCAATGTCGTCACATAAAGTAATATAATATAATGTTATGTTACCAAAAAAGATAATTAAAAAAGTTATGTGTGTTCATAAAATTAAATAAATAAATCATTCAAAAAATCCATATGTAGGTATAAAATAAACAATTAAAACCAATATGAAATATTTAAGATAAAAAGAATTACACATCAAGAAATTGGATACCTATATAAAAAAATAAAACCAACACGTAAAAATTTAAGATAAAAAAAATTTACACATCAAGAAATTAGATGCCTTTTAATATTTGATAAATCCGAGTTTAAGATGAATCTATGTTGGTATTTTTAAATTACATTTTATAATTGTTTAAAGAATAAATTTATTAATAGTTAAATTAATAAGTTTTGAAGATATAATAATTTTAAGTTATTTATAATTACTTTAATAATAAATTTATAAATAATGAAATAAACATGAATTTCGACATGCGGTTAAAAAATGAAATGTAGAGAATTATGTTGCCTTTCCAATGATATTTTTTATAAAATATACCAATATCATTTATTGTGTCAAATTTTCATTTAATGAAACGTGTGTCCTTAAAAATTTGAAAAGCAATTAACAAGTGGTTTGTCTGTGAAAATAATTAAATTAAATTAATAATTTAAAAAAATGAAATATGTGAACATGATATAGACAGAATAAACTAGTGCGTACATATTTTTCTTTTAATTTTTCTCAAAAAATTATATTTATTATTATTTTTCGAAACTGACCAGTGAATGTGCGCCTAATCTTTTGATTGTTTACATAATTTGCAATACTAAAAATACACTTTCAATTATATGTATATGGATAGAGGATTCATTCATGAATCCAACGGTATCAAGTCCTCCCATTCATGTGCATTTAATGACATAGTTTAAGCCTTTGAAAGGAAAACAAAATTTTCTTTCTGCAGAGAAAAGGGCTTTGGGCCTGTGCTTTCGATCGAGGTTTTTAAAATACCTCGATCGAGGGCTTGAAGAGACCTCAATCAAGGGTTTATATAAAACCCTTGAAGAGACCTCAATCAAGGGTTTATATAAAACCCTCGATCGAGGTTATTGGAAATGGCTCGGGTTGGCCGCGGGCCTGTTTTTTATTTTTTATTTTTTTTGTTTCAACAGCTTGATCGAGCAATTCCTCGATCAAGAGTTTATCAGAGTCCTCGATCGAGGTTTCAATAGCTCAATCGGTGTATTTTTTAAACCCCCGGTCGAGGTGTTTTAAAGCCCTAGATCGAGGTATTTTTAAATACTCGATCGAGATTTTAATACCTTGATCGAGATTTTAAAATACCTCGATCGAGAGTTGAATGCACAAATTTGTGACGCCCGGCTTACCAAAAATCGTGAACCACCTTCATGGAATCACCTTTAAACAATTCATAATTATTAAAATAATAAATTTGAAATAATCAAAATAATAAATTTTGAAAATTAAAATATAAAAATTTCTTTAAAATATAGAAAAAGAGTGATGAGCATACACCCAACCAGGCTTGCAAGCAAAGTCCCCACCTTAGAAAATTAATTAAAATTAATATAATAAGTACTGAGAAATTCTTACAAATCTACGCATAACTGGAGATTTCAAATGAGCTCTAGAAATATGACCTCCAGAGCAGATTTCAAATTTCAAATGAGCTCAGAGCAGAGTAAGAGCAGATTTCAAATGAGCTCCATAAATATAACCTACGGAGTAAATTGTGATCATCACTGTCATTCCCCATACACTGAAATGAGTGGCCCATAGAAACGACGTGGTGTTAGTGTTGAAGAAAATTTGCCATCGGCCATTTATCGTTGAAGTTTAATGCATCAACATTGTCCTCCGGCTTCAAGCCCAAATCAGTTACATCTACGTTAGAATATATTGGGAGGGCGTAAAACTTTTCTTGGTTATTGAACTGAAGAGTGGCGGCCAGTGATTCAAATTGAGTATGGAGTCCGTGCCAAAGATTAGAAATTTGGTGCCATGTTTGAAGAAGGTATGGGCCAAATGATAATTTCAAGTTCGTAGATGGTATTATTCTGGTTGGATGACCATAATCAAGGAAAAAAAATTCAAAAAACCCCTATCTTTACGCTCAAAAAATGAATAAAATCATAAAAAAAAGCAGGAAAGCATATTTAAAATTGGAAACATAAAATCATGAAAAAAGGAATAAAATCATAAAAAAAGCAAGAAAGCATATTTAAAATTGGAAACATACAATCATGAATAAAATCTTAAAAAAAAGGAAAGCATATTTAAAATTGGAAACATAAAATCTTCTCTATCTTTAAGCTCAAAAAGAATAAAGTCACAAAAAAAGCAGAAAAGCATATTTAAAATTGAAAACTACTCTCAAAACAGTAAATCTTTACAGGTTTCCATAAATTAATATTTGGAAACCTTTTTTTCTTCTTTTCGTTTTTTAATGTGGATTTTTATGGTATGACACTAATCATATTTCAATAATAAAAATAATATAAAAATTTCAATTAATAGAAAAATAAAAGAAAATAATCTAAACTATAATTGCACTTTAGACATGTTCACAAATTAAATATTATTATCTAAAAATAATTGAACTAAATTAAAATAATAGTCTTCACATACGGAAAAGACTAATAAAAACGTGTGATGGTAAACATGAAAAGAAAAACAAATATATGTTTTAAACCTCATTTATAAAGTCAAAGTTTTACTCGCTCTAAAACGACAAAACGAAAATATGAAATAGCTCAATGGGCATTTACGGATTAAGATTTTAAATCTGCATGGTATGGGCCAATGTACAGAGGTTACATTGAAACTATGCGAGGGTTTCCATGCGATGAGACTAGTGCAACTAACAAATAAGTGCAAATCATTAATAGCATTTTTGAAGATTTTTCTGCCCTTTAACTGCTTGCTGGTTTATGTCAGTTTTTGGTGGTTTTCACCTACATCCGGTTTTGCATAGGCTGTAGGTTACTTATTACAAAAATGCTTGAACAATAAACACACAGTAAAAGTATTTAACAGGCTGCAAGCAAATTTAACAACATTCACACATGAAAATGACTCAGAGATTTTTGGCCAAATCGAGCCCTGGAAAAACCCCTACGGGGAAAACTAGTTGAGAGAGAGAGATGTTTATTATTTCTTCAGCAAAATATTGTAACAGCAGTACAAAACAAATACAACTTATCTCCACACTAAGTGCACTCCAGAATGCCTCGATTTTTGTGCATAACAGCTCCCTAGAAATACGTGCTGAGACCTCTCGATTTCTGTGCAATTAATGGCTGGGTTTGAGTGTTGTATCCTCCTCGATTTTAGTGCAGAACACCCTCAAAACCCTGCTGACTGTTACTTGAATTTGTGCATGTACTAACCCCAAACCGTGACTGTAGATGACTGCTTGACAGACCACTGTACCAGTCACATCTCCTGAAACCGTGTAGACTGATCTCTCTCATTCAGCGTGACAGAGAACTCGGGATAGGTGACTGGGTTTCATATCACAATTACTGTGCCCCAACAATATGAAGCAGCCTCGAGATATGAGCCCAGAGACTTCCTCTACCTGCGTGCTACTGCTGTACGGGAAAGTACCACCTCCACCTGCGTGCTGCTGCTGTACAGGAAAGTACCACAGTTTTAATGCTTGAGATGACAGCTGATATCACTGTTCACTTTGCTGATAATAAATGCCAGAATGAATGCATTGAAATCTGAGCCAAAACTGTAAACCTCGTGCCTGGAAACTCGTGCCTGGGAAATGACAGTCGCTGGTGCCCTCTTTGCTCTCACTCGACCTCTCTCTTCACCTCATTCACATAACAATGAATTAGGTTTGTGGAGCCTCCCTCCTTTTTGTCCAATCCCTAAAAGTGATTCTAATCCAATGGTGGTGAATCTCCCAATCCAATGGCTAGGATTAGATGTGAGCAAAAGTCACATTAATTAAATCACTTACCCCTTACCCCCTTCTTAGTGACTTAGGCTAAAATCACTAGGGGGAACACATCCAAGGTACAAAACTAACACTCCCTCTTACCGAGCAAGGTGTTCTGCACCACTCCCAACTTATCTCTGAAGAAGACAAACTTCCCCCTCCCCAAATATTTCGTCAGGACATCTGCAAACTGCTGATTAGTGGATATATACTGTAGCTCAACTGCTCCCCTCTAAACGTAGTCCCGAATGAAGTGGTACCTGATCTCAATGTGCTTCGACCTGTCATGAAAAACTGGATTCTCAGAGAGCTGAGTGCAACTCTGATTATCGCAGTAAATCACCGTAGGCCTCAGCTGCTGATCAAATAAATCTACCAATAACTTACGAAGCCACAGTGCTTCGCAAGTCGCCTGACTGGCTTCCATATACTCAGCCTCAGCAGAACTCAATGCAACGGACTTTTGTTTCCTGCTGAACCACGACACTCCTGCCGAGCCCAAGCTGAAACAGCAACCGGAAGTGCTCTTCCGGTCCCTCACACAACCTGCCCAGTCTGAATCTGTGAACCCAACCAAGCTGACTCCACCTGAACCCCTGTAGTCCAGACCATAATCCACCGTCCCTGCAAGGTATCTCAAGATGTGCTTTGTAGCACTCCAGTGTACACTCCTAGGCTGCACCATGAACTGGCTAAGAGTGTTGACTGCAAAGGACAAGTCTGGCCTGGTGTTGACCAGATACATCAACAATCCGATGAGCTGACGATATAATGTGAGATCCACCAACTTACCATCTGAAGCATGAAGTTGCTTCAAGTTGGTGATCATAGGTGTAGACATAGGCCTGCAGTCGTCCATCCGAAAAGTCTTCAGAATCTCTGCAGCATACTTCCCCTATCCTAGGAAAATATGTCCTGGCTCCTGCCATACCTCCATCCCCAAATAGTAATGCATCAGCCCAATATCTGTCATCTCATACTCAGCTGCAAGATCTCTCTTGCACTGAGCAATAAGACGCTCATCTCCAGTGATAAATAAATCATCAACATATAGCAGAAGAATGAGCAGATCTCCACCAACCACAATGTAGTATAGGTTGGGATCAGCCTCACTCTTCTGGAATCCCATCGAAGTCAAATAAGCATCTATCCTGGAGTACCAGCTCTGGGAGCTTGCTTCAGACCGTATAAGGCTTTCCTAAGCCTGCAAACATGTGAATCTCTCCCATGTGTCTCGAATCCCTGTGGCTGCTCCAAATACACCTCCTCCTGCAGAAGACCATTGAGAAATGCAGTTTTCACATCCATCTAGTGGATCCTCCAACCCATCTCTGCTGCAATCGATATCACTGCCCTGATAGAGGAATACCGAGCCACTGGAGCAAAAGTCTCATCATAGTCGACTCCCTCAACTTGTGAGAACCCCCTAGCCACAAACCGAGCCTTGAATTTCTCTACACTGCCATCTGCAGCATGCTTGACCTTGTAGAGCCACTTGGAAGTCACAACTGACTTCCCCTCAAGTCTCGGCACAATCTCCCAAGCATCATTCTTCATGATGGAATGGTACTCTTCCATCATGGCATCTCTCCATACCTGATGCTGAGAAGCCTCCTCATATGTAGAAGGCGCAGAGTCACGAAGACTCGCAACAAGAGCCGTCTCATATCTGTCTGGCTCAAAAATCGTCCTGATCTGCTCCTGAGGTCTGCCAAATGCCTTCGCTTCCTTCAAGGTGTCCTGAAGCTACTTAGGCTTCTTCTTCCTTGAAGGCTCCTCCAAACCTGGTGTATTCTCATCTGAGGATGTGCCAGAAGCATGAGGTCTAACACCCCTAGGACCTGTAGCTGATGAACTAGTCCCAGAAGACCCTGCAATCTGTGAGCCTGAAACCGGTGATCCTGAACCTGTGCCAATCCCTGTACCTGTCCCTGAAGTACCTGAAATCTGAACCACTGACCCTGTAGAACCTGTGCCTGTACCCTGTGATCCAGTCACCCCAGAAACCTGCGGACCTGTGACCTGTATCGAAGAAGCCTGACTCAACTGAGGTGTGGTAGCTGGTGGCTCCCCTTGCTCCATCTCTCTCGACTTCCTGAAGGCCCTCTCATCATCAAACTTTACTTCCCGCCTAACTACAACTCGCCTCTGGCCAGGAATGTAAAGCCGATATGCCTTCGAAGTCTCGTCGTAACCCACAAAGATACCTCTCTCTGCGGTGGGCTCAAACTTCGTCCTCCTCTCAGAGGGGACGTGAGAGTAAGTCAGAGAGCCAAATATCCAAAAATGGCTCACCTCAGGCTTCTTGCCTGAATACATCTCCTCTGGAGTCATCCTCCCCAAGGCACGGTGGGGACTCCTGTTCTGCAGATACACTGCAGTGTTGCAAGCCTCAACCCACAGAAAGAACGGTAACCCCTGATCATGAAGCATGGCTCTCGCTGCTCCAACGATCGACCTGTTCTTTCTCTCTGCTACTCCATTCTGCTCAGGAGTGTAGGGAACTGTCAACTGTCTCCGTATACCCTCCTGCCTGCAGAAAGCGCTGAACTCCTTGGAGGTATACTCACCCCCGTTGTCTGACCTCAACATCCTGATCTTCCTCCTCGTCTGCTTCTCCACAAGGGCTTTGAACCCTTGGAAGACACTCAATACAAGTGGGGACTTCTTGCTCCTCAAGAAGTAGATCCAGGTCTTCCTGGAGTAGTCATCAATGAAGCTGATATAGTACTCATGGCCAGTCAAAGATACTGAGGACATAGGACCAAAAATGTCAGAATGAATCAGATCAAGCACTCCTGCTGCTCTCGTGTCACCGCTAGGAAACACGGTCTTGGTGTACTTTCCCAAAGCACACCCTCTGCACACATCACTCTGCTCAGTGTCAAACTCAGGTAAACATGTGACCATGCTCCTCAACACTCTTAGAGCGGGGTGATGTAAATGGGCCATCCTCCTGTGCCATAACTCACACAGCTCACTGCTGCTGCTGCTGTGTGCTAGAGCATGCTGTGGCTGAAATAGTAACTTGTACAGTCGTCCACATCTGACTCCAATATCCATGGGAGTAGATACACCTGTGGTCTTGGGAAACACCTGCACTCTCCCATCTGAGAAGCACACCCCAAGACCCCTGTCCTCAATCGTGGAAACTGAAACAAGGTTCTTTTTCAGCCCAGGGACGTACAACACATCCCTCAAAGTCATGGGACTCATGGACTCCCTCTCAAATATGTCTGTCCCCTGACCCACTGCTCTAACAATGGTGTTGTCACCAAGTACCACCTCCACCTCTCTCTCCGTCCGTGATAACTCGGAGAAGAACTCCCGAGTACCTGTCATGTGTCTCGAGGCTCCACTGTCAATATACCACGTACCAGTGGTGGATGGACCTGTCTGATGCCCTGTCAACAATGAGTGCTCAATCTCCATATCCATGTCAATGCTGGTGGCTAAGGAGACTCTCTCTCTCTCTCTCTCTGTCCAGCATATAGGGAAAACTCCCTCTGAAACCTGTCACCAAACTCATCAATCTCTGCTGAGGCTGCTATCTGCTGTCCCGGTCCCTTCTTCCTCTTCTTGTTTGGACACTGAGATGCATATTGCCCAAACGCCTGACAACAGTAGCACTTGATTTTACTCAAGTCCTTCTTCTGCCCACCCTGTGGATGCTGCTGCTGCTGTCCCTTGGCCCCATGCTTCTTGGGACCCTTCTTCTTCTTCCCTTTGGCCATCAGAGCCACGTTCTCCTCATCTGCTCCACCACCTGATGTATTGCCCTGTACGAGACCCCTCCTGGTCTCCTCCTGCACAAAGTCATCCCACAACCTCTCCCAAGATGGTAGGTTCTCCCTGCCCACAATGGCCTGCACAAATGCACTCCAGGGCCTTGAAGCCCCATTCACTGCTGTGCGTACTAGCTCTGTAGGGGATACCACCTCACCAACTGCTGTCAGTTCATCCCGAACTGCTGAAATCCTAGTGAGATAAGCTGTGACTCCCTCTCCTCTAGTCATCCTGATACTCTTGAGCTTCTCCTTGAGAACCATCTTTATGTTCTCGTTGGAGCTCTCATACAAGCTGATCAAGGCACTCCACATCTCGTGTGCCTTGGTCTTCCCGGAAATATGAGAGATGATGTGGTCTTTTACTGCATCAAGTATGATTCTCCTAGCCTTACAGTCTTTCTTGTTGAAGGTTGAAAGAGCTGTAGCATCTGAGCCATCTGGAATGGTGATGGGGTTTGTGGTGGTGTTCCTCACCACCTCCACCCATAACTCATTCTCCTCCAAAAGCAACAAAATTCTGGCCTTCCAAGGCACAAAATTTTCTGTCCCATTCAACCTATCTTCAATCCTCAAACCTGTAGCCATCTAAAAATCAATCCAATAGAACGCTGCCCACTAACAGAAGGTAAGAATACTGAACTTTCTGAGATCTGCAATTTTTATGTGTGTCTGCAAATCAACTTGTTTTTTGCCCCCTATGCTCTAATACCATGAAGATTTTTCTGCCCTTTAACTGCCTGCCGGTTTATGTCATTTTTTTGTGGTTTTCACCTACAACTGATTTTGCATAGGCTGTAGGTTACTTATTACAAAAATGCTTGAACAATAAACACACAGTAAAAGCATTTAACAGGCTGCAAGCAAATTTAACAACATTCACACATGAAAATGACTCAGAGATTTTTGGCCAAATCGAGCCCTGGAAAAACCCCCACGGGAAAAACCAGTTGAGAGAGAGAGATGTTTATTATTTCTTCAGCAAAATATTGTAACAACAGTACAAAACAAATACAACTTATCTCCACATTAAGTGCACTCCAGAATGCCTCGATTTCTGTGCATAACAGCTCCCTAGAAATACGTGCTGAGACCTCTCGATTTCTGTGCAATTAATGGCTGGGTTTGAGTGCTGTATCCTCCTCGATTTTAGTGCAGAACACCCTCAAAACCCTGCTGACTGTTACTTGAATTTGTGCATGTACTATCCCCAAACCGTGACTGTAGATGACTGCTTGACAGACCACTGTACCAGTCACATCTCCTGAAACCGTGTAGACTGATCTCTCTCATTCAGCGTGACAGAGAACTCGGGATAGGTGACTGGGTTTCATATCACAATTACTGTGCCCCAACAATATGAAGCAGCCTCGAGATATGAGCCCAGAGACTTCCTCTACCTGCGTGCTGCTGCTGTACGGGAAAGTACCACCTCCACCTGCGTGCTGCTGCTGTACAGGAAAGTACCACAGTTTTAATGCTTTAGATGACAACTGATATCATTGTTCACTTTGCTGATAATAAATGCTAGAATGAATGCATTGAAATCTGAGCCAAAACTGTAAACCCCGTGCCTGGAAACTCGTGCCTGGGAAATGACAGTCGCTGGTGCCCTCTTTGCTCTCACTCGACCTCTCTCTTCACCTCATTCACATAACAATGAATTAGGTTTGTGGAGCCTCCCTCCTTTTTGTCCAATCCCTAAAAGTGATTCTAATCCAATGGTGGTGAATCTCTCAATCCAATGGCTAGGATTAGATGTGAGCAAAAGTTACATTAATTAAATCACTTAAATTAATTTATTGCTCACCCACTTTAACTTTAGACAAAAAGTAACTTTAAAAACATAAAGTCTCATTAATGTTTAATTAATGTGAGGGTCCCATTACCCTCTTCTTAGTGACTTAGGCTAAAATCACTAGGGGGAACACATCCAAGGTACAAAACTAACAATTTTCTTGTAATTATTTATTGTATTTATTTATTTTTTAATAATAAAATATTGATGAAGTACAATCATCATAATTAACATGGACTATAGATATTCAAGTAGTTATTTGTGTTTTTTAAATTTTTTATTATTAAAATTAATTTGTTGTCCTGATAATTATATTTAGTTTTTAAAACTAGTACATCTGCAACACTTGCAAGTAAGTATCACAAAGTAAGCAAATGTCTAATATGTTCCTTTCCAATTATATTAATAATGGTTATAAAAATGAAGAAATTTCTGGCAAAAAATAAGTAAATATCAATAAATATATTACAATTATTTTTTTTTTCCTCGGAAAAAATCGTAATTTTATTTCAAATAGATGAACAAAATTACACTCTACACATGTAGTAGAATCTCTGAGATCCCTACATTGTCACATATTTACTGTCCCATATTGACATCATATCTAATGTCCCATACAACAAATCACTGCTGACCATAGTTCCCGCATATATCCAAATACATAAGAACTATTACTATAACAGAAAACAAAACCATCATTTGACATCAAAATCTGAGCTATTGCTCAATTCTGTGCCTCAATAACCTCATGAAAAGGTCTATGATAATAGCTGAAAGTGCCCCCAGGTGAATGAATAGTAATCCTCCAAATTCCAAGAGCTAATTCCTGTTGCGTTGCATCCTTGGAGAGCTGATCAGCCATCCCATTCCTCTCCCGATAAATATGTGTAAATGAAATGTGATTGAAGGACTGCTTTAACCGTATCACCTCCTCCAGGATAGGTGATAGTACCATCACATGGCAATGTGTGATCTCCTTAGCCCAGTCAATAACTACCATGGAGTCTCCAAAAATCTGAAGTGATAGGCAGCCTTGTTCAAGGGCAAATAACATCAGTAGTTTAAGTGACATGAATTCAGCATAGTTATTTGACCCTCTCCCCAAACCAGCCACCAGATGAAAATAATGGTCCTCAGCTTTGTAAAGAATTCCCCCCCTCCACACACCGATTGGTGGTCCAATGAAGCTCCATCAAAAAATGCCCACGGCATTGTTTTATCAATCGGTTCCTCACGCACAGGACGTGTTCTAATCACCTGGGCAGGTGCCAAGTATTGTTGTATCACCGCCACAGCGTGAGCCCCTACAGTCTCCATCGGTACCCTGCGATCATGAAATATGTGTTGATTTCTGGTAATCCAGATCCCCCAGGCGAAAATACACGGGATTCCCCGGATGGATGAAGTTTTGTGTAATGACCACCACCCCTGGAACGCTGCAAGGACGCTCTCGCCCCTCCACCTCATCTGAATATGCAAATATTTGCTAATATCATCCCAAACTGCCTGTGTAAACCGACAATGAACAAATAAATGTGCAATAGTCTCTTCCACATCCCGACAAAGAGGGCAGATCCCCGGACCCTGGAGGAATCGTTTTTGCAGAATGTCCCAGGTAGGTGCCTTATTTTCCAGTATAGCCCAGAAGAGTAATTTAGCTTTACTCGGACACCTTAACTTCCACAGATATTTCCACCACCACACCAATTCCCTGTTATGTACTTCCACATTCTGCTGGATATATCCATTTTTTGGTGTGTAAGTACCCGAGGGATGGTGATCCCAGATCAATTCATCAGCCCTATTGGTCAGTCGAATATTCGTAATTCTTAAGAGCCGCAGAAAATCCTCCCAAGCCCCCTGCAGATCTGCATTGATCTCCAGTCGCTGTGCAGAGATCCACCCCTGATGCCAAAGAGTGGATGATCCTGAATCCGCTAAATCAGCCAGAAAATGACAACCTCTAGCAGCCAAATAAGTCCTCAAGACCGCAGGGAGGACATGTTCACCCCTACAGCCAACCCAGGGGTCCAGCCCAATACGAATGAGACGTCCATTTCCTATCCTCCACACTAATCCAGATCCGACCAATGAGAAATGCTGCACCACCGCCTTCCAGACCACAGAGCAATTTGCCCTCGACTTATTGCCCAGCCTGATCCATTCGAGAAGAGTAAGAGGAGCAATATATTTATGATATACCACTCTAGTCCAGAGACTTTGTGTATGGATAAGTCGCCACGACACTTTGGCCCCCAATGCTTTTGCAAACAGGAAAATATTCTTTAACCCCCATCCTCCCAGTGCTTTTGGAACAGCAATTTTTTCCCATCTGACCCACACCAATGCTCGATGCTCACTCTTACCCTTCCAAAGAAAAGCAAAACACAATCTTCGGATCTGCTCCAGTACACCTTTGGGGATCCAAGCAAGAGACATCCAATACACCGGAATTGCTTCCAAAACAGATTTGACCAGGACCAGCCTCCCAGCCCGAGAGAGCCATTTATGACTCCATCCATGTAGTCGCTGATCTAATTTTGCTAATAACCAGTGCCAATCAGCCTTCAGATAAGCATTCGGTTTCAAGTGAAAGCCAAGGCACCTTAATCCATCATCAATATCCAATGTTTGATAAGGTAGTTTGTTAGCCAGTCTTTGAATCTCCTGCTCTGTTAAATTCGAGCATGTGATAGTAGATTTGTCAATATTCACTAACATACCCACTGCAACTTGCACTAAATGGAGACCTTCAACCACCTTATCAATATCCTGTCACGAGCCATCACAGAATATCAGAATGTCATCAACAAAAAGGAGATGTGTAATATACAATACCTGAGAAATGGAAATTCCCCGAAAGGAACCATCAGCTTTTGCATTCAGTATAAATCGACTGAGTCCTTCAACAACAAGGAGAAACAACAGCGGAGAGAGGGGACATCCCTGTCGTAGACCCCTTCCCGCATGGAAGAATGGACTAGCAGAACCATTGATCAGTACAGCAAAGCTTACCGTAGTGATGCAGGCCATAATCCATCTAACAAATTCGTAGCAGAACCCCAAGTGAGTAAGAAGCATCCGGATATATAGCCAGCTAACCCTATCAAATGCTTTAGAGAGATCAATCTTAATCACGACACCCTTCTGCTTCTACACTTTCAGTGTGTGTGAACCTTCCTGGGCAACTCCAATGGCCTCATGTATTTGGCGACCTTCCAAGAAGCCAAATTGCTCACAAGAAATATGCTGCGACAAAATATTCTTGAGTCTCCTCGCCATAACCTTAGATATGATCTTATAGATACAATTGCAGAGAGAGATAGGTCTGAATTCATCAAAGCTGTCAGGCTTGTCCGTCTTCGGAATGAGAGCTATAAAGGTGGAGTTGAAGGGGCCATGGACAAACCCAGCCTTTCGCGATTCTTCCACCACATTCAATAATTCCTCCCCGAAGAAGTCATAGAATCCTAAGAAGAATTCGATAGGCCATCCATCTGGCCCCGGGCTTTTATCTTTATGAAAGGATTGCATGACCAGCGAGAGCTCAATCTGCAACACCTCCTCCATCAACAGTCTATTATCTTCCTCCCCCACAAAGCGAGGGAAAAGCTGAGTCACCCGAATAACCTCAGCAATGGAGGCTCCAGGTTGAGCAGTGAATAAATCACCAAAATGTCTAACACCCAAATCCGCTAATCCATCAAAGCTGGAGACCGGTTCCCCTTCGTCAGATAGTTCCCAAATAGAGTTGGTGAATTTCCTCCCCTTAGCGTATGCTTGAAAAAACTTTGTATTCTCATCACCACACTGAAGCCATATCGCCCTGCTTTTCATCCTCCACATCTCTTCTCTCTCACACAGAATCACATTCCTGCGTCGTTCCCACTCCATCAACTCACCTTTCTGCTGTTCATCCAGATATCCCAATCCCCGACTGTTAAGAATCCGATCAATATTCTGCTCAGCAGCCCGCAAAGTCTGTTCATCAATCGCCCTTCTATCATGTGCCCAGGAAATAGTGGCCTCTTTGATTCGCTTAAGGTTGTGTTGGAAGTGTGCACCTGCATGTATCAAAGAATCAAGAGGTCGATGAACCCACAGATCCTGAACCATCTTAAGATAATCCTCCTCCTTCAGCCAACTAGGATTGAATTTGAAAGGGCTGGGAGGTTTTTTCCTACCACCTCGTAACTCCAGGAAGATGGGGCAGTGGTCAGATATTCCACCTGACCCTACCCACTGCCTGACAACATCAACACCCAGTGCCAACACATCGGCCACCAGAAACCTATCCAGTCTTTTAGCCACCCGATGTTCCCCTTCTCTCTTATTCCTCCAAGTAGGAGTTAACTTGGATGGTAAAATGTCTAGAAGATCCTTCCTAGCAAAGGAATGAATGAAATAACTTGCTAATGTATCCGGCGCAGCCCGAGGTCCCCACACTTCAGAAGTCCCCAGAGTAAGATTGAAATCCCCACCCAAAATCACATCCCTTCCATCAAAAAGATCCATACATAACAAGGCGTCCCAGAATCCAACCCTATTTAAATAGGGCCCGTAGATATTGAGAACCGTGAGCATCCTCCCAATCTCAGCATCCCAGACTTCCAAACCGATACCAGAAGATATTCCCCAAGAGCAATCACATCTGCAACTCTTAACCTTCCACCCCGAGGCCAGCCCTCTAGAGCGCCCCCGAGCATCCACTCCAAGAAACTTCCAACCAGGAAGCAAAGTTTCTAATGCCCATACTACATCCTCACTGCCACCCAGATTTTCTTGCAGCAGTAAAACATCCGATTGATTAAAGTCTACCAGCCTCCTAATCGACGATTTTTTAATGGGACTCGCCAACCCATGACAGTTGAAGGACATAATTTTCATATCAAACCCCCTTCCTGGGCTTTCACTGCTCTAAGTGCCCACTCAATAGAAGATTGTGTACCCATCACTAAATCCACTTTTGCCCGGTCTTGTGCTTTAGACAAAAGAGATTTACGGCCCCGACCTTTCCCCCCAACACTATTGGCCAATTCAGGGAGTCCCTTCCCCCCCATACCAGCAACAGGGATCTCCCTACTTCGAAGAGCATAACGGATACTACGACCCTCAGAGCAGGTAGAGTGTTTGTTGGATACAATGGGCATCGAGAAACCACTATCCACATCAGTCAGCACACAAGGAGCTACCGGACATGGAATGACAGTATGGGCAACAAGAGGATACCCAAGCCTACCGTCCCCCAAAGCATCAGATACATCAAATAATGAAACAACAGGTGAAAATAAATGTGACATACCCGAGGGATTCTCAGCTGAACCCCGTCGAGGTATGGATAACTACTGATGCAAACTGGAGGTAGTCAATGTAGTAGGAGTCGCTGATCCCAAGGGAGCCCCCTCATCATCAGGTTCCGAACTCCCAATGAGCACCTTTACATAGTTCACCAAAGATGGCAGCAAATCCGCTAATCCATGCCTCCCACAGATATCAGCTGGTACCACAGAATCGTAGATGACCCCCATGTTAAAAGCAGGCCCACACCCATCATCCTCCACCGCCTGAGAGTAATCCATCGACACTGGATCCGCACCTACATCAACTACCTCATCAGTCAGTGGCTTACAATTCCGAAACGGTAAAGGACATCTAGCAACCATATGTCCAAGTGAGTGGCAGCGGTGGCACCTAAACGGCACACCCACATAATCCAGGATTTGAACAAAGTCCCCATCCTTGGATTGTACATTGATCTCAGCAGAGAGTCCCAGCCGAAGATCGATATTTACCAATATCTTTGCCACTGTGTACTTGCCTGTCTCTAGATGGGAGGAATCTGAACACACATATTCACCAAGAAAATTCCCAATCGCAGCAAAACGAGATTCATTCCACATATGCATTGGAAACCCAGGAAGCTTCACCCACAGCGGTTCTTTATCAACCTTCTCCGTTTTTGAGTCGAAGAATGGGGACCAGCTTCGCAGGACAAGAGGAACTCCCAACATCGACTAATGTCGACTTAAAACGGCGTCGACCTCCCCTTTGTTCATGAAGATGAAGGAAAACCATCCCTTCGTCAATACCCGGACTTCAGGGGCTGATGACACAATATACTTCCACTGCTTAGCTGCCCAACGCTGAAGGAAACCCCGACCATATCTTCTGCCACGAACATGACCTACCACAGTAGTGAGAGAGAGATCCTCCGCCTCTTCCATCGTAACATCCACCCCTAGCACCAATTGGTCCTGTCGCTTCCGTTCTTTTACCATCTTAGTGGGTTTTTTAAGAAAGTTAGCCTTAGCAAAAGTCGCTGTCCGAGGACTAAGCCTGCCTGTCATGTTGGGCCCAGAAAAGACCTCAGGCCCCCCGCCAGTCATGGAGGGCCCAGACAACACCCTCGACCGAGTCATCCCAGCATAGACATCTCCATCAGCAATATTCCCACTGTCACCTACCCCGTCACCGGTGTAAACCACGTCCTCTGCCATGCCAATCCCCTGCAAAAACGATCAACAACTCCGCTGATAGGACAGAAATACCAGAATAATTAAAAACCCAGAAATGGACCGGCCTCCAATCCACAATTCCCAGTTATCAGCAACAAGAAGCAGACCAAAGTCAACAGGACCTACCAAAAAAAAACCAGATCCCGGTAGCCCTCAATCAAAGCTCAGTAACCCCGTTCCATCATCCTGGTTCAAGGACCGACCAACTGGATCGAGTAATGCAAATCACAAATATATATCGATCAAGTTGGCTCAATCAATACAGAATCGGTAATATCTTGAATTCAAATTCGCACTTCTTGCAGCCTCCTTCAGATTCAGCCGTCATCATCTTGATTCCATTGACAGTCGACCAAGAATATCAACCTCTAATCCGTTGCCTAATCAGAGCTTCATCAACTGAAACTTCATTCAATACAGAGTTGGTAATGCTGGCTCATTCAATACAGAATTGGTAATGCTGCACACCTCCTGCATTCAAACAGAACCATGATGTTTGTCGATTCTTGAATTCATAACCGCTCATCTTGCAGCCTCCACTTCATTCAATTTCCATGTCAAACCTTGTCCATGATTTTACCCACATCCTTTGATATCCTTCTTCTATTTTATAATTTTCCTCTTATTCTGCTCATTTGTGCTAAAAATCTTCGCCTTCTCCCTTAAATTTTCCTCTGGTTCAGAATTTGTATACTCCGTATAGTGGGAATCCTTCACCTTCTCGTTCAGAAAAACAGTCGGTTAAGTGTTTGCCTCCTCAATACAGTCGGTATTTCCATCAGGAACCTGACAAGCACCGTAGAGCTGTCATCAAGTGCATTTTCTATGCGATCCGCCAACAATTTGCCTCCGATCGCATGCATTCCCTTCAACATTCTTGCAAATAGCGCCAAGATTCCTCTTCGGCTTTCTTGCTCC
Organism: Larix kaempferi; assembly: GCA_027924585.1. NCBI lineage: Eukaryota > Viridiplantae > Streptophyta > Pinopsida > Pinales > Pinaceae > Larix > Larix kaempferi. The sequence continues at coordinate 9,439,343 of BSBM01000174.1, read as the reverse complement.
CCTTGTTTTCCAGATCAAATTCGCCTATGCTCTTCTTGGCTCAAAACTACTCCAATCATTGTTCCAATTACATCACAGTCTACTTGGAAGTGCCAATATTGGTTTTTCTATTACCTTTTTCTTCAAGCGTTCAAATGACTTCATCACTTATTACAATTATTATTAATATTATTAATGATAATAACTTTTTAACACTATCACTATCACTACTTATTTCAATATTAATATTAATAATGTTGATATTATTATATTATTTATAAATGTCTTTCAAATTTATAGTCACACTATTTCTTTTAATATTAATGTTGATAAAATCTATCGTTTCTTTTAAAAATTATAATCATTATACACTTACAATCTATAAATCATTAAATTTAATTACTTTAAAACACAAAACAAAAATATTTTATTTATTTTATTATTAACTACATATTACATATTACTTCTCAAATATGAAATAAATTTCAATTATAAAATTCACAATTGACCAATAATAAAAACAAACATATCTTAAATTTGTTGGGGGCGATTCACAATAAAAACAAACATATCTTAAATTTGTTGGGGCGATTCACGATGAAACGAGTAATCGATGATGCGTTATAAGACTCAGGCAATGTTTTCTTATTTTAAACCATGAGTACTCGTTATAACTATTAGAGTGAGATTACTGTCGGAGGAATAAAAAAACATTTAGATTCACACCACTGGGCAGTTCAACCAAAGGTAATTATAGGGATTCGTGTGGATTACAGCTTCGAAAGTAATAAGAGGTACGACAAACGGAGGTGTCGATTACAACTATTTGAAAGCATTAGAAGCATAGAAAATTAGTTTCTAAAGCAAAGAACCCCATTTTCCATACCACACAAAGATTGTGACATAACACTAGGTTTTCATGTGCAAGCTTTTTCCACAAAATGCCTCATTTTCCATACCACACAAAGATGGTGACATAACACTAGGTTTTCATGTGCAAGCTTTTTCCACAAAATGCCTTCTCTGCAAATGGCATACAACATAGATTTTAACAGAAAAATGACTTGATGGTGAAACTTGCTATTACGTCTATGGTATTTAATGGCTTTTTAATTCTGCGGATTGACCATAGCAAAGGAATTCCACCAATCAGCTAATCAAATCGAATTGATTAGGCAAACAGAACATTAATCGCTTCGAATCACTCAAACAGACATTGGATTAAAACACTTAAAATAATAAATCTTATGATCTCATCCCTTGATTATTGGAGACGACGAAGAATATTCCATTTTATTTAATCCTATCCATTCATAATAAAACTAGTACATCTATAACACTTGCAGATGTCTTAGGTATCACAAAGTAAGCAAATGTCTAATATGTTTTTTTTCCAATTATATTAATAATGGCTATGGCAATGAAGAAATTTCTCACAAAAGATAGGTAAATATCAACAAATATGCTACAATTATTAGTATTATTATTATCAATGATAATAATTTTTTTAAACACTATCACTATCATTATTTCATTCAATATTAATATTAATAATGTTGATATTATTATGTCCCCGACATATAGTTGTAATGCCCGCCTTTGACTGAACAACAATTCATGCACGAGTTGAAAGCTCTTTCATTTTTACTTGGGTAGCGTGTGTCATACGGGCATGCCATAATGATTTGGTCGCATACAATGAAGTTGAGGGGCGTGCAATAAGGACGACCTTATTCCTCAGCTTCCATTAGTCTCACATGGAATGTAGCAGATCGATTAAGGTAATGATTCCCAAATCGCTACATCACACTCCCCACACAAGGACAAGAGCAATTTAATTCTCGAAAGGACCCGTGGATGTGGTACCTAGACAATGGCGAGAAGTAAATTATGTGCATGCTTGCACTAACACATATATATGCATTTAAATTATTCACGCATTAAAATTTAAAGTTGAGAATAATTAAATGGGAAAATATTTAAATTTGACCAAACATAGATTGAAGATATTTTGAAATAGACTCCATGTGCACCCATAAGGAGATGTGCATTAAATAAAATATTGGGAATAAATAAATAAATGATTTCTAGATTTGGAGCAAATTTAGATTTGACTTAAACTCCACTTGCACCCACTAATTTGGGGATTGGGATCCTAGGATAAAGGGACAACTAGGAGTAAATTGTGGGACTTATGTGCACCCTCATGTGAACATGACACATGATTGGGGGATGAATAATATTGGAAAATTAATAAAAGAAATAATTCTGCATGGAACCACACATAGGATTTTTCTATTTAAGAAAGAAGTTATGGAAAGGAAAGGGACTATGAGCTCCCTAATGCTAGATTGAGAAATTGTGTGTCTATGTGAGTTTTTTTTGAGAAATATCTTGGTGATTCAGAAATTATTGCGACCCCCAATAGCTCGGGGGACTAGGAGGAAGAAGACTACTCCCAGTGTGGTAGGGAGGTCAACCGAGGAGTCCACAGCAGTTGGATCGACCTCCATAATTCAAGTTCAATTCAATTATTTGTTTAAGTTTTGTTGAGTAAATTTTTGAAGAAGGAATTATTGTTGTAATTTATTTGATGTTGCAATTTACATTAGAGATATGGTAAATTCTAAATGTTAAACAGGTTTAGTTAGGGTCCCACGAGGGGCTCTACAATATTTTTCGGTCAAGGATACTAGTTTAGGTGTGACACAATTTACAGGTTTAGTTAGGGTCCCACGAGGGGCTCTACAATATTTTTCGGTCAAGGATATTAGTTTAGGTGTGACTATCAATTTAAGGAGGGTATAGTCTGAACTTAGGAATTATATTTTTTATTTAAAAAAACTATTTTTAAATAACAATTATTTGCAATTTGATTGGTTGTTTGAGGCTGACATCTGCATCGTTATGTTTTGCCCATTACAGGACTGTTGGCAGACGTCAGCTTATTTAAATGCAGTGGTGGTATTTCAAGGTTCTGCCAGACGTGGATGATATGGGGTTTAAAAGATTCGGTTTTGTATCATGTAAAGAGCCGAACTAGGTGTAAATATGCTTAAATGTAAATATGCTTAAACATAGAGCCGCCATTAAAATAATAATAAGAATACAGGAGGGCTGTCAACCTAAAGGATTTATTGTAGACACTTGTATGATACCTCGGTCTTAGGTGCTCGTGCCTCCAGTTGTCCATTGGTTAGTAAATTGGAGTTATGGCTGCTTTGGACATAACACTCCTTGAATCTTCCTAGGATTGGCCCACATTTTTCCTCCATTCTCACCAGTGTATGTTTTCAGAAACATAAGTGAAGCTTAGGATGTAAGCGAGGTATCCGTTGCTACAATACCCTCTCAATGCCCCGGCGCAAGTTAATTGTTTTCATTTGGTTGAATCCTTCTATGCATATCTATATACACTTGGAATAAGTCCTAATTTGTATATATATTTAAGGTATTTATCAAATCCTTCTACAAGTGAAGAACCCGTTCAATGAAGCAAGGAGCTTGTTAGTAGTCGTGGAGTGGGATGTTTTTTACAGGGTCTTTTTAGTTGGATAATCGTGCAAATTCTACAGTACCTTCTCGCATTACAGAACATGAGCTTGCATCCAATGTACTATCTAATCCTCAGCAACAGTAGGCTAAATACAATACAGCTCATTGGAAGAAGTCGAAGGTTTTTTTTTCATTTTCAGGGTCTTTTCAATTGGATAATCGTGCAAATTCTAAAGGAGTACCTTCTTGCATTACAAAACATGGGCTTGCATCAAATGTACTATCTAATCCTCAACAGGAGTAGGCTAAATACAGCTCATTGGAAGAAGTAGAATGTTTTTTTTTTCATTTTCAGGGTCTTTTCAATTGGATAATCGTGCAAATTCTAAAGGAGTACATTCTTGCATTACAAAACATGAGCTTGCATCCAATGTACTATCTAATCCTCAGCAGCAGTAGGATAAATACAACTCATTGGAATAAGTAGAAGGTAGGATCCATCTTATAGCAAAGGACCAACATGGCTGTCATTTTCTACAGAAGAAGTTTGAGGAGGGTAGTCTTGAGGATGTGTAGAAAATTTCTGTGGAAATTATTGATCGCATTATTGAACTCACGACCGATCTGTTTGGGAATTATCTAGTCCAAAAGATTTTGGAGGTGTGCATTGAAGAACAGAAGATGCAAATTCTTCTTGCAGAGTAACTAGGAAACCTGGAGAGCTTGTCAATATATCTCTTCACATGCATGGGTAAGAGTCAATAAGAGTCAATTTTATTGAGTTTGAGTTTGTTAATAATTAGACTGAACTTTATTGTCTAGGGATAAATACTGCAGCATGGTCTATATTATTCTTATTTGGTGTCTGACTGAGTTTAACCATAAGAAGTGATTTATGTTCCAACCCTTTTTTAGTTAAATTTTCATAGTCTACAACCATTTTCCTACTGTTGTTCCACGACGCTAGCTATACATAAATTGATAGAAACTTTAAGGACTCTAGAAGAACTTTCTCTAGTTCATCTGGCTGGTTGGTTCAGCAAGGTATTTGGTTTGGATAGTATCAGTTATATTATTCAAGCTCTGAGGATCCAAGATCTTGTGTGTGATAGATATTCAAATGGAAGAAGGTTATGGATGGAAGAAAATGGAAGGGAAGAACAAGAATTGTGTGACGGAAGCATTAACTCTAACTTCCCTAGGGTTACAGTGTAATGTACAAGATGCTATATTACTGGTATTGTCATCAGGGAATATGGCGTACTGCCTAGTAGTGTCTGAGTAGAGCCTTGCGCGGTCTTCCACAGGCATTTCGTAGAACTATTTGGCTAATTCCATCATGCTTTTCATCATAATCGTCGTAACGCCATGGTTCACTATCTGATGATCAACGAAATTTAGACAATCATATATGAAACATAATATGTAACTAAATCTAATCTATATAATCTCAATAGTTAATTCTCTATATTATTTCAGTAGTTGATCCAGCCCATCCAAAGAAAAATCAACTGTAACGGTATCTATATTATCTTGATCAATCTAAAGTTCTATTTCCAGATAGGTTAAAAACCTCCCCTTTGAATACTATCCATCCAAGATGGAAGAGCCCACGGCGAAAGGCATTCTGCATAATAGGGCGAATACCTCTGATCCCGCTTGGAATATAGATTCCATCTAAGAATTATCATTGTATCTATATTATCTAGATTACTAATCCGTGTAAGCTCTCTTAACTAATATTGACAACTTTTCAACTAATTAAGGAAATAACTGATTTCTCGTTGAGAGCTTCGGGAATGGTCCATAACTCCCTCAATGGTTCTCTATCTTGATCTGTGGAACAATTGACACATATCCAATAGAAGCTTGATGGAAGCTGGGCTATAAAGACTTCTGTTTGGTCCCCAAACTCGCTAACTCAATCCCCTTCAGTTTTACACCATCAAGTAAGAGAAAGCAGAGCTTGGAAGTGCCGTACAGGAATCAAAAGTGGAACAGGGAAATTTTCTACAGCAAGTCAATGGCTGGAGGTATGATCTATTTGGTATTCTTATTTTGATTCTGTTTCGAAATTTTATTCCGCATTTTTTCAGAATCAAAATTTTTTTGCTTACAGTTGGTATCAGAGAAAATTTTTATCTCTGCCTTGATGTTTGGATTGCTCATGCATTATATTGTTTAAAACCCGGAGTGGCTGTATATTTCCTATTTGATCCGTATAGCGTCATATTGGTTTATCTTGACTGTGAGTTCTGCGAGGGTTCCACTGTTTTTAGAAAGAATGCCACTTCTATTGTGAAGTCTATTAGGGCTGCCGCTGCTTGACTGAACCTTGTTTAGAGGTGCCGCCACTGCTTGAGAGGGTGTTGCTGCTGTCTCATTTGAGACAAGGCTGTGAACCTTACTGAGCCGTGAAGAGTCTGATTGGAATCCGATTCACTTGTTGAGATTTGATTGAAGTTAGATCTGCTTGTTGGAGGATCTGATTTGCCCCTTCTGATATAGCCGTGAGTCCTGGAAGCTTTAATCTATCTCAGTCGAGGGTTTATTATGCCCAAATCTACTGTTATGAAATATTTTAGCTTGTTGGAGATTTATCTCTACTAGGTAAGGTGGGTTTGGATTATTTATAACCTTGGAGATAAATACGTAAAAGTTGCCTGCGATTCAGTTCATGTTCTAGGAAAAGCAAGTTTCCAGATCGGAAAATGCATTGGTTGGATCGACAGGATTTTGCTGGGAAACATATATCATTTTTTTTTTACACAAAAACTGCAGATCTTCACTGGTTGTTTTGAAATTAAAACCATCAAGTTATATTGAGATTGGTATGATTTATGAATTTGAAAAGGACAACGCGTGTTTGGGCACAACTTTCACTATCTAGGCATTTTGTTTTTATAATCTGTGAAATGATGCTAATCCCTGCATGAAGCTAAGGTGCTAGATAAATTTTTTATTTTTTTTTATTTTTATAGATAAATTTTTTATTTTATAGGGTGTTAATTAGGATTTTTTCCTAATCAACTTGAATATATATATCATTTGCTTGATATAATGTTAACCTTTTGTTATATAAATTTTGTTTCATAAATTTATGAAATATAATGAGTTTATTAAAAAGGTATTGTTTGCAATTAGTTTATATAACTATATTGGTTACCAATGCTGCATATAAATGGGTTTTGGGGCGTACTGATTCCTTAAATTTCAGTATTTCTTTTCCCGTAACCAAAGCAGCTGCTATGGGGAAACTATTGAGATGGCTTCATATATCGATAGATTTAATCGCATCTCTTACATTTCCTGTTAGTATCAAGTTAATTTTATGCATAAAAGTAATAATGTTTAGCGATCTATATAATT